>RJWM01000107.1:0-79194 GCA_004363535.1 Dasyprocta punctata | reverse complement strand
CAACCTTTGACTTTCAGTCTATGAATTTCCTTTTGGGTTAGATGGGTTTCTTGTATATAGCATGTGGTTGGATGCTGTTTCTTGATCCATTCTGCCAGTTTGGGTCTTTTAATTGGTGTATTGAGGCCATTTACATTAATGGTTATAACTGATATATATTGGCTTATTGTTGTCATGTTACCTTTCTGCTGTTGGTTCTTTACCTTTCTGCTCTGTTTAATTGTTTGCCTTGCCTATTGGTTTTTTTTCTGTTGGTGTTCTTGACATTGTAACTATTTTTCTGTCTATCTAGAATATCTTCCAGTATCCTTTGCAGAGTTGGTTTGGTGGTCATGAAGTACTTCAACTGTTCTTTGTCATGGAAGCATCTTATTTCTCCATCAGTTTCAAAGGACAACTTTGCAGGGTACATCAATCTGGGTTGGAAGTCGTTTTCCTTTAGGATTTGAAATACCTCACTCCACAACTGATCTGCCCTCTGGGTGACTGGGCGACCGCGTGGACCCCCGGAGGAAAACGAGCATGGGCCCTTCTGGGACCCACCCCGCTGGGCCTGAGCGGCACTGACCAGGACACAACTGATCTGCCTTCTGGGGGACTGGATGACTGAGTGGACCCCCAGAGGAGAATGAGAATGGGCCCTTCTGGGACCCATCCCGCTGGGCCCTTGTGGCACCGGCGTGTGGGCTTGGAATCAAGGACAACCCTCCCTCCGTAAGCAACCTGCTGGTTTGGGGGTCTGGCTGAATTGATGGCAACTGGGGAACATTGAGCAACTAAATGCTAGTATTGTTTCATAGATTTTGTAGGCCTCCGGTCAGCAACCTGAGCATCTCGTTGGAAGATGACAGTAGGCAATGTAGCAAATATGGGGGATTCTCTTCTGTCTTGTCTCACTGTTTTGCTTTACTCTGATCTTTATTATTATTATTATTTGCTTTATTTTATATTCTGTTTTTATTGGTTTTATTGTGTTTTGTTTTTGGTACAATTCTACTATACCTGTTGGAATGGTCAGCTATTCTGAAGATAACAAGATATACTATAGTAGCTATTGTATTCACATTATTTTTCTTTGAAGTTCTGTACCAGTTCTACTGCTTTGTTTAGACTGACTTTGTTTTTTTATGTTCTGTTGGATTTTACTATCTTTCAAATAAAGAAAAAAAAAAAAAGAAAAAAATGAGATACCTCACTCCATGCTCTTCTTGACTTCATTGTTTGCATTGAGAAGTCTGCTGTGATTCTGATGGGCTTTCCTTTACAGGTGATCTGTCTCTTTTCTCTAACAGCTTTTATTGTTCTGTTCTTAAATTGAATTTCTGGGATGTTGATTATTCTATGTCTGAGTGTAGATTTATTTCGGTTATGGCTAATTGGCAATCTATATGCTTCACTTATCTGTATGTCAGTTTTCTTTCCCATGTTTGGGATATTTTTGTCTATTACTTCTGTAAATAGTCTTTTGGTATCATTTGTGTTGTCACCTTTTTCGTTTATACCTATCAATCTTATATTGTATTTTTTGCATCATCTTGCAATTGTTGAATTGTTACTTTTTGATTCCCTGTTATTTCTAAAAGATCTTTGATTTCTTGTTCACTAGTTGCAATCTTGTCTTTGAGGTCTGAAAGCCTATCTCCACATTCACTGAGGCAGTTTTGCCAGCTTTCAGTGGAGTTTTTGATTTCCTGGATATCTGTTTGAATCTGTTTCATGCATTCTGTTTCTTTCTTATATTGTTCATTCAAGGTTTCTATCTATTTGCAGTGCTCCTCAGTTTTTTTAAATCTACATCTTCTTTATATGTGTTCAGCATTCCTTTTATTATGTTTGTCATTTCTTCTTTTACCTGGGAGATTATTTCTGATCTGAGTTACTTTATTTCTGATCTGTTTCTTTAGTTCAGTAGCTATCATTTCAGAAGTTTCAGGTATATGGCTTTCATTTCCTTCTATGTCCATGTCTCCTAGGCTTGTATGGGATGGGTTGGAGGTTTGAGATTGCATTTTGCTCTTGCATTTTGTCATTTTCCTGTATTACCCTGGAGAAGCTGAATGCAAGGTTTCAGTTGCTTCCTGGGTTGAGGATATCTGTCTATACTGCAGGGAATTTCCCCAGTTGAGTGGGGGTCATTAGTCAGGCCTTACCAGGAACCTAGTGGCACTCAGAGGCTCCTCAAATGTGGGGAGTACACTGGGCAGGCCTTCAGCATACCCCATGTGGCCCTCTGAAGCTCCCCAGTTATTTGAGGTTGCTGGGTGGGACTTACTAGGTTCATAGTGGCATACCAAGGCTGAAGAACTAGATGGAGTAGGCTATACAGGCCTTCAGCTCATGCCATATGGCACACCTAAGCTCCCCAGCTGCTTGGGATTACTGGACATGACTCTACCAGGTTCCAAGCAAGGTGCTGGGCTTGCACAGCTGGATGGGTTTCATTGTGCAGGCCTTCGGCTTATGCTACTGAGCACAGGTAGTTCCCCTGTCACTCAGGGTCACTGGCCAGGGCCCAGCCAGGTCCCTATGGACCTACCCAAAGGTTCATGGCTGATTGGGCATGCTGGGTGGGGCCTTACCAAGTTCTGAGCTAGGTGTTGAGCTTGCACAGCTGGATGGGGTTCACTGTGCAGGGCTTCAGCTCTCACCATTGAGTGCAGGCAGTTGCCCTGCCACTTGGTGTCACTCCTGAAGATGACTCCTATTCTAATCTCCTGTCTGGTTGGTAAGCCAGAGGGATTATACATAGGGACTGCTCGGGCTTCAGTAGGAACTGGTTATTCCCCTGGCTCCCTGTATTCTGGCCTTCTAAAATTAATAATATGATATATATCTCCAAATACAATAGCTAATGCTGCTTGTCTCTCATTAGAAATCAATGTTTTATTTAAGAGTAACATTACAACTTTCCAGTCTAGTTCATAGATCTGAGTAAGTCCTTTAAAGACCTCAATGTACTTACTATGATCATCGGAAAACTTTTTCAGATCTAGTTTTATCTGTTTGAGGTCACCAAGAAAAAAGGACAAGTGAACATGAGTATGTTTGAATTCTACATTTCCTTCTTGTAAGGGATATTGTCCTTGAGCGAAATTAGCTGTGGGTGGATATAGCCCAGTAGAGGCTTCAATTAGGGATAGTTTAGAAGCCTCACCCTTAGACTCCAAAGGGTAAGTAGGAGGGACATCAGATTCCAAAGGGGAAATAGGAAAAACCTTAGACTTAGTAAGTCATGAGGCTTTGATTGAGGTTGCCTTGGAAACCTTGTCTTCAGAGCTTAAAGTGTAGGGGTGATAAATTTAGGTTCAAAGATAGTGCATACCTTAATGGCCAGAGGTGTCTGATTTTCCTATGGCTTACCTTTGTATTTGGGACATAAGTAAGGATTATTTCTTAATGCAAAGAAAGTCTGAACATAAGGTAATTCTGACCATTTTCCCCTTCTATTACAGTACAATTCTAGTTGTGAAATAGTATCATAATCAATACTTTCCTGTGGATTCCATTTTGGCTCCAGAGAGTAGGCAGGCCCAGGTATAGGAAAATATTAAACTGCTCTTTCTCAATATGTGAGGGCTGAATAACCTCCATTGTTTAAGAATACATTCCAGATGAGTAAGAGATTTTGACATTGAGTCTTCCATTTGAAATACATGCCAAGGAATTGGAGTTCCTTTAATTTCTACTTGATTCCTATATCATCACAGGTTCCCCTGAGGTGATCAACTCCACAGCAGGTGGAGAGAGACCAGAAGATAGGTTGTGTCAAACCAGCCACCTTTTACTGACTAGTGACCCTATCTTCCCCAGAAACTCATACTCCTAACTCTAGCATGTGTTTCTGGAAGCACAAACTATGATTGGTTCCAGCAATAATAGTCATGTTTAAAAAGGAAGCACTGCTAGTGAAACCAATGATCAAGAGATCTGAACCACTGCTTTCTAATTCTTTGAAAGAGAGTGAAGAAAATAGATCAAAGGGCAAATTGGATTGCTTCCCAGACTGTGAAAGAGATCACCTCTAGAGACAGATAAAGTCACGTTGTCTCCCTAATCACCTAGGCAATCTTTCTTAGCAGAAAGACAAGGCTAAGTTTTAATCAATGTCTATACTGAAATTTCTATGTCTCTGAAGCTCACTGATTAAACTTATACCCATTGCTCAGCAACTACAACTTAACATGTTAGTAAAGGCACATTTACCAGTTTTCTGCATGCACATGAAAGAAGAGAAAGGCTGACTAAGCATCTCCCTTTTATACTCTTAGCATATATAAGGCATAAGTGTAAATTGCTCCTCTGATACTTGTTCTCTGTGAAAGGCAAACAGCTGTTGCGAGTTGCTTTACCCTGACCTCTGGGGGGAGGATACCTAGCAATAAGGCAGTTTAGTTAACTAAGGAGCTCTCAAATTAAACATTTGGAGAAGCCAGGCATGGTGGCACATGCCTTTAATCCCAGCACTCGGGAGGCTGAGGTGAGAGGAACGTTGTGAGTTCGAGGCTGGCTTGGGCTACAACGCAAGAACAAGGCCGGCCTGAGCTACACAGTGCAACCCTGCTTCAAAAAACCAGGGCTGGGAGTTTGGCTCAGTGACTTAAGTGCCTGTCTGACAGGCACGAGGTTGTGAGTTCAATCCGCGGTGCCACAAAAAATAAATGAATAAAAGTAAAATAAAAATTTGGAGAAAAATTTTGAGGGGAGGTTCTAACTTATCAGCAGAGAGAGAAAAGTTCAAACCCGTGGCTCAGTTATTAATGGAGGCTAAAGAGAAGGTTCTAATAGTGCTGTCTCTGGTTACTCTGGGGCAGAAGATACCACAAGATTGCTGAGAAAGTTATGTCTCACCTCACTGAGGGAGTGCAGGTAGGGTTGATAGATAAGTGGAGATTTTTTTTCTGCTGGTTACCCAGACAGGCTGTCAGGACCCAGCTTCCACTAAGGAAGCTTTGGGTATTCACCAGAATGTTATCTTCTGATGACCATTTAGCTTTCACTAGCTTCATGCAATTAGAGATTTGTTTCTGGAAAGGAATCCAGCTGTGTGTCTGGTCAACTTTCTGTTGGTTTCAATGGGGATTCACCAGAAGGTGCAGGGGAACCTATCCTCTGATTTAAGTGTGGCAGCTTCTCTAAAAGCATTTAACTAGCTGGAAGAATAACCACTGTTGATTAGAGTTCTATAAGGGACAGATAGCATCCTGAGCTGTCCTCATCTAAGATGACTTTCCTGGCTTTGGTATTAACAAATACTCATTTCTATGAGCTCAACTTAAAGGTTCTTAGTTGTTGAGTAGGAGGAAAAAGTTGGGGGCAGTTCAGAGTTCTTTTTTCTATAATCTTATATCCCTCTAAAAAAAGAAAGTATAAAATGGCAGGAAAAGATCAGAAATGAGATCAGAAAAAGATCTTTTATTTTCATGCTCATGGTGAGTTAGAGACAACTTGCTCATGAATCATCACTCTCAGCCTTTAAAGGCATGGATGGGGGAATTTCAAGAACTAAGATTGCCTCCTCACCAGCAGAAGATCAGACCAGAAGGAAAACTGAGGTAGAACAGGCTCGATAAGCCCTTTAGTGTGTATAGGGGTAATCAGGGCCAGTCTGTCCCAGTGAAACCTGTTCCTCAAATCTTAAGAACAGCTTTTGACTTATTGTCTTTTAATTGGCAGAAGGAGTCCCATAATTTATTCATCAATAGGCATGTATAGTTTTTAAATATAAACTAAATATCGCGGAAAGACCCATTTTACAGCATTTTATATCAAAATCCACTAGGGGGTGCTATTTTTCTCTGGTGCAGCTGTCTAAAATAAGGTAACAAATCATAACAGTCACACAAGTCAAACAGGTCAACTGGTGAGTACAAATGCAGCATAAACAGGAATATAAGACCTTGCCTGTAAAAGCAAAATGTCCCATCAAAGAAATATTAAGATCTTTTTATGTTCTCAACTTAAATTTATCAACATTCTACCAAACCATGTATGTAAGAGATAAGGAATAAAATTCAAGGTGTAAGCAGTTGACAAAGACATGGCATAAAATTTTTTGACTATCTAAGCAAGTCACAATTCAGAATCTATGAAACAAAAGCAAACACTTACCTTCTTCCAATTGTCTTGCTGGGTCTCCAAATACAATAGAGGAATGTCATAAGTAAAATATCATAACTCCCAACCCATTAGATGTCCAATATGCTGAATTGGTATTCTCTACAATCAAAGAATGAAGTCTAAGGAACAGAGGCGATTAAAAGCAGGAGATTTTATTAGGGGGAGAGATTTGGCTTCTGAGAGGCAAGAGGGACCCTGAGTGGGCTTCGAAGGACCCTACTTTTCAGAGGGAGTTTTATAGAGCACAACCATGTGGGTACAGTGTGGGTTAAGGCTATCTTTAACCAATAAGATTTTAAGTATAGCTGCTTAGGTAATACTAATCCAATGAGGAAGCAAATCACATAGCAAGTGTATATGAAAGAACAAAGAACTTTTCGGTAAGGGATGAGTCTGAGGGTCTTGGTCAAATACTGAGGTGACTGATGTCTATCTGGATTTTATTAGACAAGATATTACCATTTATCTTAAGCCTGGTCATTTTGTCTTTATCTTGAGGTCTGGTCTCCAACGGATGTGCCTCTGGCCACAGTTGTAATGAATTTTCATCTTGCACTGACTCTTTTGAGAGTCCAGCACTATCTGACTGCCTATAATATTTCTACCTAATTTAGCTGTCTATAATAAAATAACCTAATCTTTAGGTTTCTTATCTGTAAAATGGGGGCAATAATACTGATATGATGCATGTTAAATGTAAAGCATGTAACAGGTAAATCAATAAGTGCTGGCTATTGTCTGACTTTAAGAGGAAGAAGAGATACTTTCCCACTTCCAGAATGAGGATGGAGTTGGGGAGGGTGTCATGAAGCAGGAGATATTTAAGCTGAACCTTAATATTCCTATAGAGTGTGAGCATTCAAAATGGTGGTGTGTGTTATAGCAGAGATGTGTCCAGCTTAGTGCATGTATGGTGTGCCAAGGAGTTAAGCGTTTGACAAGGTAATTTGAGGCCAAAGTGTATACTAGATTTGATTTCCCATCATTTGACACAATCAGATTGATGATTTTGAAGGATGAGTGATGTGGGATGAAAGAAGACTGCAGGGTGTCATTGTGGGGAGAATATAGAGTTAGGAGACCCATCAAGAGGTTACTGAAATGGTCCAGGCAGGGGGTGAGGAGAACTGGAATAAGGCAGTGTCAGGGTTTATTGTGTCTATGTCTTTGTCGTGCCTGTGTCTGTGTCTGTCTCTGTTTCTGTCTACCTGTCTCTGTGTGCCTCTGTCTGTCTGTGTCTGTCTTTGTCTGTCTATCTGTCTCTTTCTCTCACATATTCACACATGCATATGCTGGGGTATGGACATGTAGAATAATAGACTCCACATTTATGGCATGGTTCCCCTACATCCCTCTGAATTGTTTGTCCTGCTCTCTCCCAGGACTTGATGAACAGGAGACAATCCTGGCAGAGGTGTCGCTGGTGCCAGGTTGAAGCTGTGCCCTTTCAGGTGTGCACTGGGTCCTTGCATGACAGAATGTTGCTCCTTCAGGCTGAAGGGTTACTCCCAGTGCTGGCTGCAACTGGCTGACTTGTCTACACATCTGAGTAGTCTTTCTGGGAGCCACGGGAGCTGCCAGCAAGAGCTGGCCTCCAGCAGTCTGATGGGCAGTGCGATTTATTGTATGCTGAAATGATACCAGGGCGACAATGCTTCTTGCAGGAGACAATTTGGCCTGTAATTGCTAGCCTGCAGGCAAGGGGAGAGGGACCTCTCTTAATTCAACAGCTGCAGGAGTAGCAGGGATGGTAGCAACAGGCTCTTCCAGCAAAAGAGGCTCAGAGACCCGCTGTTCCTGTTCACCTGGCCTGGCACCCCTTGATCTATGATCTTCTGCACAGATGAAGTGATTAGGGGCCCAAAGCATTGGCCAGCCTGGATGTGGAATTTTGCCCAAAGGTTTCTACCTCATTTGGGCCTAGCATTATTCTAAATTCTACCCATTGACTCAGGAGCCTGTTGAAACCCTATAAATCACTAGTGGTAATTCTCTCTTTTTTCTCCATTGTGTCAAGGTTTAAACCTAAGGCATGCTAGGCAAGTGCTTTACCACTAAGCTACAACCTCTGCCTACATTAACAGTAATTCTTAAATGTCCATTTTCAAGACACAGAAAACAGAGCCATAGATTACTCTGGACCAGGCAAAAAGGAACTTAATAGGTATATATTAAAGAT
Source organism: Dasyprocta punctata (assembly GCA_004363535.1). Classification (NCBI taxonomy): domain Eukaryota; kingdom Metazoa; phylum Chordata; class Mammalia; order Rodentia; family Dasyproctidae; genus Dasyprocta; species Dasyprocta punctata. The sequence goes on along the minus strand of RJWM01000107.1, from coordinate 70,898 downwards.
AATATTTTTCATGAGGAAATATTTCCTTCCCCCCTTGCTTATATTTGCATCTTTGTCCCAGTTGCATAGCCTAATACAGTTTTTGGCACATCAATTAGTACTAATTTATTGACTGACTAATTGTATTCTGAGATGAATAATAATTTGAGCAGGTAATTAATTTCTATTATTTTACTGTGAGAAGAAAGAGAGATTAGTGTATGTCTTCACTCACTCATTTATTCACTCAGGAGACATTAACTTAGCACTTTCTGTGTTCTAGGCCCTGTACTGTGTGGTGCAGGTAGATCATCAAACAAACTATAGCTCCTCCCTCAAGGAATCGAAGCCTTGTGTAGGCAAAATTTAATGCACTGTCAGAGGGGAAAGGACAGATAAAGTACTCAGCACATTGCCATAGCAGAAGTAGTTGGTGCAATAGGAATGCATTGCAGGGGTACTTAACCCAGAGAAGGGGTGCAGGAGGTGGTGGTCAGGGAAGATTGTTGAAGTCTCAGGACTTGAAGAAAGAATGGGAGTTGACCAGGTGAAGAGGGGGCGGGGAAGTGAAGATGAGACCAGTCCATTTTCAAGTGTTTCTTACCTCAGAAAATAGTTGACCAAAGAAAAATAAAACAGATGATTTCAACAGTGTTTAAGTATTGGGATGGAGTAAAGGATGAGTGTTAAGGAAACTCTCACCAATTATGTTTCTTAGAGACAGACAACTGAATTAACTCCAGCCAGCTCAAGGTGAAGGCCATCAATTTTTCACAGACCTAAAGGGAAACCTGATAAGCCAGGGTAGCTCCAGGGTCGTCACTAGTAGGTCATCCTGGATCTTGTCTCCAGGACAATGAATGCCATGAACTCCAACTGCCTGGTCTCTGTGTGACTATGCTCAAGTCTTCAGTTTCCCAGGATGAAGAACCTGATTGGCTCAGTTTGGGTCCTACACTTGTACCAATCAGGCACAGGAAGGGAACAGAGGATACATGGGCAAAAAAAAAAAAAAAAAAGAGAGAGAGAGAGAGAGCGAGAGAGAGACATCCTTGGGAATCTTAGAATCAGTCTCTTCTCACCCCTTTTTTTTAAAAGGCAGTTAGGGAGAGTCACAACTAATAGGTGCATTATGGAGGTAGGGTGTCAGAGATTTCCTAGCATCTTCACTGAGTCTTTTGAGGTCTGTGAGAAACCTGGCTTTTGTTTGCAAGGGCCATGGGTTTCTTTTTTTCTGTGCCAGTCATCCCTGTGAATGGATCTCACAACAAGCTCTTGTACCAATGGATTTCAATGTATCCTCCAATGTCTCTGACAAACTCTGGAGATGGAAGAGACCTGAGAATTTTACAGGGCAGTGACTTGGAGGTGATGGAGGGAGGGAGGGAGGAAGACAGGTGTGGAAAGGCGGGACAGCAGAGAAACTCCCCAGACTTCTGGGGGGCAAAGAGAAATATGTTACTTTCTCAAGTTTAATTTGGGTTTATCCAAGTGAATAATTTCCCCAGGCAGCCAGTAGGAGCCATCAGCCCCTTGAGACTAAGGCCACTCAGCATTCAAGCTGCAGTTCTGACAGCTTCAAATTGAAAGCAAGCACAGTCTTGTGGCTTTTGAGGCCTTTTATAGCTTTATTCTCACCTTTGGGCCCAGGGCAGAGTTCCCAGGGGAAGAAGACATTGCTCTGCCAAATCTTTGCAGACCCATCAAGGGACCAGATGCATCTTTAACCACTTGTCCATATTTATTTGATTACCTGGTAAATGGCTTGGTACCTCAACCAGGTGAATCTGATCCTGAACAGAGGTCACTGCCCACCTCCTTTGGGTACAATATTCTCCATCCACCTCCTTCTTCACATGAGTGCTCTTGACTAGTTTGGTGGGCAATTACTCTCAGCTTCTTAGAATCCCAGACTTGGAGACAACCAAATCTAGGAGGCACCTCAGATATCTTTTAATCTATCCTTTAATTTTACAGAAAAATATGGTGTGCCCAGAAAGGTTGAGATGTGGCAAGGTTAATTGGCTTGTTCATGAGAGAACTCATACCAGAATCAAGAGCTCTCAAAACCCAGTTAAGCTATCACTTTACATTGCCTCTCACACCTCTGCTTTCTGTGTGAGGAATGAGAATGCTAGGATCCCAGATCCAGGTTTTCTTTCTGCTGTCACCTCCTCTGTGAAGGACCACCTGGGTGACTCTCCCTGGACAAAGAGTATCTCCATTTTGGCTAAACCTGGCCCTATCTCCATGTACTAATATGTAGAGAGCTGGCTAGGCCATTTCCTTTTCCCTTCAGTTGGCTCTAAGTGATGTAAACAGGGCTAGTGGATGTGCTGATGCATAATCTTTGAAGATAGGTGACAGTCACTGTTTTCCCACCCAATGACTCCCAAAAACATGGTTGAACTAGCTGGGATGAAAAGCCATGATTCCAGGGCCGTCAACTGGGATAAAACCTTGAGATAAGAGGTTATGACTTCCCAGGGCAGAGAAGTTTGCACGTGAGAGCTGAAGCACTGGCCCCCAAAACATTAAATGCTACCTCAATTGTGTTATGCAGATTGGTTTTTCTGCATGTCCTTCTCTCTGTATATTTCAGAGGTATTTTCAGGCCTCATAGCTAGTCCAACTCACAGTATTCATGTATTTTCCACCATTCTCACAGCCACTCATCCTGAAGCCACTCCCTTCTTCACAAATTAATAAAATTCAGGTTAGGCCCTGGGTAGAGGCCTTTGTTGTGATAAATCTTAATCCTGGCCAGACTTAGGATCCCTTGGCTCCCCATAACTATAAATATGTTTTAGTGTCTTTATTCTTGCTGTGGGTTGCACTAGAAGTAGTAGATTGGAATTAATTTATTGATACTCCAATAATGTTTCTATGGGATTACAAATATAAATTTTTCAGACTGTGATGAGGCTGGGAAAAGGCTCTCTATGTTTCCCTAAAGGTCTGTGTTGGTTTCAAGCCAGCTGCAGAAGGGAAGGATTGATTCTTGTATCCTCCTCCCTTGCACAAGGCATTGTTCCTTGGATAAGGAGCATCTGGGTCCAAGTATCAGTCCCAGGCTTAGCTGAGGATAAGGAACCACCTGCTCCAAAGGAAGCGTTTCTTAGAACTTTGTCTCCCATTTAAGGAGCTCCTAGTCGCATGCCCTGATTGGCACTCAGGACAAGTGTGTTGTTAGTAGGAGGCTCCTCGTCATGTCTGAACTACAGAAGAAAAAAAAGAAGTGAATTGAGGAATTAGCTCATTTGTTGGGTTAGATACTTTGTATGGACCAGGTGGTAACATTAGTGGCTCAAGTTACTGGAGATCTGGTCAACCAGAGATGAAGTGACCTATTCAAGGCCAGTCCCTTTCCCTGCTTCTGCAAGCCAACAGGCCCTTCAGATGAGAGAGGATCTAACTGATCAAACTTTCCTTTTCCACCAGGGAAGTTTTCTTTACATTTGAAGTGCCAACCTCACAACTCTGACAACAAGATTTGATTTCCTCTTTAGACAGCAGTATGATATTTTACTTTTTTTTCCAGTGGGGCAAGAGGAAGAGTGATCAAAAGAAATATTTGCACTGTGAATCATTTGAAAATTTTAAAACCATAATAGGAATTTTTATTTGATCTTATACTATACTACCTGAGTATTGAGATTTTAAGCATTTCCCAGGTATTTCTAATGTGTAGCCAAGATTTAAAAATCACTTGTTTTTGAACAAGTGACTTGGGGGACTTGTTCTCTTGTTTATAGCTGTATTCCCAGCATTAAGAAAGATACCTGAAACATAGTCTTGCTCCAAGAGCTTTTATTAATGACTGAGTGAATCCTTTGTACATATCCATGTATTCATCATTTTATCATTTCTTCCCTGATAATGACTGAAGGCATGGAGAGGCTATATTTGCTGTAGGCATGGTATGATAGAGTGGACTGTGTCTGAGCTTTGGCCAATGCACAGTTAAAATGATCTAAGTAGGGCATATCAAAGCTTGCTGACACATGGGAAGAGCTCTTGGGTCACAGTGCCTGTGAAGGAAGACGGGTTGAGAACGTGATGACAACTTTGTGATTAATTAACAAGGCTCCAGAGGGATCAGGAGTGGAATTTAATGGAGGCTAAGATTACCCAGAATCTGGGAAAGGGGTCATCTTGGATCATAGGCAACATCTGAAGGTACAGAATAAAGCCTTGTTGAGAAGAAATAGGCAGAAGATCTTTCAGCGGCTGGAGTTACTATGAGGCATTTAAGAGAACTGAACTCTGAGTGGCTAAGAGAGCCTGTTGTGCAGGCTGCAGCTGTACCTCGGAGCCCCAGAGCTCTTCCTCATCCAAGGTCCTGCTTCCACAGAGACTTGAGAGGCCTCTCCACTCCTCCCTTTCCATCTTCTGTTCTGGGTTGTGTGCCACATCGAGTAGGTTCCATTGAAGAAGAATCAACACAGAACCCACAGAGAGGAAAGCAGGATGCTGAATGCAAAAGCAAAGGGCATAAACTGAGAGTCTAAGTGTGATGGGGATACAGGCATGTGAACCATGAAGACAGAAGGAATCTGATAAGGCACAGCTTTGAATTTGGCAAGATGGAACATTATGTGATTTTGTCCTGGACACAGAGGGAGGGAACTAATACCTGCAAGGGATGTGCTCTGTGGCAGGTAATATATATATATATATATATATATATATATATATATAATCTCTTTCCATTCTCACAACTCTCCTACAAGGCAGAAAATGGCAACTCTATTTTTTAAAAATTTTATTTTAAAGATAGTAAAATCCAACAAAACAAAACAAAACAAAATCAATCAAAACAAAGCAGTAGAATTGGTACAGAACTTCAAAGCAGGATACTAGGAAAACAATAGCTACTATAGTATATCTTGTTATCTTCACAATAGTTGTCCATTCCTTCAGGTATAGAAAAATCAAACCAAAAACAAAACAATAAAACCAATCAAAGCAGAATATTGAATAAAGCAAAACAATTAATCAAAATAAAGCAAACTAGTGAGAACAATATTGGGCCTCAAAGACAAGATAGAAGAAAATCCCCCATATTTGCTACATTACATACTGTCATCCTCCCAAGAGATGCTCAGACTGCTGGTCCCAGGCCTGCAAAATCAACCAAACAATACAAGCATTTAGTTGCTTTATGTACCCTAGTTGCTATCAACTTAGCTGGTCCTCCAAACCAGCATGTTGCCTACGGGGGGTGGGGGGCTGTTGATTCACAGCCCACATACTGCTAGGCTCACAAGTACTCCTTCCTCTAACCCACTGCACCACCTACCAGGAAGGCTGGCTAGTTGTCTCCTGGTTGGATCCTCCCTGACCCAGCATGGCGAGTTCTCAGGAGGTGCTGATTTTTCTCATCCTGAAATCTGTTCTGCTCGCTGGCAACTGTATTTTGCAGATGTATATCTTGAGGTTCAGGGAGATTGAAGGACTTGCCTAATACAAATTGAGAGTTGGATTACACATGAATTTGCCTGTCTCCATAACCTGAGTTCAGAGAGAAGAAGCATAGATGGGAAATGCACAACTTCAAACGTCAGTGTTTAAAGAGGCTAGGTTCACAGTAATACAAGGAATACAGCTGATAGTGTCCTCCTTCCTATTGCTCAGTCCAAACAGAAAAACACCAGACTCTCAAGAGAATATGAATTATTTGCATGGAGAACACAGCACAGGCTTGACTCTACTTTCCAAAATGTTGTTCCTTCTAAATGGGAGGAGGAGGGCAAATTCACTTATTGCAAAGCAGTTTTGAGGGTGTTAGGATCACACTTCCCTTTTTTCTTTTCATTTGGAAATACTAAGCTGTGGTAGGTAATTACATGAGTAGAAAGAGCCCAGGCCCAGGAAACATGATATCTGAATCCTGGGCCTGCCTCTACCATTGTCTGTTAAGCACCTTTTTTTTATCTTTCTTTTACTTAACAGAGTCCCTCCCTTCTTTTCTGTGGGAAATTCATTCTACTTAAACTATATGGAACTGTTCCATGGTCATGGTATACAAAGGCCCTGTAAACCAGAGCTGCTGAGTTCTGACAATGTTTGAGCATCTGGATCCTATTCTTCTGGATTTTGTACATTTTGCTTATAATGATCTAAATAAATACCAAATTGTTTGCAAAGATGATTTCAGCAACTTGTACTATCACTGTGTGCATGTTTGTTTGCAATGTCTTTTCCCATAGACAATACAATCTATTTCCAAACTTCTTGAATTTGGGCTGGCTCTGCAATGTGATTTGACTGATAGAATGAGGAGAAATCAGCGCATATGGCTTCTAAGACTTTTTTTTAAAAGAGATCATGAAGCTTCAGCTCTCATTCTCTTGGAACCCTAAGACCTCCATGCTATGATTAACCATGGTTTGGTTTCCTTGATGATAGAAGAAGATGTGGAGAGGGAGGCCCAGATAACCTACCAACTGAACGAAGTCATAGATAGTTTAAGCAAGATTGAAAGAAGCATCCAGCTGACCCACAAAATTATGAGACACTAAATTGTTATTAAGTCTCTAGTTTGGGGGTATTCTTTCATGAAGCAATAGATAATTCATTCAAGAAGATATTGTCACCAACTTATTTTAAATAAGCTTTTTGCTAAGTTGATGTGTATAGTAAATTATCTAAGGGATGTTGAGTCATCAGAAATGCTGAAATACCATGATCAGAGCCACTTAGCCATAAACATGGTCCTAAATTTGCCACCATCAACATCCTTCCATGATTATACCAGGAGTTCAGTTGTGTTTGTGATGTCAGGGATGAGAATCTCTTACTGCCCTTGTTTCTTTGTATCCCTTGCTTCTTATTCAAAGCATCTAGGGTGAGTATTTCTAAGTGGATGACTCTATGTCATCTGTCTACATTCAAATTATAAGACAATCCGTGAAAGTAAATACCTGTCATTTAAAATTGTAATGAGGAGCAGACTTTGTCATGATATAGTTTGAATGTGTCCACATAGTTTTTGTGCTGTAAACTCAACTTACAGAGCAAAAATGTAAAGAGGTGGAATCTTTAAGAGGTAATTAGGCTATGAGGACTTTGCCCTTGTACATGGATCAGTGTTGTTACTATGGGAGTGGATTCATTATGCCAAGAATAGTTTCATTATAAAAGTGAGCCCCTACTTTCTCTCTTCTACCATGTGATGCATTTTAACATGATATGATATAGTACAAAGGCCCTTACCAGATACAGCTCTTCAATTCTGAATTTCACAGGCTTCTAGAACTGTTAGACAAATTTATTATTTATGATTACCCAGTCTGTGTTCTTTTGTTTTAGTAGCATAAAGTAGATTAAGACATGTAGGAAGTACACCAAAGACAAATGACCAATGTCTTTTAGATCCCATCTCTTTTCCCAGACCAATACCAGTGAATGCCTTTCTCTCTATATTCATATTTCTTTTTTCTTTGCTTTGCTTCTTTCTTTCTTTTCTTTCTTTTTTTCTTTCTTTTTTTTTTTTGAGACTGGATGTCACTGTATAGTTCAGGCTGCCCCTGAACTCACTATGTAGCCCAGGCTGGCCTCAAACTTACAGCAGTCCTTCTGCCTCAGCCTCCAGAGTTCTGGGATTACAGGCATGTGCCACCACACCTGGATCCATATTCATATTTCTAAAAAAAAAGTTTTCAGAGTACAGTGGTTAGCTGTGCCTCCATGTTGAGAAATGTAGGTCATCCTTGTGAGATACCCAGTGACACATTAGGGCCTTGGCTGGGATGTACACCATGGACAGGTGGATCTGGCAGCCTGGAAAATTCTGAAGTAGCAGTAACAATATGAGCCAAGGGTTGTTTCACATCAATACTCCTATGCTAGTCAGTCTGAGAAGAATCCAGGACTCATCCAACTGGCTCCACAGAAGGAATTCAGGTGACTGGCCCCTCCCCTACACTGCAGGACCTGGCAAGTGGGTGAATGCCAGCCACACAGCAGGACCCTGACTAAGACACACACGATGAATAGGAGAGACTAGCGAGATTGAAAAGACTGAAATATGAACCAAGAGGTGAAAATGACAAGACAAAAAAGCAAAATACAATCTCAGACCTTCAACCCATTCAGAACAAGTGCAGGAGATACTGACATAGAATAAAATGGAAGACACAAAGCTGAAATTTCTGAAAAAATAACAAGTGAAGCAAGGAAACAAATTCATGAGGCTATAGGGAAAATCAGATCAGAAACAATCTCTTAGGTTAAAAAAAAGAAATGACAATGTTAATGAAAGAATTGATTAGCATAACTAGAGAAGACATAGATAAAAAAATACAGGAGCATGGGAAAATGATGGAAACCTCAAACGAACAATATAGGAAATAAGTAGTGCATGAAACTGATTCAAAGAGATATCCAAGAAATTAAAAATTCTATTGAAATCTGGCAAAACCACTTGAACCAAGCTGAAGATAGAATTTCAGACCTTGAAGACAGGATCATGGCTAGTGATTAAACGAAATGTCTCTTAAAAATACAAGGGACCATGAGATAACAATTCAATTGCTCTAAGACAAGCAAAGAAAAGCAATATAAGACTGATAGGTGTCAATGAAAAAAGCAGGAGCCAATACAAATTACATAAAAAACTATATTCAAAAGTCATAGCAGAAAATTTACCAAGTATGAGAACAGAATCTGACATATAGATAAGTGATGCATATAGAACTTCAGACAGTCATAACCAAAATAAATCTACACCCAGACACATAATAATCAAGACCCCAGAAATTCAGCATAGAAACAGAATATTAAAAGCTGTTAGAGCAAAGAAACAGATCATCTATCAACAAAAGCCCATCAGAATCACAGCTGACTTCTCAAGTATTTAAAGCTCTGAAAGAAAACAATTTTCAACCCAGATTGATGTACCCTGCAAAATTACCTTTCAAAATTAATGGCAAAATAAAATACTTCTATGACAAAGAACAACTGAAGAAATTTATGTCCACCAAACCAACTCTACAAAGAGTACTGAAAGATATTCTAGATAGAGATAAAACTGATGACAATTCCAAGAACAGAAAGAAACCACGAGGCAGGGCAAGCAATGAAACAGCGGGGGGAATTAGGGATCCAACAACAGGAGAATAACATTCAAAGATAAACCAATACATATCACTTGTAACAATCAATGTAGATGACCTCAATTCACCAATCAAAAGAAAAAGACTGGCAGAGCAGATCAGAAACAAGATACAACAATATGCTGTATACAAGAAACACATTTAACTCAAAAAGAAACTCATAGACTGAAAATAAAAGACATGGAAAACAGATCAGAAACAAGATACAACAATATGCTGTATACAAGAAACACATTTAACTCAAAAAGAAACTCATAGACTGAAAATCAAAGACATGGAAAACAGTACTCCAGGCAACAAGAACCCATAAAAAAGCAGGGGTAGATACTCTTTTGCAATCAATGTAAACTTCAAACCAAAAATCATCAAAAGAGATAAAGAAGGGTACTATATACTTGTTAGGGGAAAAATTCAAGAGGAAGAGATAAAAACATAAGCATATGTGCACCAAATATGGGAACACCCAACTATGTAAGAGAAATATTAATAGACATGAAAAATCAAATAAACAATAACACAATTGTAACAGGTGAATTTAATACTCCACTGTCACAGAGAGATAGATTAACTAGACAAAGGGTCAACAAAGAAACAACGGAACTGAAGCAAATATGTGAACAAATGGACTTAATAGACGTTTACAGAGTGTTCCATCCAACATCAGAATACACACTCTTCTCAGCTGCACGTGGAACATTCTTTAAAATAGACCACAGACTGGCCATTAGAACATGCTTAAATAAATGCAAAGAAACTGAAATTATCCCATGCATATTATCTGACCAAAGTGTAATGAAAATAGAAATTAATGGCAAAAGAAACTTCAAAAAAATCCATAAACACATCAAAATTAAATAACACCCTCCCGAACAAGTGATGGGTCACAGATGAAGTTACAGAAGAAATTAGACAATATCTACAATCAAACAAAAATGCAAATACAATATAGTGGAACCTGTGGGATGCGATGAAAGCAGTCCTAAGAGGAAAATTTATAGTAGTGAATTCTCATATCAGGAAAACCAAGCACAAAGAAACAACCTAATGCTGCACTTCAAGCTTCTAGAAAAAGACGAGCACATCAAGCCCAAAGTTCATAGAAGGGAGGAAATTATAAAGATCAGAGATGAAATTAATGCAATTGAGGCTAAGAAAACAATACAAAGAATTAATGAATCTAGAGTTGGTTCTTTGAGAAAAATAAACAAAATTGATAAACTCCTAGCCAAACTTACCATGCAAAGGAAAGAAAATTCATGCATTGAATGAAAAGGGTGAAATCTCTACAGATCCTGTGGAAATTCAGAAGATCATCAATACCTACTTTGAAAATTTTTACTCCCATTGGATGGAAAGCACAGAAGAAATGGACAGGTTCCTAGACATGCATGAACTACCAAAACTGAATCAAGAAGATATAAAAATTGTGAATAACTCAATATAAGTTAATAAAATTGAAAATGTAATTAAAAACTATCAACAAAGAAAAGCCCAGGTGCTGATAGATTCACTGTTAAATTCTACAAGAACTTTGGAGAAGATCTAATGCCAGTACTTTTCAAACTCTTTAATGAAATTGAAATGGAAGCAGTATTCCATACTTCATTCCTGGAGGCAAGTATTACCCTAATAACAAAACCAGAGAAAGTACCTACCAAAAAAGAGAACTATAGGCCAATCTCCCTAATGAACATAGATGCAAAAATCCTCAATAAATTACTAGCAAACAGAATGCAGCAAATCATCAAGAAGATTATATACCATAAGCAGGTGGGATTCATACGAGGAGTGCAGGGATGGTTCAACAGATGCAAATCAATAAATGTAATAAACCACATCCATAGAACCAAAGACAAAAATCACATAATCATCTCAATAGATGCAGATAAAGCTTTTGATAAAGTCCATTGCTCATTCATGATAAAACCCTAGAGAAAATTGGAATAGATGATCTCTACCTCAACCTGATAAAAGCCATCTATGGCAAACCAACAGCCAGCATCATAATAAATGGACAAAACCTGAAAGTTTTCACTCTAAAATCAGGAACAAGACAAGGATTCAATATAGTTCTGGAAATATTAGCCAGAGAATTAGAAAAGAGAGAGAAATAACAGGAATACAGATAAGAAAGGAAGAATTTACATTATCATTATTTGCAGATGACGTGATACTCTACATAGAAGACCCCAAGAATTTCACTAAAAGACTATGATGGTTAATAAGCAAATTCAACAGCATAACTGGATACAAAGACAACACTCAAAAATCAATAGCATTCCTGCACAAAAACAACAAATTCACTGAGAGAAAAATTAGGGAAACAACACTTTTCACAATAGCATCCAAACAACAAAGGTTATAAAAGATCTAAATATTGAAAATTATAGTACTCTAATAAAGGAAATTGAAGAGGGTATCAGAAAATGGAAAGATATCCCCTACTCATCGGTAGGAAAAACCAACATTGTGAAAATGGCCATTCTCCCAAAACTGTTACACAGATTTAATGCAATCCTGATCAAAATACCATTAGCATACCTCATAGATCTAGAGACAACATTCCTAAAATTCATTTAGAGACAAAAGAGACCTGGAAAACAAAAGCAACCCTGGACAACAAAGGCAAGGCAGAAGGTATCACAATCCCTGAATCAAAATTATACAATGAAACTACTGTGATAAAATCAGCTTGGTACTGGCAAAAAAATAGACCCAAGGATCAATGGACTGGATTAAAAGATGGAGACACAACTCCAAACATATTCAGCCACCTTATCTTTTTTTTTTTTTTTTTTTTTTTTTTTTTTGCTGCACCGAGGATTGAACTCACAACCTCGTGCCTGCCAGAGCAGGTGCTTAAGGCACTGAGCCAAATCCCCGGCCCTGGTTTTTTGAGGCAGGGTCGCACTATGTAGCTCAGGCTGGCCTTACGCTCGCGTTGTAGCCCAAGCTGGCCTCGAACTCACAACGCTCCGCCTACCTCACACCCACCTTATCTTTGACAAACAGGCCAAACATGTTCACTGGAAGAAATATAACCTCTGTAATAAATGGTACTGGAGAAACTGACTTTCCACTTACTGAAGACTAAAACTAGACACATGTCTGTCACCATACACTAAACTAAAGTCAAAATGCATCAAAGATCTAAATATTAAAGCAGAAACACTAAGTCTGCTGGAATACAAGGTAGGTAGAAATCTTGAAGACAGGTGTAGGCAGAGAGTTCATCAACAAAACCCAAAGTGCACGTGACATACTTCAAAGAATCAACAACTGGGATCTCATCTTACTAAAAAGCTTTTGCACATCAAAAGAAATCACTAATGGAGTGAAAAGACAATCCACACAATGGGAAAAATTTGTAGCCGACTGTCCCTCAGACAAATGATTTTTATCTAGAATATGTAAAGCATTGAAAAAAAACCAGGGCCCCAAATTCAAAAACCCCATCCAAAAACGGGAATCTGAGGTGAATATGCACTTTTCAGATGAAGAAATATAAATGGCAAATAAATATATGAAAAAATGTTCAGCATCCTTGAGCACTCAAGAAATGCAAATTAAAACAACACTGAGATTCCATCTTACTCCAGAGAGAATGGCTATCATCAAGAAATCAAACAATAACAAATACTGGCAGAGCTGTGGGGAAAAAGAAACCCTTTTCCACCATTGGTGGGAGTGTAGACTGGTACAACCACTGTGAAAATCAGTATGGAGATTCTTCAAAAACTAGAATTGGTGGTCTCACTCAATCTAGCTATTGTCCTTCTGGGTATTTTCCCAGAAGAATTAAAAACACAACTATATATGTGCATACATGTTTATAGCAGCACAATTTGTAATAACTAAGCCTTGAAAACAGCCCAAATGACCATCAACAACAGAATGGATAAAAAGATGTGGTATTTTTATGCAATGAAGTACTACTTAGCTATAAAGAAGGATAAACTTGAGGCCTTCATAGGTAAATGGATGTAACTTGAGACCATACTCATAACTAAATTAAATTAGAGTCGCATGTATAATCATTGTAATGTCTCCCTAGTGTAATACCTGAAAGAGTAAATAAGTCCAAAATATACAATATATATTGTGAGAGTGAGCAGGGAGGAAACTGCTCAGAAAGAAAAGACCACTGGGTATATATATATATATATATATATATATATATATATGTATATAACATTATATATTTGATAATTATACTACTAATCTCTGTTGGTTCATCAAAAAGAATGGCTTATGCTTTCAGTTTGATCATTTTTTTCATGCCTATGTCTTGTAGTCTGAGCAACTACTTGAAGATAAAAATACACAATATATTAACCATTGTTAATCTATTATTTCATTTTGAAATTCTGTATCATTGTTTTTATTCTTTTTTCATTTAAAAATAAAAATAAAAAAAGTTTTCTTCTAAGAGAATGTGGTTATATTTTGCTTAAGCAAAAACAGCTTATTTTCTCCCCTGATTCTCATCTGCATCTAGCTTCAAGTTTAGGATCTGTGGTTCTTGAAGTCATGTTCTTCTTTAGCTCTACTATGAATTTGCATTAATATTTTGTAACTTATAGACAAAAGTTTAAGGTTAAACATAGTGAACATAGACTGTATGAAAAGTGAGGGAAAAGGAAAAGAATGGAGATTAACATGGAAGATAATATACAAGGATGCCTGTTCTTGTTGTCACTGTTGCTGGTATTTAATAGTTTCTGCTTCATTGATTTATCCTTGTTTCTTTTCCTTTCATTCAAAACTCAGCCAGTCCTATTTTTTATAATTGGTGGGTGGTGCAAGCACTCCTTTTTGAGGTTTTTTTTTCCCTTAGCAGTTTTACCCATTTGAGATTGCAATGGTCTTTCCTATTATCACTGAAAATTGAAGCAGTGTGTGTCACTGTAGGGTAATAATGGCAAGTCTATGGCATGTGTGTTGTTTTTCTTTAAGACCAAACATGTTCATATATAAGGTGTTTTTTCTAAAGTAAAACCCCTGTATTCAGGTTTAATTGTAATGTTGGCACTTTATGATAAGTAAGTGGGTTTCCATCACTGCTGTAGAGGATTGCTTGTGTACAAGTCATTCTTTTTTTTTTTTTTTTTTTTTTTTTTTTTTTTTTTTTTTTTTTTTTTTTTTTTTTTTTTTTTTTTTTTTTTTTTTTTTTTTTTTTTTTTTTTTTTTTTTTTTTTTTTTTTTTTTTTTTTTTTTTTTTTTTTTTTTTTTTTTTGCGGCACCGGGGATTGAACTCACAACCTCGCGCCTGCCAGGGCAGGCGCAAGTCATTCTTTTTTTTGTGGCCTCAATGTGTTGCAGCATTTGTAATTCCTTTGTCCTAACTCCTAATTCAGTGAACTAATTACTGTATTTCTTAGTGAAAGTACTCTTCCTTGAATGAGAAAATGTCTAAGTTTGCAATGCTCAAGGGTTGTAAGGAACACAAACATTTTACTAACACATCACTTAGTGTGATAGTGAGAAGTACCATCCCTACTTCCATCCTTTGGTTTCTGGATTCATGGTTTCTGGATAGGTAAGAAATAGCAATCCTGATGGTTCAAAGAATATACTGCATTCTGTGTGACAGTATCTCAGTTATGGAACTGAATGAGGAGTAACAACATTGGGACTAGGCATGCTGAGAACATAAGTTTAGGAAACTCGCTTGTACCATTAGGTTTAGTTTGTATCATTTCTTCCATAGATAATAGTAGATGGATAAGATAATACCCTGCAAGGAATGTGTAACTCAGGTTGCACAATTGCAGAGGCCTAGTAGCAAGCATAAAGTTACTTCTTTTTGTGTGTGCATGTATGTGTGTGTGTGGAGGGGTAGAAAGTTGTAGGGGTTGCTAGAGATTGAAGCTGAGGCCCTGTGCATGATTCACAAGTGCTCTACTACAGAACTACATTCTCAGCCCACTAACAGATGTATCTTAAAAGGAGAATCACAATTTGCTGACAAGGACTTGGCTTTCTACCAACCTCAGTGACATATTCTATGATTCTCTTGTCTTATCTTGCTTTAAACTCTATGTAGCACCCTGATTTGCCAAATGCACTTCGAGTACTGTAGAGCTTGTGACTCACAAGGGCCAAATGAAGAGGTGCTTATACTATATCCTGGACCAGTGAGAGAACCTTCTCTTACAGTGTACTTCTTCCAAAATTTGGCAGCATTCCTGGTCTCCTGGAAAATGGACTGTGGTAATGACAAAAAGGTGGTATATGTAACTTCCAAAATCCAAAGAGACCCCACTAGTTGGAGTTGAGATTTAGTTGGGCCTACCCTGAAGGAGGCTATTATTGCCTGTCTTAGTTACTTTTTACTTGTTGCTGAGACAAAATACCTGACGCCCAAAATTAGGGTAGGAAAGGTTTATTTCTTACAGCTTTTCAGAAGTTTCAGTCCACACTTGGCTCCAAGGCAGCGTGGCATGGTGGGGCAGTCATTCATGGCAGCCGCAAGCAGCAAGGTGGGCTGGCGAGAGAGAGGGCCAAAGCACAGAAGCGAGCAAGAGGAAGACCCGCCTCATTTACACTATATGTCGGCTCCACCCCTGGGCAGGTACAGCACTCACATTGCCAATCCCCGTG
Organism: Dasyprocta punctata; assembly: GCA_004363535.1. NCBI lineage: Eukaryota > Metazoa > Chordata > Mammalia > Rodentia > Dasyproctidae > Dasyprocta > Dasyprocta punctata. The sequence goes on along the minus strand of RJWM01000107.1, from coordinate 55,197 downwards.
CTAGACTCAGCCCCATCAAAAGTATATGAGGACTTGGGTGTACATAGCATATCACCCAATACACTGCCTCACTTTTATCAGTACCCATTATGACACCATAATCGTGTTCTGAGCCTTCAGATTTGGCTATTATTGTAGTCAGTATCTAATAAATTTCAGAATGACTCTGGTTATTTTCTTTTCTCTGATACAGGTCCTCTGGTATATGGCTGTAAGAGTCTTTGAGGTCTTCTAGGAGAATGATTTGAGGTATTGTTGCCATGTAATTGCAAGGTTCTTATTCAAATATATGCAGCTCTTCCTTTTTTAATAGAGAACTGATTCAGGTATGAGAAGTCGTGTATCAATAGGACATTTTAAGTTTCTTTGATAGAAAGAATAAAGTGTGAAGGCTTTCTTGAATTTTTAAACTTCATGAATTGATCAAAGGACTGGCTAATTCAGTAGTTCAAAAATATCATTAAGGACCTGAGTTCTTCACTCTTCCTACTTCTTAGTGTCTTGGTTTACTTCACTTTGTGGTTGCAAGTCAGCTACTAATCTGGCTGCATAAATCACATACAGATTATGTCCAAAAGAAGAGGAACTGTTGCTTATTTAGACTTGTTTTTGTTTTTAGTTTTTAGGTTTCTTTTAGGAGGAATCCTCTCCCAGAAATCTCAGTTGGACTTCTGTTAGAAAAGAGAAGAGGGTAGGATTGGTGAATTGTTTTTGGATGGTAAAGAAACATGGTCTGCTATGGACCTTGTTCTATAGGTCTGCAGCTCTCAGTTACGATGACATAAATCGGCATCCCTATGTCAGGCCTATCAAAGCAAAATGAGGGTGTTGTAGTCAGGGGTTATAAGGAGAACAACTGCATACAGGACACAGAATGTGTAACACTGTTTTATGATGGTCACCCAGAGTTAAACACAAGAAAGTGCAGGAAAATCTGTCCACAATACTAAAACCCATGATATTCAGCCAAGGGCCTGGATCCCACAGCAATGTACTGCATTAGTCCAGATAAAGACCCAAAACGCATGACAATGCCTCCCGCAAATCCAACTGGAAATCTAAGAGCCTATGATAAGGACTCACGCCAGTCTATTTTACGGATCTGCACTGGGAAGGCCAAAGGTCGCAGTGAAGCTAGAAAGTCTATGCAAGTGGGGTGAAGGAGCTGTGCAGTAGGTTGAGGGATCTACACTGGAGCCGAGAAGTCACGGTCAAAATAAGGAGTGGGGCTACCCTGAAAAGTCCCACAGCCATCCTCAGCGGCAATGAGGTCCCAAGCTCCTTCAATGATGAGAACAGTGGAGTACAGGTCAGGAAGCCCAGTATGACAAGCTTCTCTAGCACACATCTTCCCCTCTGGAGCCAAGATGCGGTACTCAATGTAAGGAGCAGAGCTACCCCAAAGTGAACTACAGCCACTCTCAGCGATGAAGTCCCAAGCTCCTCTGATGATAATGGCTGAATCCATATTGGGGAAGCCAGAGTGACAAGCTCCTCCTGGAGAACTAACAGCTCAAAACAGCAACACTTGGAAGAACCCACAACACCTTTCTCTTCATCTCCACGTCTCTGTTTATGCTGGCAATTTTCCTCAGGTGGGCCATCCATACTCAGCCCCATGATGATGTAATTTAGCTGATGTTAAGTTGACCACCAGTTTTAATCCATAACAGAGGGCCTTACTCTTTATTTTTTGGACCCCATACCAAAGATCCCTATGTGTCAGACCATTCTGACTAAGTCTGACCAGCTGTCTGTATGATAGCTGAGCTCAATGTTCTTCTGGTAACGAGTGTTCTTCTTGGGGCTGCACTACCTTGTGATCATCTCAATCCTGTTGAAATTGTGCATCTCATTTCAATTACAGATTGTTTTTTTTAAACAGCATCCCTGGTTTACAGAGAATCGCCACTCTAGCTTTTTATGAAAATATTGGCACTCCTCTCAAAAATGTACTGACCATTGTTTTGATGAAAGTAGTGTGTTATGGGTTCTCACAGGAGACATAGTTAGGAGGTGAGAAAGTATTCATAAATAATCCACTTCAACATTCCTATCTCCCTAAATCTTTGAATTTATTTACTTTAAATAATACTTTGTAATTTCTGACATCTCAGTTGAATTTAGTACAGAGTACTAATCAGTTCAGGTTTCTATCAATCTACCCAACAAACAATTAAAATGACCCTCAGTTGCTCAAGCAAGTACTTTGGATGCATAATGACTGGTCAGTGCCACCATATTAATAAACTCAGTTGGCCCTAAAATTGTGTTTCTCAGGCTGGGGATATAGATCAGTGGCCTAAGTGCCTGCCTGATAAGCACAAGGTCCTGAGCTCAATTCCTGGTTCAAAAAAAAAAAAAAAATTCCCTGGTACCCAGGGTATAGAGTTCAGTAGTTGAGCCCATGATTAGTTAGCATATCCAGGGCTCTGGGTTCAGTCTTCAACACCAGTAAAATTGTGCTTTTCCCTTATTGGCCTAGCAGCCCCACAATCTACCCTTCATATGTTTCTCAGGTCTCTGCCAAGATCAATTATTGAAACCATGTACCTTTGTTTACAAACCTTTCCTTCTGATATTAGATACGGATGCTAGGCTTCACCTTTCTACCTCACCCCGTCCCATGGACACACTGTGATCTAACTCTAGATGTACAGATAATGAAGAGCAGAGAGGGTGGGGCGTGAAAAGAATTGATTCTTGCTGCAAGACAATGTCCTCAGGTTAGACCACTGTAGGATCTTTAAGCAAGGTGGGATAGATGGCTGAGATGGTAAGGAGGGACTGACTTGGCTGATAAGACAGATAGGAATCAATAAGTTTAGAAATTTAGGGCTCTTTGAGTCATCTGAATCCTCCCATAAATCTTGATTGCAATGCTTAGATCTACCTCTTTCCTAATCAATGTTCTAATTTTCACCTAAGCAACAGTGTAGGGCTGCAAATCAAACTAACCTTAGAATTTACCATCCTGCAGGATCAAATTTTGGCTTGATTTTTCTTTATTTTAGCATTGTGACTGTAATACAAAAGAGACTTCTAGTATACAGAAAATTCTTATTTTTCATTTTGAGCCTTGAGTAGCAAATTTAAGCATTTGTGTTTTTCATTCTTAACTTTTAAAAAAACCATTTAGCACCATTAGAAGTAAGTATTTTATCCTAAAGATCTTGACTTTGTCATACTTTTAAAAATATTACTCCATGGCGGCAATTGGTTCATGCCCTAAACATCATATTCAACAGGTATTCCTTTCCAGGTGACCACAGGTAAAACTGTAATGGTTTGCCTTGTGTTTGGGCAGAGTTACCTCTCTTATACCTACTGTGGCTAAATTTTTACTGCATTCAGCCAAACAAATCATCCCAGATTCTGGAAAGCCTATTTCTGCCCAACCAACTCTTAATACAATTTTTGGCATCTGTCAAGGTTTTTATCTATAAGCAACAAAACAAGACTAGGGAGAAAAATAAAAAGACTGGTTAAAATAATATTAGGTAGCTCATTGAATGAGGATTTTTACAGCAAGGAACAATATCCAAAACTGTAACCCTGGAAGTGAAATCTTCCCCTTTTCATTGAATTACTATTTCCCAATCATGACATAGGACAGGAGTGTTTGGCTGGCAAGAAATAGAATGAAGTGCCCATTCCCTGGCTATGAAATGCCATTATCTGGCATTTTGAGCTTCTGCTGTGGAAGACGGGCTCCAGTACTCACCAAGGCTCTTAAGATGGGGAATATCTAAAACAATAGAAAAGCTGAGTTGCTGAACAGCCAAAGCAAATGGAAATTGTTCCTTGGTCTAGGGCAAGTCACTTCCTTTTCTGTTTCTCAGTGTTTTCATATGTAGAAAGAAAGGCTTGGACTAGGCAATCACTAAACTTGCTCTCAGACTTGTGGTGCTGAGGCCCTGTCACTCCCTTTACCTCTATGAAGTAAAGAAATCCCTAAGCACAGCCAGAAACCAGAGGCTAGAGAGGATGGTCCACGGCTCACAGCCTCAGGGGATGAAGGCACTTTTTCTGGGTGCTTGCAGCTGTTGTGCTGAGAATTGGTGCAGCTGTTTTTGTAGCAGTTTTCACACCATGCAGAAAATAGAAGCAATGTCAGGCCAGTGTTGTGAATGATCCAGAGAAGAAAGTCATTTCTTAAGACACTACCCTGTTTGAACACTGGGTGTCAAGGTGACAGATTTTGTAGACACTTTATGGGAAAAAATCTACCACCTTGAGTGATTTTGAAACCTTTAGAAATATTTGGCAAGTGTGAACAGTTGGCTCCCTACACTTACCCTTTAATCACTAGCTTCTGTAAGAAGTGGCTATGCAGAAGGGAGAGAGCTGTATATCCCCCTCACCTCACCCGCCTTTTCTGGTTTCTTTTCCAGTGCAGTGGTTTTTCAGTATGAAGAGGCAAAACTTTCTCCACAATCCCCGAAATGGTGCCTGCATATTTAAAATATACCAGCTTTCTTTGCTGTTTGCCTGCGGATTTATTTCATTTCATAGTTCACTGAAACCTCCTTTCTGTTCAGAACTTGCTGTACCCTGTTGCAAGGAGAGGAGAAGGGAGGGAGGGACTTGAGAGAGCTTCACTTGTTTTCCTAGCAAACTGAGAAATGTTGAAATTGGGGTTTGAACTTTGAATGGACAGAAACTTGGGGACTAAAGGGTAATTTAAATTCACTGGCTTGCCAGGAGCTTCAGTACTGGGGTTTTTGTTTTGTTTTGTTTTGTTTTTCACCTGAAGGTGGTATCTATAAGTCATTTCTTAAAAGGTAGGCTTTGGGATTTAGAGTCTGAGTCATGTTTGAGCCCATTTGAGCCAGAATCCAGCAACATATCCTTGTTGCCTATGTGGGTGGAGTAAATATCTCTGTCACTGAATGTGCCACACCGCATCAGAGGTCAAACTATTTTTTCTGCATCTATTTACCAACTGCAGTAGGTTAAATGTGTCCTCTCAAAATTAATTTCCACCTGGAACCTCAGAATGCAATCCTATTTAGGGATAGGGTCTCACAGGTATAATTAGTTAAGATCTCAAGATGAAATCACCCAGGATTTATGGTGGGCTTAATAAGTGTGTTTACAGAAAGAGGAGAGGACACAGGGACACATATACAGGGAAAGTAATGAGAAGATGGAGGCTGATTGAAGTCATGATGAATCTACAATCTAAAGGGCACCAAGAATTGGCAACAACTACCAGAAGCAGGAGGTGGGGCATAGGACAGATCTTCCTCTGATCCCGAAAGGAATCAACCTTCCTGACACCTTGATTTTGAACTTCTGGTCTTGTGGAGTACAGGAAAATAAAATTATGTTGTGTTAGGCCACCCAGTTTGGAGCAATTTGTTATAGCAACCCCAGAAAACCAATATATGCTTTTGAACATCCCTTTGCTACTCTGCCCTTAGCTCACAATGTCCTGCAAAACTTTCTCTTCCCTCAAGTTTCAGCTCAAATGTCATCTCTGCAGTGAAGTTCTCTGAATCTTCATTAAAAATTAATCTTTTCTTTCTCCTGTGCTCCTGCAGCCTTTCACACTGACTGTGTTATTGCATTTAGTTAGAGGTTTATAAGCAGTGATCCTCCTCCTTGGCCACGGACTTTTTAAGGGCTGGGACAGATCTTTTCATATCTGTCTTTCCAATGCCCAGGTACACATTCAACACTAGTAAATGTGTGTAGAGAATGTAGAGATTCTCCACTTCCTTGGTTAAATTTATTGCTAGGTATTTTTTGTAGCTATTCTAAATATTGATTTATTTTGCAGGTAATTCACTATTGGGATATAGTAATGCCACTTATTTTTGAATGTTGACTTTGTCTTGCAAACTCGCTGAATTTGTTTATTCATTCTGTTTTTTGGTGAAATCTTTGGGGTTTTCTGCATAAAGATCACGTCATCTGCAAACAGTGAAATTTTGATTTCCTCCTTTCTGGTTTGGGTGACCTTTATTTCTTTTTCTTGACTGATTGCTCTGGCTAGGACTTCCAATACTAGGTTGAGTAAATGTGGCAAAAAAAAATGTGAATGTGGATGTCCTAGTGATGATCCTGATCTTATGGAGAAAGCATTAAGCTCTTCCCCACTGAGTATGATATTAGCCATGGGCTGTGTGTGAACAGAACAGATCGGCGGAAACCATGGCATCCTCTAAAGGCATGTCAGGTATTTTAAAATTTTGAAGAGGGATAGCTTGCCCCAGTGACTGTTCACACCCCTAGCTGCATGCATTTCTTTTCGTCTGATGTCAATTCTGTCTTGTGCACCCAACTTGTCATTGTGTTACAGTCACAACCCTCATCTGGTTGGGGAAATGGTGAAGAATAGCAGGTATCTGTGGAGCAGATTCCAGTTTGGAGGCCATGTACTCCAAGGCTTAGAATGATTTATAAGAAAGTCTTCATTTCTTTGCTTCAGCTCCCTCTGGAATTCTATGGAATATTCTGGTTATTTTATTTCATTTCTAAATCACCAGATTGTCCTTCATCTTTAGCAACTGCTTGAAGAGTGCTGCTTTGGTGTAGCCATTAATTACAGAGGCCTGGAAAGGTTTTGGGGAGCGCTCTCCTCTCTCCTTCCCTGCCCTACTTAGATTGAAGGATCCTCTGTCCTTGAAGGTACCTGTTCAATGACTTCGATTTTACTTTGAGAGTGACTGTGTATAGGGGAGGCTTCCAGGAAGAAAGGGAAGATGAGAAAGAAAGTAACTTTGATTATTCCTGTAGCTATAACAAAATACCACAGACTAAGTAACTTCTAAATAATAGAAATTTATTTTTCATAGTTCTAGAGATTGAGAAGTCCATGATGAAGGTGTCATCAAAATTGGGGGCAACTTCCTACTGTATCTTAATGAGCAGAAGAAACAAAAAGGAATGAGGAAGCTTTCTTCACCCTCTTTTATATCAGTACTAATCTCATTCAAAGGATGGAGCAAACATGACTTAAACATGTTCCCCAAAGTCTCTACCTTTTCATACTATTACCTTGGTTATTTGATTCCATCATATGACTTTTGGAGGGACACACACGTTGAAGCCATAGCAGAAAGATTGGTTCATTCATTCATTCATTCAATGTATATTGAATATCTACTTATCGCCAAGCTCTATTTTAGGTGGTGGGGATATAACCATGAACAAAACACAAAAATCTGCCCTCAAGGAGCTTAGTTCTAGACTGATTTAGACAGTTTTCCTTTCCCAGGAGGCAGAAATGAGGGGGTCCATAAAGTGCTATACTGTTAAACTGAGGCTGAAAGTGAGGGAGAGGGACCGTCAGCTAAGCATCCACATGGAAATTCTTACCACCAGATTCCCTGTTCTCACCAGGCTTGCCTGGGTCTTGGGGATGTTTCAAACTGATATTATTTTACCAAAGAGATTACTCTCCTCAGACTCGAAGTCTGAGGATGGGTCTGGATGACAGCATAGCCAATTAGTCCAGTCTCTTCAGGCAGCCAGGTAGCAGGGGAGGCCACATGTCATCTTAGGAGGGGGCTTTGAGTTGGAAGAAGTGTGTGTATCTATTTGTGTAACAGAGGTGAAGCATCCTGAACAATGTGAAACTTTTTATTTTAGCACTTGTTTTATGAAGTCTGAGCCTCAGAAAGATTCTAGCTGGATTAGAGAGGTAGAGTCCTCTGTAGAGACAGAGACAGAGACAGAGACAGAGACAGAGACAGAGACAGAGAGAGAGAGAGACAGAGAGAGAGAGAGAGAGAGAGAGCTCTGGGACCACATGTCCAGGTATAGGGTTGCAGTGTCTGCTTCATCCCTCAGGGGAGAGCCAAGAGCAGTATCACACCTATCTCTGGGGTTGGAGGGGGGATTGTCCACAAGCACTTCAAGGAGTCTGGAGGAGGGGAAAGGGGACCAGGAGAGTGGAACTAGGGAGGGAACCTATGTATCCTGGGGCACAAGGAGGGCAATAAGCTGAAGACAGAGAATTGGGACTCAAACCAGTGTGAAAGGAGATTTCTGAGTGACCTTCACAGAACATGATTTTCTCTTTTTCCTCTTTTTAAGCAAGCCAATATGTCCAGTGTCTCATACTCGAGCAGGAGCTGGGCTAAGGTCTCCTCAGGGGTGTGAGGGAGCCTAGCAGACTGGGCACCTTTACAGAGCTGTCAGGTCCCAGGCTGGATGACTGCCCTAGAGCATCAATAGCACCTGGAGGGTCACTGATCTTCAGAGAGAAAGAGAGAGAGAGAAAGAGACCACTCATGGCCCAGGCCCCACAGGACCTCTGCTTGTCTGCTGACAGCACTGACATCTGTGAAGCTTTTACACCGCCAGTTCTGGGCAGGAACCTTGCTCATCTGATCTCCCTAAATAAGGTCTGGATCTGCTCTGCAATTTGCAAGTTTCTCTCTTTTTTAAACAGCACAACTATCTTTTAAACAAAAAATTTACAAGGAGCTCGCTCTAGTTTTAGAAATAATACACAGTAGAGCTGTCTTGGTTGAAGCAGGGTATTATTAGGGAGGAGAGTAGGGGTTGGAGACCTGTCTGCCCAGAAGCTCTCTTCCTCTCTCCATGGTCCTTGAGGGACTCTTGGAAACCCGTGTTCCTCAGAGCCAAGTTTGAGAACCACTGGACAGAGGGAGTGCCAGGGCCCTCTTGTTCATGACATTCACAATTGTGTGCATCTTGTCTTCCAAAGAGCAAGATGCCAATACAGGAAATGCCAATACAGCTAATGACATGACTTTCAGGCACTTTCTAATGGGACACAATTATAAAGTTCTCTTCTCTATCATGGTTTCAGGCTTGTGTTTTCTGGTTGGTCTCTTTGTTTCTTGTGGTCTGTAGTTTTAACTTTTCATATTGGAAGCTCTTGTTTGATGAGATGTTAGGTAAGGAGGAAGCACTCAACATGCCCAGGTCCAGCCACTGTGTTTCGGTAAAGTAAAACCTGTTCTCTGTGGTGCCCGAATCCCTTTATTCCACCTCTACAAACACAAACCTGAAGTCTTTTGCTGGCATAAGGTGGGTGCTACTCAGGTGCCTGAGATGGGAGAGGGAATGCCAAAACTACTGCTGCTTAGCAGTTTCTTACTCATTTTCCTTACTTTAGTGACTTCACTTCTATTCCAGAAATACCTGCTGGTATCAACTGCAGGATGTTTTTAATGCTGGAAATTGAACCCAGGATTTCTCAAATGCTAGACAAGCACTTTTCCATTGAGTCATATCCTTGTTCAGCCTGCAGGGTGTTTTGAGGGTCGTGTGGTGTATCTCAGGCTGACTTTTGGCTTCCTCACTCCCAGCACTCACTTAGATGTTTGAGTCTGTCAAGTTCATCATCCTTTGCTCACCTACTTTGCAGCTTCCCAAATCTTGTTCTTATTTTCTCCTTTCCTGCTTTGCTTTGTCCTTGTGGTTTTATCCCTTTGTAAACAATTCCTTCATGTAGTTTTAGTCAGGTTTCTGCAGGGAGTGATTCTATGTATGTGTTTAGTTTACCATCTTTGTCAGGAAGTCTTGTTATCTCTCTCTCTCTCTCTACTTCTCTATCTCTATCTCTCTATCTATCTATTTACCTGCTTTTTTGAGGGCCTATGAATTTCAACAAAATGTTAGATAGAATGGAAAAAAAACCCCAACTAAACAGTGAATTGATGCAGGGCATGGAGGAACAGTGGATGAATGGATTTGAACTGCACCTTGGGAGCTTGGAACCTATTTGGGCTTTTCAGGTTTAGCAGAAACAGTTCTATCTTTAGTACTATCTTTATTCACGTGTCCCTGTCTTTCTCCCGCTTTGTTTCTGTCTAAGATCTTGCTCAGTTATAGTTTCCTGTTTCTTTGTCTTGTTTGCTTCTTCTATTCAGCATCTGGAAGCAGCTTTTATGCTTACAGAATGGTTCCTGTAATTCTGTTGGAAACTGCGGATGGGTTTCTAACCTCAACCCATGGGGATCTCTAACCCCACACCTCTAAGGCCAGTATATCTTTAGCTTGCCTTCTGCAATGTATGGAAACAGAATCTGTGCTGTGTTTTCTCTGCACACTTAGGACAAATGCAGATATTGAAAAGACTGGAGAGTTGTCTTCCTCCTCTGGGATGGAGTTTGGGAGACATGCCCACTCCGCAGTTCCTGTGGACTAAGAGCCTATCCTACTTCCTTGAAATCTACCAGCTCTGAAATTTATGATGAATTCCTTGTCCCTGCTCCCAGAGGTAGCTGGCAAGAAGACAGGTTAAAAGCCTATATTTATGGCAAGTGACACTTCCTGAACGAGATGTTGATTAAGGAGCATGTGGGGATCTGACTGTTCCACACACTCCAGAGGCTGAGCAGCAAGTGTGAAGACCATGTGTGGGGAGGACCCCCTACCATCCACTGAGGCCTGGAGCCCTCAAAGGCAGTGAGGGGGGGCAGGGGCCCTCACAGGGCTGTGCTGAAGTTGGCTCACACTGGCAGATTGTTAAATGTTCAGGAATATTACAAGCTGGTTGTTAAACTGTTGGATACTTAAAATTGGCCGTAGTGGTTGTTTTTACACCACGACAATGGGCAAACACTGAAACTTGGGGTTTGTTTTCTACCCCTCTAGAGAACTGGTTTCCTGGCACTCCACAGAGCCAGCCTTGCTCTGGGCACTTTGTAGTGGGAATGGCAGTCGTCCCATGGATCCCGAATGCTTTGTGCAGTGATCAGGCTGCTCAGAGGGGTTCCTGCCCTGTTTGTGGAGAATTGCTCATCTGAGGGTGGGAACATTGGTATTACAAAGGAGTAGAAAAGTAAGTGAAAATAAACCTTCATTTTATCAAAAGAAGCTGAGCTGTGGCCAAACTTCTTAGGAGGTCCAGAGGCCCAGGTCAGTGATGCATAATGACTGTTTACAGTGAAAAATTTAGCTCAGCTGTATTTGTTAGTTACCATACTTTGCCCTGGTTATCTTGCCTGCTACATCTTTGCCTTCTTACTGCACATTCTTTGTTATGAAGGGAAAGTGTGGCTCTGTAATCACAAACCCTAATATATAAATGTCAAGCCATGTCGTGACTAGTGTTTAATAGCAGGCTAACAGCTGACAATGTGCAGTGAGCCACAAAAAGCTGTCTGGTGTCCAGTTATCAGTGCAAATCATGGGACAAGAAAATGTCTAACTAGTGAAGCATCTGGCCAACCAGAGCCTTTTCCCTGATGATGCTCCTACTCTTGAGCATGAAGTGAAAACCATTTCTGCACTCTCTAGCACATGTTTTGGCTTTAATTGAACACTGAACCATAAGAGACCTCACTGGTTAATGCTGGATGTCAGCCTATTGGCAAATGCCAAGCACTGCAGATTATTTCCTATCTAGAGCTATTATGGTTCACACTCGAACACACAGAGAATAGAGACCCACACAGACAGAGAGAGGGAAGCTTTGAGAGTCAGTGCAGGAGGGAGTCATCCAGAGCTACCACCACGCTAACTGCTGAGAACAGATCTAAGGAAAGTAATGTGACTGTCATTAACTAGAGCGAATGGCCCAGCTGACAGATGTCAGCCACGTGTGAAGGTTTGATAATCCCCTGTTCATCCCAGGATGAAGGAGATGCTTTGATTCTCCTGCAAAGTATTTGTTTGTATGAGATTAGCTTTTACTGGGGAATGCTTCTCTCTTTTCTAAATTATTAACATCTAATAAAAGGTTATAGCCAAATTCCCTGACAACCTCATATATAGAAATAAAACCATCATTTTTTTATACAGTTGCCTTGCGTTTTCCCCTCATAATTAAGGAATAGAAGAAAAAGAGGAAAAAGAATTGGGATTATGTTCAGCTGGCAAGGGCTATTTCTCTTGTCATTGGCCTCTCTTTTCCAACTTTTTTTTCTTGAGGAGAGATATAGTTTTCAGTTCTTCTCCATTTACAATGCAGCTGTCTGGCCCTTTTTAATCACACTAGCCTCAGCTCTGTGCCTACTTTCAGGCAGAGCTGCTATGGTGGGTAGATTATGAAGGAGGGGATTTCTGATGGAGACAGGTTTATGGTTTGGAGGCAGTATGTCAATCAGCCTGTCTGCCAGTCAGTCAACAAGTCTTTATTTATCTCAGTGGGTGCAGAGCAACCTATTTGATGGCTGGGACACATGGTCTCCCTCCCTGTAGTCTCTCCCCCTCACACCATCCTACATGCAACTGTCACATTAACTCTTTCTCAGACAGAATTCTGATCCTGTTGAACTCTTGCTCAAACATTTTATAACTCCCCTTTCCCTCCAGGAAAAAGCAAATTCTCACAGCTCAGCCTACAGCTCTGAGATTCTGAGGTGGCCTCACTTCGACCCACCTTCAGAGCTTCAACTCTTATCTCTCCAGAGCCTCTTCATGACCCCCAGTGGCACTGCTTGCTGTCTTTTTAATACATCTAGCAACTTTCTACCACTGTGCCTATGATTTCTCTCTCCTTTTTCCATCTCGTTTCGATTTGCACAGTTTCTTTTCATTCTCCCAGTCATGCTTGCCGTTCACTTCTTTATGAAGCGTCTGGTCACCCCAGGTAGAAAGCGCTGCAATAGTATCACTATAACTCTTGTGCCTTGTTTCAAGCACATCAGTTTTTGCCTTGTCATTCAGCTATTTATGAGACAAGAAGACACAGCTGGAACGAATGCAGGTTCTGATATCAGACCAGAATTTGATTCCTACCTCTGCTGCTTGCTAGTTACGTGACCTCTCTGAGTCTCTAAAATAGGGAGGATTGTTGTGCCTGTTTTGTGGGGGGTTGTTACAAGAATTAAATTGTGTAATCTATGTAACACTTTTAGAATATGGTCTAATGAATAATAACAAACAAATGGGTAACAATAAAAGTATAAACTGTCATTATTTGTAAAAAAAAAAAAAAAGCCAGAACACTATTAATTTACAGTGGCTACAATTCAGTAAAATTTATCTGCAAACTAGGCAAGACAATTTCATCTGTAAATGTCTATAATAGCAGTGCTAATTAAGATTTATAAAGCATTTTCTTAACCGTGATTCAATTCTACCAATATTCATTGAGTGTCAGGTCTACTTCTCATTTTAACCCTTGTTGAGTATTATCGTCTCCGTCTTCAACCATAAACAGTAAAATTCACTGAGACTTAAGGATGTTCCTAGGAAGCCCAAGCACTGATGCATTAGAACCAGGTCTTCTGACTCCCAACCTCATTTTCTTTATTCCTTTCCCCCTATTTATGCTTTGGTTGAATGGCTCAAGTTGCTAATCTGCGATTTTTGGGTCCTCAGAGGAATAAATATGGAGCCACAGGAGATCATCAAGGAAGGCCTGTTGTATCCTGAGAACCAGAGCCACTTTCTACACTCGTGACCTCATATCTTAGAGACTTAAAGTGTGAGATTGAAGCAAAAGTGGGCAGGGGACAATGGTGGGCTCTGCATGGGCACTCTGCTCTTTATTTTGCTTCCTGGAATACAAGAAGCCAAGGTGCTTTGTTTCTACCTTCCAGGTGGCAGTCATGTGTGAACTCCAAGGACACTAACTCTCTTCACTATTAGTCTAATGAACATTAATTAGGTAGGCATATTTGAAACACAAATCCCTAAACAAATCAATGATGTATTGTCTAATTGTGCATGTCAAAGCCAAATAGAAATGTTTTGGGATCATTTGAAATTTTGTGTGATCTGATCCATTGCTCTCCTCCACCTGGTTTAGAGACAGAACATCTGCTTTTCTAAATGTTCAACTTTCAACTCCCACATACATTTACTGTCTATCCAGGTGTTGTTTTGGGATGTCTGCATCCTGTGCATGTGGTCTTCATAGTGGTTTAAGTCAGTGTGCTTGAGGCAGCAAGTAGCTCAGCACAGTGCCAAGTGAAGTATGAAGCTTAAAGCTTTGTAAGTGATGACAATTAGCATGCCTGTGTCTGGAACAAATTAATTTTTCTAAATTATTTAGGCCTGGACTCCTAGGGCTTTAATGGTCTGGGTTCTAGTTCAGGTCCCAGCACTCATTAGTTATGCATCTCTGTCAGGGTCCTGGCAGGAAACAGTGGGCACTTGCAAAAGAGGCAGGGAAGGGAGTTTAATGAAGAGGTGTATATGGGTGGTTAAGGAAAACAGTCAGGAATGGTGGAGATCCTGGAACAAGCAACAGCAGGGACACCGGCTACCACCCCTAGACCTGCAGGTGCAAAGCAAGGATCTGTTTATCAGAAGCTGAAGAGGTTTGTGGCCATTGCTGAGGACAGAGCCAGCTGGCAAGACCTAAGGCTGTAGATGGAGGAATACATATAAATGATAACCCAACAGGGAAAAGTAAACGGAATAAAAAAATCTCAATTTCTCTCTTTTGCCATCTTCTGTTTTCTTGCCATGGTTTGCCATTTGCACAACTAAAAATGAGGGGTTAAGGGACCCTTCTGATGCAGTTCCTTCAAGTCAGCCTCTGAGAGCACAGACCAGGGTGAAGAGTAGATCTAGGATGCAGTAGATTTGGGGAGACAAAGCAACGCTTTTCAGTCCATTATGTGACTATAGATAGGTCCCTTACATTTTTTTATTCTCAGTTTTTAATTTGTAAAATGGAAATGATCATGCAGTAATAGGATTTTTAAATGTGAGAACTGTAAGAAATAATGTATGGGGTTGATATTTTGTTTATAACTCCCCTGATGGCTCTCATTTTGTTATGTCAGTTTGGCCAGAGACAGGTTACGGGCAATGTAGGCCTAGAACAAAGAGAAAAAGTCTAGCAGGCACCCACCAGGCCAGAGGTCACAAATGATCCAGGTTTTTCATTTTCACTGTCTACAGAGGACAGAATTTTTGAATTTGCTCTTGATTCATATTAAGGTAATCTTTTTCTCTTTGCTGCAACTTATTCAGGTTTATGAAGCACATAAAGACCTACAAAGCCGTCCTTTTGATGTAGTTATACAGCTATAAACTTATACAGCTGTAATAATTGCATTTTAATGATTTCTTTATATTGCCATAATTGGTGGAGCTAATGACCATGTCAACTGGATGATAAAAAGAATGCTTATTGGCAGCCAATCCCCTTCTCACTCTCTCACACTCTATGGAAAGTCTGGAAAGATAAATGCTTCCTGATTCCCCTTTATCCACAACTAGTGGACCCCCAGCTGGTAATCACTGCACTTCCCAAAGTTCTCCTTGGAAAGGCTTTCATTTTATGCAGTGGCTTAATTTGCCCTTGTTTCAGGAGTAGATGTCTCACCTCTCTCCAGAAGGAGCTGAGCTGCTGTGTTGTCTAGTTCTCTTTCTCTTGCTGCCACAGTTTCTCTGCACAGTAGTTTTCCATTTCAGGCTTCATTACTGAAGAAAGATCTGGGAAATAAAAGGATTTGGGGCTGGCGTGTGCACGTGTGCCTGTTATTTAATCATGTCCCAAGTGCTGATAAAAAAGTCCCTCTGAGATCAGAGCTGGATGAAAGATCTTGATATTAGCTGTAGGGGAAAGGGGGAGCTAAAATCAGCTTGCCTGAAAACTCTCATCAAATTTGCAAAATCCTGAAACTGAAAGTTCTGCAGTGCAGAGGCATTTCTATGCGATGTAAACAGGGTCAGTTAGGGCCTCTTGGAAATGTGCTGGGGTGGGGGCCACTGTCAGTCAAGCTAATGTTGGTCTTGGGATGTGGGGGTGGAGGGAAATGACCCTCAAAATAGAGATCGCTTTGGGCAAGATTAGAAAATAAATAATCTCTTTCCTCCCACCTTTCCCATCTGCTTCTGGCAAACAGGGAAAGAACTCCCCTCTCCTTGATGTACAGTGCTGAAGTTCTGGACAGCTCTTGGGGATCTGTCAAGTTTTTTTGTTGTTGTTGTTGGTACCAGGGATGGAACTCACAACTGCTTAAGCCACTGAGCCAAACTCCCGGCCCTATTTTTTTGGAGGCAGGGGATCACACTATATAGTTCAGGCTGGCTTTGCTCACGTTGTAGCCCAAGTCAGCCTCAAACTCACAATGCTGCACCTACCTCAGCCTCCCGAGTGCTGGGATTAAAGTCATATGCCTCCATGCCTGGCAAGTTTTCTTTTTAATTCATGTTATTGATACATTTTAGATATACACAATTATAACATTCATCATAGGCAATGTGTACCTGATATATAACTTTTTTGTTCATGATATATCTTGATTCTTCCTATTTTTCCTATCCTTCTTCCATCCCTTCAACCCCTTTTCCCCTCCTTATTTACAAAAGCATTGTTTCCATTTTTTCCTTCTATACTCCTTTTTCCCCTTCCTTCTTTTCCTCCCCCCCTTCCTTGTTTCCATTCCTATTTGGACATTTTTTCCACTTTCCTAATATCTATTATACATTTTGGTACTTATTTTTCAGTTTCTTACAACAGAGCAACAATGAGATATTTAAACTTGAGTGTCTGATTTTTAATTTAAGAGTATGATCTCAAGGTGCATCCACTTAACTATAAATGCCTCAAGTTTATCCTTCTTTGTAGCAGAGTAGTATTCCATTGTATGAAAATGGGAATGTATAGAAATTCTTATCTTCTCTATCCATTCATCAATTGATGGGCATTTGGGCTGTTTCCAAGATTTAGCTATTGCAATTTGTGCTACTATAAACATGGGTGTACATATATCAGTATGGTATGATGCTTATAATTTAAGCTCTTGTAGATATAGGTGTTGGCAGACTATGAAAAACCCTGACTGCACAGGGAATAACACAAAGAACCAACAAATGGAATATCATTTTACTAAAGAGCTTTTGCACAGCAAAAGAAATTACCAACAGAGTGAAGAGACAATCCATAGAATGGAAAAAAATTTCCCAACTGCTCCTCAGACAAAGGGCTGACATCTAGAACATACGAAGAACAAAAAACAAAACAAAACAAAACAAAACGTCCTCCAATTTTAAAGACCCAATTCAAAAAGGGCATCTGAAATGAGTAGACACTTCTGAGATGAAGAAATACAAATGGTAAATAAATATATGAAAAAGTGTTCAACATCACTAGTCATTTGAGATATGCAAATTAAAACAATACTGAGATTTCATCTCACCCCAGAAAGAATAACTATTGTAAAGAAATCAATGAATAACAAATGCTGGCAGGGTTATGGGGAAAAGGAATGCTTTACTACTATTTATGGGAGTGTAGACTGGTGCAACCACAGGGGAAACCAGTATGGAGATTTCTCAAAAGACTAGGATGAGAGGTTCCATTTGTTCCAGCTATTCCTCTTCTTGGTATCTGTTGTAGTCAGGGTTTGCAGGGGAATAGATTTAATACAGAACACACAATTGATAGGATTATTTTGTAATAGTCACCCAAAAAGTTAACTGCAGAGGCATGCAAGAGATTGGTCCATACACTAGAAACCCAAAGAATTCAGCTGAGAGCCTGGATCCCATGTCAATGTCCTGCACGAGTCCAGCTGAAGGCCTATTGCCCATGATAATGTCTCATGCAAGTCTGTTCCAAGGATCTGCACTGGGAAGGTCCAAAGATCAGTGATGACAGGTCTGTGCCACCAGGCTGACAGGTCTGTGCTGGAACCAGAAAGCAACGCTCTAAGGAAGGACCAGAGCTCTCCCGTAAATAACAGCAGCCATTCTCAGCAACGGTGAGGATCCAAGTTCCTCCAAAGATGAGAACAGCTGAGGTCCTATCAGGAAAACCAGTGTGACACATTTCTCCAGCAACAAGTTGCCATCTTCCACTCCAGTTCTCCTTTAACACTGTTAGCAACAATCCTTGCATGTGCATTCCACACCCAGAACCATGCTGACTCAGTTCAGCTGGGTGTTCCAAGTTGCCCATTAGTTAATCCACCACAGTATTTTCCCAAGGCGATTATTGTTAGTAATGATGGTTGTGGAGGAGGAAAATTTAGTAAGGTGAGAAGGTCAATCATAAGGGAGATAGTAAAAAGGAAGTGGGGAGTGGGTATTTTGAGTAGAGCATAACTAGAACTGGTTGATACTCAGTAAGTAACTATTGATTGACTTGATCATTTAAATTGGTTTGGCATTGCATTTCATGAGTTAGTGTCAGCAGACTTCCTTATTCCTTGTCCTTTGTTCAGGCTAATCTGAAAAATAGACATGTTCTGAGCATTTATCAACCCATGAGGCAGAGAAGAAGTAGGAGAACAGCCAGAGTGGCACATGAGACCAGCCTGGCAAGAACTCAGAGAAATTGTATAAAATGGCTAGTCTTTATAAGAATGCCTAGAATTTAGCTGGTCTTGCGTAGGGAGGAACTATCTCCTATTCTAAGAATTACAACTCAAAAAGCCTACTTTTTATTCCTCTAGAGATATGAAGGAATGGAAATCCGCTGGGTGAATTTGCCTCTGGTCTCCAACTTTGAATTGGGCTGGAAGGAAGAAGAGGAAAATGAAGGATAAATTTTCAGCAGGTCTATTTTGGCCTGACTTTGAGTCTGATTTGTTCCTAGGAGTGTAACACAAAAGGCTTTAGGAAGGGCCTTTTTTCTACTTTCCACTAACCAAATGCTCTGTCTAAAATGTCATCTGAAGATATTAGGTCTCATATTCAACATTTAGGAAGCTGGCACTTCTTGAATGATTAAGGGGACCAGCACCCTATACCCTGGTGTGAGTGGACCCAATCAGCACTTTTTATTCATGACAGTGAAGTGAGATAAACAAATGAAAAGCATTGGAAGAAGAAGCTGATGCTGGGATATAGAAAAGATGAACAAAACTTGGTAGCCTCAGAGCATTGGACTTTGGAGAAAATCTTGCATAAGAAATTTTTTTTTCCTTGGGAATAAGAAGGGTAGCAGGAAGTGAAGGAAACAAAGATACACTTCACTTACTTTGGCAACTTTTCATCAATGCAAATCTGGTTGATGACAGCTCCTTTTGTTAAGTGAATTCTTTTTTCTGATTCTTCATCTACCCGTTGCATTCTGATTTGTCAGTAGGGCAGATTCATCCTATATGACAGGGCAAGATGACCTTGGAATACAGCTCAGCTGGAGGGTTTTAGTTCAGGCCTATACAGAAATATCATTATAAAGTTGATGATTGTGGCACTGAACTTTATGGTTTTTAATTTGCTTTCATAATCTAGTCAATGCAAAAATCTTGTGAAGAAGACAGGAGAGAGCAAAAATCTTAAACTCATAGAAGTATGGTGACTTTGCTGTGCAACTCAGAAAGTAAGTGGTAGAGCCTGAAATTCAGATGCTCAATGCTCTTAAACCTGAGATGGAAATATATTTTATTGAACTTGTTTCAATATAGTGCTACTTATCAGAGGGATGAACGAAGAGGCTTTGAAAGGCCTTGGTTTCTGAGTTGTTAATTATTCAAGGCAATACACTCAGAAAAAGGATGTGAGATTCTGAGAATATGTAATTGTTGAAAATCCCCAAGAACCCCACAAACTATATTTGTCTGGTCGATCAGATTCTCTTCAGCCCAGGACTATAGCCATTTGGCATCTTCTTCAAGTGCACATGACTGAGAATCAATGGTGATGAGGTTCCTTCCATTATATCTCCTTCATTTTGCAGAGATTCAAGCATAATAAATGCAATAGGAATGTCTGCCAGATGAAAATTAAGACTATTTGCCACTTATATGCCTCCCCTGCTCCTCTGCCAATATAGGAAGAGATCCAGAGCGAAAGAGAGAAGGAATGAGCTACTCAGTTCAGATGCAACAAGGAATAAACCCCACAGAGTCTTCCTCTCTTGCGTTTTTCCAGCTGCTGATTATTTTGGCTTGACTTGTGGCAGTACATCTGTTCTAAACTCTGACCATTTTAGTATCTTTCAGAATCACTGTCTTCATAGTTCTTACAAATTTGTCCCTTTCTTTTCACAAAGTAAAAACATTCTCATTAAATCATAAGAATGCCCACCCAGTCACATCACCCCTTAAGTATTTAATCATGTTATCTAACCATCTGTCCACCTAATAAATGCTTAGCACTCAGGCAGAAAATTAATGTATCAGATGCTGAGGGGGACCCAAAGATGACTAAAATGCAGCCTCTCTATTAGTCATGGTACAAACCAGAAGAGAGAGAGAGAGAGACTTTAAGTACAGAGGAAATTTAGTATAAGAAAGTGGAGATAGAAGAGTTGAGAAGCCAGCCAGGAAATAGTGTGGCAACACAGAAATCAGGGACAGTTGGGAGATACCTATTAGCCCTAAGTGGGGGAGACAAAGGAAAGGTGAGATTAAATTACCAGATATCAAGGGTTGGGATCATCAGGAGGAAGCCAGAACCATGGTGGGTGTGTTTAGCAGGATCTCAGACTAGGATAGCTGTGTCTAGGGGAGTTGGAGTCATAGTAGAGGTATGGACCACTGCAGAGACACTACCTAAGACAAAGAGAAAGGGAAAAATATCCTGACTTTCCTTCCTCTTGCCCACTGCTCTCCTGATTATTCCTCCCACTGCCTGCATCCGGGGAGACTTTGGGAGAAGCAGCCACAGAAACCAGCACTTCCCTGTCTTCACTGTGGCATGTAATGGTGCAAGCAAGGGCGAGGGATGAGTTCAAATGTTAAAGGGTCTGGTTGTAGTACAGCTCCAGCACAAGGGGTGAAAAAGACTGTTCAGAATCTAGTTGATCAAGGTCCTAGTGAAATTTCTCTGATTTGACAGTGACTCAGAAGTGACTTTGGTAAAATAACCTAATGATCCTTACAGAAAGACTGTGTGCTCTTCCCAATATGACTGCCCTGTGAATGCTTAATTGTGATCAGGAACACCTGAGTGGACAGTCTTGTGGCACTTCTGCCATATACTCAGTGCCCAGTAAATGGTTGTTTCTGAAGCTTGAGCACTCTAGGCCCCATGTGCTCCAAATCAATCACACTCTTCTACATCATCTTGCAGTGGCTGGTGGTGTTGCTCTGTTTGAGTCCTCCTTCCTCCTGTCTTTGGAGTGTTCTTACCCATTCTTTGAGAAGCAGACCTAACATCAGAAATTTTGGAAGACTCCATCTGTCCTACCTCTATCTTCCCAGACTAAGATTTTCTCAAAACTCCCTGCATCTAGCAGAATATGTATCAGTGGTTGGTTGTCAGTGTGTCTTCATTAGTCTAAAGTCCCTGAAGAGCAGGGGGCCACATCTTAATCACAGCTCATACCCACACCCAAATAGCACAACAGTAATCAATAATTAATAGTTGAGGGTTTGTATATGTCAAAAAGCATACAGGTGCATAATTAAAACATCTCTTCTCAAAGGCCTTAGTCTTTTCTACCTCCCTGCCCCAGGGTGAAGGATAGTGGTTGCTAAGGTGGCTATGGTGGCTGACCTGGTGAATCTCCAAGACTGGCTTCTCCGTGCGTCAGACTCTCTGGGAAAAAATTCCTAGGGGAATGAGTGTGAGGGCTGAGAGCAGCTCCTGTTGTCTTCCTTTTGATGTTTTATAAATGTGTCTTCTCTGTCTGGCCCAGCCTGGCTCAGCCAGGCAGAGCTTTCGTCTGTCTTGAATAGCTTAGACAGCTGGGAAAGCTTGATCATTTGAGTGAAGTTTTATATGTAGAAAACAGGATTTTTCTCTCTTCCTGCTGCATATTTTGTCCTCTTTTTTTTTCTGCTATGTGAGAACCCCCCTGAACCTAATCTTGTCGGAATCTCTGGGGTCTTATCTGGTCTAGGAGAAATAACTGTATCAGATTATCTCTTTCAGAGTACCTGTTCCCTTTCTGGTTTCCAGAATTTTGGAATCTGTTGCCTGGTTCAGTTTGCCCAGGACTGCTATAGCTCAGGAGGCAGTGGGTCTGGCTAGGAACCTCCTGTTGTTTAGATAAAGTGTGAGTGTCAACAACCACTTACATCCTTTTTTTTTTTTAGAACATCCTAGAACATCAAGTTTCTTTTCTTTCCTTTTCTTTTTCATCTTTAATGTTTCCTCAGACATTTCTGTAGAATGAAAGGAGGTTCTATTAACCATTTGTCCTCTTTATAGTGAGAAAATTGAGGCCAGTATGAGACAGTGAATGAAACCAAATATTGAAGTGGGGTCCCAAGCTCCAGCCCAGGCCAGGAGGCCATTTGAGTCTGTGGAGAGTTCAAAACTAGGCAGGGGATGATTGAGCTTATACAGGATGTGGGAGGAGTAAGGACCCCTTACCTCAGCTGGACATAGAGTGGGGGTGGGTCTTTCTGAGGCTTCTGCAGTGCCCTTCTCCGTTGGCCGCTTCCTCTCCTCTGCTGCTGACAAGTGGGGAATGAGAAGGGAAGCCAAGAGTGAGTGTCATTGGGACGAACAGAATTTTCTTTAATCCTTGAGAAAATTCTTGCCTGAAGGCTATTTTGAAGATTAAATGAGGTAGGGAGCTTCATCATGTGCCTGGCCCACAACAAGCATCAAGTGAGGATTATTTATGATGGGGATTTCTATTACATCAGCTTAATCCCTCAAGTTTAGGACTGGGCTTCATCTACGGCTGCAGATGGGCTGTCTTCAAAGAAATCCCAAATTCATGGTTTCCTTCACTGCCTTTTGTTTCCCAGCCCTATTGCTCTAGTTTCCAGTTGTAGAGACCCCAGGAAGCAGTTGAGTAACAGGAGTCTCAGAAGTAAAGGTGGACAGCTGGTGCTGGGGACAGTGGTAAAGGAAAAAGATCTATTCTAAAGGAAAGAGAGGCTTGGGATCATTGTTCTGAATGTATAGGGAAGAGGGTGGGGAGTAGTAAAGATATAAACATTATTGCTCAGTTATCTTGGAAATAAGAAAAGGCAACAAGAAGTTCCAGTGGAGAATTGCAACAGAAAAGGATTGCAGAGCATGGAGTGAAAGGGTGAAGGCCAGTTTCAATTTTCCTGAACAGCATGAGACAGCTGGCATCCTCTCTGTGTCTTTCCCTTCCAGGGGTGTCCCCTAACCCAATGTTTTTCAGCCAGTTCTGCTCTTAACATTATTAAGTGCTGTAATTTTTTTCTACCAAACTCTCTTATTTGCCAAAGGTACTCGTGTGACAGGGCATCTGGCTCCAGGTAGAATCCCGGGCACCAGCTCTGGAGATGTTGTTTCCTCTTTGGTGGCTTCAAGGTGGCTCTGGCAATTTTCTCTTTATGCATTTTCCTGCGTAGGGCTCCCCAATGCCATATCCCTTGTGTTGTGTGCTATTTCCTTTCTTCTTTTTTATTCCTAGGATAGTGAGGGCTGAGCTTTGCTGCTGAGCAGGGCTGGCTCTCAGTGCTGTTTAGAAAGACTGGATCTGGCTGCCTGTGGACATTTCCAGGCCATTTGATGAATGAGTCCATGTAAATAGGGGTGGTAAGTGGCTGGGAGGAAGGGTAGGCAGGACATACAGGGCTCCTTGCCTCCACTGAAAGGCTTGGAAATTCCTACAGAAAGGGCTTCTTTTCCTTTTTCTACCACAACTACCAGCTTCCCTTCCTCACTGTTGCTTTCACTTTTCCTTTCCACTTCCAACCATGAAGGATTTGGTGTTCCTAAAACAATTGTCTTCAGGGATGCCTGCAGCTAAAATACTTTTTTTATCTCTAGAGAATACCCTTGCAGGTGACTCCAGATGTTGGCGAGTGTACTTTCCCCTGACATGCCCTTTGACCTGGATCTCTGCCAGGCTGAGGGGAAGTGCAGGGTTGTGGAGTGGAGTCACTTCACAGATTTGCAAGATGGGGGCGGGGGTGCACCATGCTCCAGGGAGCTAGTTTACTAGCACTTGGCAGCTTGGGGCTGCATCTATACTGGTCACAGTGTAGGAGGAAATCATAGGCTGGACTGTCCGTATACATGGCAGTGTCCATTTCGCCCCATGGCACACTACCCAGGTATGCCAGCATCTTCAGGTTTGTCCATACTGCCTCTGCCTTTTTTTATGAAGCAGATTTTTTTATTGACATGAATGTTCAGCAAGTAGATTCAAACTCACCTGTTGGTCTGCACCGTTGTAGAAAGATCGAAAGTTGTAAATCTATTTCTAAAATGATTAGACTTCTTCCCTATTATACCCTCAAAGTTATGCTGATCTAACCACACCTGTAGCCTATGCAGTGGTGGTGAATCTGTGGCACAGGTGTTATTTGTTTGTCTTTTAAGACAAAACATACTAATGTATGAGTTTTTTCTTTCCTAAACTAAAACCTCAGTGTTTAATTGCAGTTTTGGCACTTTATGATACATGAGTGGTTTTGGATCCAGATTGGGCACTCATCTGTAAGAGGTTTACCATCATTTGCTTGTAGGAAGCTTCTAGATTGAAATACAACTAAAGTCCATTCTAGGATGATATTCTAAATTGACAAGAATCTTAATTGAACATGCATCTTCTCTAGTGATCCAGAAACTCTGGGCCCATGGGGAAAGGCAAATTGCAATGGGGCAGACAGTAGAGATCCTGGGGTTCAGACTCTTCAGTCTGGGATGCTCTCAATGGTCCAGGGCTTCAAGCACATCATGGCACACAGTGTGAACCCATAAGCTTGGGCAGACCCTAGATTGGACCCATCCAAGGGAAGAGGCACACCTGGGGAAAACAGCTGCTGTGTGTGAGTATCTGAATGGTTGAGAGCTACAAATCAGGCTACCCATCAGCATGAGTGAGTGTGGGACCTCACAGAAAGCAGCTCTGTTGAGATACATCCTGACAAGTGGTTCCTGTAATTCTTGAAGGCCAGACAAGCATGTGGTTGACATCAAATACATTTCCCCCACACTGTTCCTTACTGAATTTATTTATAACACTCTATCATTACAAAAGCAATATCACTTGGCTTTATTATATAGATGCTATGAAAATCATTCTGAGCTTTTAATCGTTAATACATACAATTATATATATGTATATACATATATATAAACTAAGACTAAAAACTATGAAAGGATGTGTAAATTGAACTAGGACTCTACTAAATTTAAAATTTTGATTTAATTTTTTGTTTTTTTTTGAGATAGGGTCTCACTGTTGGCCTTGAACTCACTGTGGAACCCAGGCTGGCCTCAAACTCACAGCAATCCTCCCCCTCAGTCTCCTGAGTGCTGGGATTACAGGTGTGTGCCACCACACTTGGCAAATTTTGATACAATTTCACACTTAGAAAATTTATAAGAATGCCCCAAAGAACTCTTGTTTAGTCTTTACCTAGATTTGCTAATTGTTACCATTTTATTTTATTTTATTTTATTTTGGTTTTGAAATTTTTATTAAAAATATATTTGTAGACATCTAAAATTTAAGATGAAAAATGCTCATCTTAAAACATGTAATAATTTAATATTTGCAGACATACACAGATGGTACAAAACCCATACCATTAAAAATGTTAATGATGCAGTATCAGTATTGTGCTCAGGGAGCAAAAAAGCTTGCTGCCATTCCACAGTTTCTTGCCCCACATTGCTGGGAGCTGAGAATCTGGTACAGTGAAAGTCATGAGAGCATGGTCAAAGCAGTGATACAGGATAAGATGATCACTTAGAACACATATTTTAAAAACATGTTTCCTAAGGATTCGCACAGACAAAAAGGAAGCACAATTTTGCATTTTTTCTGCTTCAAACTGATCAATATTGCATCTTAGCATTTTAAAGAAAGCTGTCAAATCCAAATCTGAGTGAATCATTGCACATCTCTCTCCTGCTGAAATCTGCTGAAAAACGGGCTCCTTGAGGCCCTGGCCCACTCATGGAAATGTTCTCAAGCACAGGTTTTAAAAAGCCTAGTATAAGTTGCTTTGCTCTGCTCAGATCTTAACGTTTTAGACATAAAAATGCAGGGCATTATTGCTTCCGGAAGGTAAACACAGCTGAAGAAAACCAAAGGTAGGCAAGAAATGCATTCCATAGTGAACATGCAGCAAGGACGCGGGGTGTGGGCCCATTACCCCTCAGTCCTCTTCACTGTGCTGGATGAGTCCACCTGTGCCTGTGCCACCTCATTCCTCTCCAAGTTACAGTATGACGGCTGATTCTGTTTTTTAAGCAGTTAGGCACCTTCAATTTCATGTTGCATTATTAGTAATACAATGGTAGTTGTGGCCTCTACTATCAAAAGGAGAAAAATTCAAACAACATTCTTTGGGGCAGGAGAATAATAAAGCTGCACGGTTTAAAAATATTTACCTAAGAGTGTATTTGGTGGGATTTATGATTTCTACAAGAAAATACAGGCCAGAAATATAACAAATGTGTGGACACGCAATATCTATCAGACACATTCAAAGTTAAGCGTGTGCATCCTCCTGTAGAGAAGGCTCCAGGATGGCTTGAATTCTGAACAAACAAACAAACAAAAAAATACCACTCTGTTCAAGGTAAGCTGTGGACATTCCATATGCAGATTGCATGAAATGCTTCTTCTGATACTGATGGTCACTTGAAAACTTAGGATTCAAAGTCAAGCAGGTCAACTTTTACACCTCACAAATCCCATGAAAGTTGCTCAAGGAAGAGTAATAAGGTTGTCTGCAAATATACAGGTGTGTGTGACTTTTGTGTCAATTCAAAGACATCACTTTACAATAATAAAGAGTAGCACCACCCATTGGTGATACTGTACACATACCATACACTGGGCTTCTACTAAAGCCTACACTTGGACCACAAAGGTTAGGGGAATGGGTGTATGAATAGATGTACAGAGTGATCTAAATGCAGGTTTCCCAGGATTCTGAAAAACCTAGCAAGAAGTATCTCCATCTTGGTGTTCATTTCCATTCTACTAAGTTTCCAGTAAAGACACGGCAGCAATGTAAATGTGCAATCTAAGCTAGCATGAGCTTCTGGAGAGTAAGCATGAACAAAGAATAAGGCAACTGAAATATGACTAGACAAGGTCATCCAACTGCAAGTATCCAGCATTGGCCTGGCTCTCTAGGGATTCATTCTGGCCTGAACTTTCTGGTAATCAGGACCACAAACTTCTGGCTTCTGAATTTTAAGTAAATAGTTTGAATATATAAACTTGGGAGTGAAACAGTTTCACCCTTTTCAAGTTTCCATGTCCTGGGCACTTAAATTTACTTTCACACTAAGGAAGCCTTACCATAGATTTTCTTTTACTGTTCATCATATTCATTCCTAGGATTAAAGGGTGAAAATTAGCTGTCTGACTGTAGACCCTCTTTAGGGTATTCTCTCTGTACTCTTTCATATTATTAAACATATTCAAAAGCATCATTTAAATTCAAATGTCCATTATAATGAGAATCCCTTAATTCATCCGTTTACTAAAGCCCACTGAGACTATACCTGGGATATGATCAAACCTACTGGTAAATTCATTTTATGAGAACAGTCACTTGGCTTTTCATATACCATCTCCTAGTATCAGCAACACTCCTTGTCTTACTGTAACTATGCCTTACTGTAACTTTCTCTTTCTTGGATGGCATCTGAGAAATTCATTTTTGGTTGCTGAGTCTATACACTATCTTTGAAAACAAACTACCCGTAATTAAGTATGAAAACTTCAAGCTTCCCTGAATTCTACACAATTCACACATAACTAGGTAGACAGTAAGAAAAGACACTAAACTGAGGAAGCATGTTAGATCAACGGAAGCCAATCAGATAAAGTATTCTTTATGCTTAAAAAACGAAGACCAAACTAACATGTGTAATTCACAAGTAATTTCCTAAAATTTTAGCTAGAAAACCCCCTACAGATTTATGATTGAGTTACCATTAAAGCTTAGATGATTGTTCCCAAGGAGCCATCACATTTGTCAGCAGTATTCAAAGCTAATCCTTAGGCTAGCTGGTTGAGCCAAGTGGGTTTTTACTCCATCATTAAATAGTGCTCAGAAAAGTAAGCAGTGCATCTTAACTGGTTAAATACTACAAAATAATCTGTATCAAAGAAATGAAGACACTTTCATTCAAAGAATGTCTTCAAATTACAATTGTTACCATTTTACCCCACTTGTTTCATTATGCTCAGGTGCTCTCAAAAACTGGGAGCAGCACTCTAGACAGCAAGCTCAGACTCAGGGAAGGGGTACAGGGTTTGATGGCACATGAAACCACAGGCGAGGTGGACTTGGAGAGACAGGTGACAAAGCTGGCCATTAGATTAGCAATGTATGTGTTTACCTGGCCACTTAAGGGAATTTGCTGAAGGGAGAGTGGCTACTTATAGCCGTTTCGGTGGCTTCTGGCTTTGTGAACTTGGGTTAAACTGCTGACCCTCTTTGAGCCACCATTTCCTCACTGGTAAGCAAAGAGCTTAATGTCTACATAATCTGTGTGTGTGTGTGTGTGTGTGTGTGTAATGAATGATATACATGATGTGTGTAAATGTGTCAGTTAGTGCTCAATAAATGGTAGTTATTAATGCTGTTGATACCAATGATTAATAAAAACATTATCTCTTGAGGCTGAGATTAGAACAGGAGGCCTACAACCAGCATGACAGGGCAGGCAAGGCTGGCTGGTTGAGCCTGCATTGTCGGGAAGGAGCATACAGACCTAGATTCTGAGCAGGATTCATGCTTCTCTGGGCATTGTGGGGTGACTGCTGGTGCGGGGAGGACCACATGAGAAATTCTTATGCATGAGAAAGCCAAGTTTCTCTGGCCAAACTCCAGGTGTTGGAGATCTTGAATAAGGAAAAATTAAAACTGACAGTCATAGAATGCCCCTATTTTGGCATAAGGAAGTATGAATGGAATATTTGAGATTTGGTAAGTTCCAAGAACAAAAGTGTCTTGCTTCTGAGGATTCCAAACAGACTTTGCTAAAATGTAATTAAGTTCCAAGTCCCTGGAAATCAATCATACTCCCAGGAACTAATACCTTGTCTTGTTGATTAGAAGTGAGGGGAGCCAGGGGCAATTACTCTCTGATGAGGTTAAGTCTCCGCTCAGAAGCCAAGGCCAGAGTTAGGGTGAGGTGAAAGTGGGAGTGAATTGGTGAAACCGCCTATGGGAACTGTGTCCTATTATACGTAGCCTGTTCCTTTGGGCTGAAGGTCTCCATTGGCTACAATGTCCAACTCCTGATCTATACTTGTTTCTCAGGAAACTTTCTTTATATTGGGAGGAAACTGAGCAGAAACAATGACTGGATCCCAGAGCTTAATGAGACCATCGGTCATCATTTATCTACTCCCTGCCAAGTCAGAATGAGAGCAAGTGGGAGGATGGATGGCCTGCCAGTTAGCCACCCTTGCTGGGAGTCACAGGGAGTGTCCAGGGTACTGAGCATGGTATTTATTCCAAGATCTTGACCAGCTTTCCTCTCGAAGGATATCACTGGACAGAGACACAAAAGCCCCGGGGTCCAGCTAGAGCTGGACATAAGCAATGCTGTGGAATACTATCAATTAGTAGTATAGGTGAGAGATAAACATATGTTCCATTTACTAGTCTTTCTACCATTCTGTAGAGTGCTTGTCTCTTAACCAGTCATATGTCTTTGGACAGTTGACCTTCTGGCTTCTGTCTCTCATCTGTAGAATGAAAGAGTTGGATAATAAAATTTATAAGGTCTCTCCAAGCTTGGACCTTTTTTCTAAATTTTGTCTGCATAGGAGGTTAACCTGGAGTTTAATAGCCAGGGTAAATGCAGAGAGAAATGCAGGAGGTGGAGTCCAGGAAGAAGGGCTAGATAGAGATGATGGATTGAGAGCTGAGGACTATGTACACACTCAGAAAACTCAGTCTGTTGATCATGTGATGCTAGCACTGTAGCTGAGGCTCTGAAGGGCTGGGGATGGGGGAAGGGAGTGATTCCCATTGTTACTTGAATGCTGATTGGCCCAGCACTACATTTATCTTAAACTCGACAACCAGGCCCAATATCACGTAGACCCAGACTGAGTTGTCTTACCTGCCTCTCTCTCCAGTGGATCCCCATGGGGAGATGGATATAGTGAGAGGAGGGAGGTTGGAGAAAAGAGATGAGGGCATTCAGAGACTCTTTAGAAGCAGTTACCTCAGTGTACCTCTTCCCTGAGTTCTAGAGCAGCTCTAAGTGGGCTCCAGACTCAAAACCTGAGGTGTGCCATGAGTGTCCAGTGGCAGGGCAGCCAGAGGCAGTGAGCAGAACAGAACTGGAAGTGCTGCTGAGCCCAATGTCTGAGGAGCAGCTTTCCCAAGGCATCTCTGGGCCATTGTCTTCTCTGCTTTCTGTCCTGGCAAGTGGGAGGGGATGGGTGAGGTCTCCCAGGTTATGTGTGAAAGCACTGGGGAGACACTTCAAAGCTTTTGCTATAAAAAAATGTGAAAGGAAAACTACCACTGTCCCTCACATGGGTGACATTTTCAAGCCCTTGTCTCCCACTCAGGTAGGCAGGACATAGAAGGTGGCAGCTCCCACCTTGAGCGATTCTTTCTGGGCTTTTCAATAAAGCTTTGGGCTAGAAGTTCTTCCCTTTATAGATAAAGCCCTTGAGTTTACCTGACTGAAGTGACCAGACCAGAAGAGTGGCTAAAAAGCAAGCACTCAGGAATAACAGGAACTTTGGTTGGAATTCCAGATCACCCACTTACCTGGGTGATGTAAGATGATTTCTTTATACCTGAAGACTTATCCCTTGGTCTGTAAAATGGGGACAGAAAGATGCCTTCCTCATAAAGCTGTTATGAAAATTAAATAGGATCACCTATGCAAAGACAAGTTCCAGTACCTGGTTCACAATAAGAGGCTGTTAATACTACTGCTATTATTATTAAGCTCCTGATAGAACCAAACTCAGAATACAGGTCATCTTGCTCTTGAGTGTTGCACAACTTTATCTTGATTTGAGTTGCTTTGGGTTCCTCTGAGGTAGTAGGATGGATGGCTGAGAAACACTTTGGACCTCGGGGCCCTAGAGCTGTTCTCCCAGTGTCTGAGCACTCATTCTCTGCCTTCATGGTTAGGTCTTCCCTCTTCCCATTTTTTCATCTCCAAATCCCACATCTGAGTGATCTGAAGGTTGTCTGGCCTCTGCTTCCCACATGGCAGCCTCAGCAGCAAAGCCTCTGGAGCATGCACTTCCCTCTTGGCCCACCTGAGCCTATCTCCTAACCTGGTGCTTCTGCTGAGCCACTGAGGGTTGTTTTTCTCTTAGGCAGAGCTGCTAATGGCCAATTTTCCATGAATCATAATCACCTTACTCCATTAGGCAGGATAATTAAGATTGGATGTTGGGCCTATTTGCTCAGCACATGGGAATTGACAAACTGGCCTGGGTTTTCCAGAGAACCCCAGGACCCACACACAGCTGCATCTGACCAACCCCAAACCTAGAGCCTGCGAGGGGTACAAATAAACTGCTGACAGTCCCCAGGGTCCTTTAGTCATGGTATTGAGTACAGGTGGCAGGGGCACAGGTGACAGTTTGCTGAAGCTGGATGTGACTAATGTTTTCCGGAATTAACTTATATCCTCCAAATGTTTGCTGTGTGTCAGGCCCTATGCTAAACACATGACAAAGAAGACCTCATTTAATCCTCAAAGTGGCCTTATAACATGGCTACTATTATTCACTCCAGTTTTCAGATAAGAAAACTGAGGCTGCAAGAGGTAAGTAACGTTCTCAAAGTCACACCTAGTAGGAGATAGAGCTGGGCTTTGGATTTGGGAACTCTGACTCCAGAGGCTATGTTCTTACTTCCCTCATTTTGGTGTGTGTATGTAGAAAATACAAAACACAACAATTTTCCTTCTTTCTCACTTCTTTCCTCATTCTCCCTGATAGCATTTTTATCTACAAATATCACCCAGGCAGCTCCTTCATTGCAGGGCATGGTGCTGAAACCTTGGTTATTTTGCAAATAACAGAATGTTATAGATCCCCTAGGTCTCTGGCTATACTCTGAAGTCAATTAAATACATAAAGCTAAAAATGTTGAGGGGAAAATAATCTTGTGTTATGAAACCAAATAAAAGCCACCTTGAGGTATCTGTTGTTTTTAGATTATCCATGAGTGTGGATAATCAAGAGTTGGCTGTATTTTATGCACACAACTTAATCTGTACCTTCTAAACAACTTCTGCAGTACAATTTTGGACAACAAATTAGTTTCAGATGAGGGACTCTTGCTCCTCCTTGAAAAACATTCTTCATTTCAAATTATCCTAGCTGCCAGCCATCAAGGCTGACAAGAAAGCAGAGAATTAAATTGTTGATACAAATCCTAGCTCTCGGCTGTCTCTCATTTGCTCATCACACATTCTCTTTGTATCTCCCCCTTTGGGGACGTCCTGAGCAGGGAGGAGGAGCAGGTCCAGCATTATGGAGGGCTTCAAAGCTTTGCCTGAGCTTTCTTTTCATCCTCCTGGAGGCATTTGCTCCTTTGAGGAGCCTTCAACCAGTTCTGGAAATGGGGCCAGCTCAGAGGGGCCTCAGAGCTGCTGAGACGGATCCAACAGTTTCTCCTCTAGGCAGAGCTCCCTACCAGGAGACCACACCAGGAGGATATGACCACCTGCTATAGCTTCTTTGCTCTTGGGCAGCCAGTGAGGGATGAGGACATTTCCCTAGGGAGTCGGAAAGTGGAAGGTACAGTGGTTACATGTAACAAAGTGGGCCGGGGGTTATTCTTCTGTGGACCTGTCTTGCTTAATTGATCTTTGTCACAGCTCCTGGAAGAGGATGCTATCTCCATGCCCTCTTTGCATGAGGAAAGTGAAGCTTACAGAGGTTGTCCCTTTCCCAAGGTCACACAGCTCATAAGTGGTCCTTTGGAGACTTGAATTCTAACTCAATGCAAGAATCTTTGTTTTCTCATGTATCTGGGCACCACTTAGTTGGCATTTGCTATCTGTTCTTCACTGGGGAGGGGATGGCTCCTGTTAGATCCAGCCCCAGGGAGATGATTCCTCCATTCCTAGATTGGCCTTCCACACTAAGTCCCCACATCACAAGTGGCAGATGACCCTCAGCTTACTAGAAGGAAAGAAAAGCATGTCTTCAAAAGAAGATGAAATTGGCTGTGTAGCTTTGAAGTGTAGGCTGTGATTCTATTTGTTTTGCAATAGTACAAAAATCACAAAGAAGAAAGTGTTTTGGTGTCACATGACCGATAACCTTTTATATTTGCATATCTAACTAGCTGGGTTTCAGCCCTTCTGCTCAAGTGGCTTTGTCTTTTCATAACATCCAACTGTAATAGCATAAACACAATATTCACATTACAGTAACTGTACCAAGGGCTTTTACTTCACAGCTTATTTGCTTCATAGCTTATTTAGTTTCCACCACAGTCTCTGAGGTGGGTACTATAATCCCAGTTTACAGATGAGGAATGCGAAGTAGTCGTTACATAACTTGTTCAAAGTCATAGAACAAGAAAGGCAGAGATGGGATTTAAACTTGGGCAGTCTGGCTTGAGTCTGTTTTACCTATTCCCACCTGGATTCTTCCACAGTTGTACAAATGCCTTGCTTTCCTTTTGTGGTGCACTCTGTTGGCTATGACCCTTTGGTTAAGGTCCCTTGTCTGGTTATCACACTATGTCTGCAGTTAGCATTTCTGTCTGGGCACAGCTTTTGCATTGATGGTGGAGCTATGAGGTGTTAGGGACCTTGGCTTTTCCTTCTCTGTGGGCAGCCCAGTGTTGCACCTTGCAAAGACCATGCATGCTTCTCCTCTGCTCAGAGGAGCATCTGCCTATTTTATATATATATATATATATATAGGCTTTATACTCTGGGCTGGCACTGGCCTAAGTGCTTAGAGGCTTGGAAGCAAAACAACATCCACTGAAGAACTCTCTTCCCTGCTGTATCCCTCACCCAGCTCCATTTTTATCCAGGAGTCAAGGACAATTGAAGATCCAAGGTAGCCTTGAATGAAAAGCAACTGTACTATGGCAGCCTGAGAAGGTATGGGGAGGCAGGTAGCAGCCTAGGCCTTTATCTGTAGGGAGAGGCTGGCCCAGCCTAAGGAGCACCCCAGCCTGGGTACCCTGACTGTAACCCTCAGGCCTCTGCAGATTCAGCTCTGGAGAGACAATGTACTCCTAAGGTGGGCTCCAAACTGGAATTATTTCTGGCTCCTGTACTGTGTTTGGTACAAAGTAGACTTCTAGTGAGCAAGTTACAGATACGTGAAGCTGTCCTATTTGTTATTGTTTGGTGCTAGGTTACCAGGATGAGTGTGTAGGGAAGCTTGGGACCTACATGAACCTGAGTCCTTCAGAGGAAACAAATTCATCTCAGATGCTTCACATGAGGAAGCCTCAATGAAGGAGTGATTTACAAAGATGTTGGCAGGGTTAAGGGAAGAAACACAGAATGGCGAGGCACCTGGGGACTTTTTAGCTTGAAGGCTGGAGAGACAGGAGAGTGAGCGGTGGCCCAGAGCAACTGTGTAAAGGAAGTCACCCTGCAAGAGCAAGAGTCTCAGAAGGTTAGAGGCAGGGGCCTGGCTCTGAAGCAGTCCCACCATGAGGATGAAATGCCTGGTTTTTCACCTCTGGTCCTGGAATTCTACCAGTGCTTCTTCTGACAAATCCTACTGGAAGCAGCAAGGTACCTGGAGGGATACAGTCCCCTGGGGTCAGCCTCCTGGGGCTGAAGACTGTAGGGGTGAAGACTGAAGAGAATGCAGAATATAGTTCTCCTTTTTCTCTCCCATTCACCCCCATAACCACTGGCAAGGGGCTTTCAGGTGCTGTTCTGTAGGAGGCTGTTTCTAGTACAGACAAGAGCAGCCAGAGCCTGGGGGCTCAGCCTGATTTAGGGGTATCTGTACCTCGCTCTCCTTTCCTTTTCCCTCTGTCCTTGCTCTAACCCCTTTCTCTGGCCAAAAAAATCTCTTTGAGTAAAATCTGTAAACATATAGGATCCTTGTTTTCTTTCTCTTTACTGGAGAAGGAAAAGGGCCACAAGCTGTGTTGCTGAGTAGCACAGGTGCCTTCTTTCTGCCCAGGGCAGGATCATGACCTGTATCTATTTGCAGTCTTGGAAGAAGTAGAGCAGAAGACCCCTGTCCTCCTGTGGCTCATGGGGCTTTAGCTGCACCATTCATTCTTTCAGTAATGTTTCTGGAGCATATTCTGTGTGCCTGGCACTATGCCAGATCCTGAGGATTCTGCAATGACTTGATTCTGACCAGCAGGTTCCTGTCTCAAGCCTGTGGGTATATTTTGCCAACCTGACCTCATTCCATAGTGTACCATGAAGACTTTTCCTGATATCAGGTGATGGGACTCAGCTTGCAGTCAGCTAGATTTTGTGCATATGGACAAACAGGAGGGGGGAAGGAATTTCCTGTTTCTTAGAAATTGTGTGACCTTGGACACACCATCTAGTTTCTCTGACTGGTTTCTCTATCCAGGTGGAAGATACACCCAGCAACCTTCCTGCTGCATTAGCCTTTCATTGCTGTGATGAATTCCCTGAGAAAAACCAACTTCAAAGGGAAAAAATGTTTATTTGGCTCATGCTTTTGGCTCGTGGTAGCTTGGCCCCATTGCTTTTGGTCCTGTGACAAAGCAGTACATCACGGTGGAAGCCTGTGGCAGAGGAATGCTGCTTGCCTTATGGTAGCCAGCAAACAGAAATAGGAAGTTAAAAGACCGAGGACCCAATATCCTCTTCAAGGGCACCCCAGTGACCTCACTTCCTTCCACTAGGCTCCATCGCCTAAAAGTTGCACCATTTCCCAAAGGTGACACGGGCTGGTAACCTTTAGCATATGACATTTAGAGGACATTTGGAACTTATGGCTTTCCCATCCCATGGGGTCTTACTGGGCCCGTCAATTGTAATGCCTTACCACTTATCACAGCAGGGGACACGATACAGGCTGACTGATAACAGTACCCCATCCATCTTGCTCAGGGATTCATCTAGATGTGAGCCTGAAGTCTTATAAACATCAGCGGATTTTCCCTGATTATTCCCTCGCCTCCCAAACCTGACTTTTTTTTAGCTGTTCCCTCTCAGTTGATGACAATCCCATTGATCCTTTTAATCAGACTAGAGATCTTGGAGTCATTCTTGACACTTTCTGCCAATCCACATTTAATCCATCATTAAGTCATGTTGGCTCTATTTCAAGTATATCCTAAATCTTCTCACTGCCTCTACTCTAGTCTAAGCCACCATCATCTATCTAGATCATTGCAATAGTTTTCTGGCTTCAATTCATGTACTCCATGGCCAGTTCTCAGTGTAGCAGCTAAAGTGGGTCTCCTAAAATACAAGTTGGGTCATGTCATTTCTTTTCCCAAACCCTTTAGTGACTACCTGCTTCTCTCTCTGCAAAGCTACGCATAAAATGTGCCCTTTCTGCTTGTTACTTCTCTGACACTATTATCTTTACTTCTCCCCTCCATTTTGGTTTGTGGCTAGATGTCCCCTGAAAGCCTCAAGCACTTTTAGATGGGGCTTTGCCACAGATAACTGAATCTAGAGTTTGTGATTGATTCATGGTTCAATGCTAGGATTAGGGGTGCTGGGATTAAGGATGGGTGATTGTTAGATCAGTCTACTGATTGGATTGGCACTGCCCTCATCCCAGTAGACCAGATAGAATATAAGGGACAGAAAGAGCCTTGTCTCTCCTCCTCTCTTGCTGCTTTTGTGCTCTCTCATTGCTTTCACTTCTTCCACCACCAAGAGCTATTGTCCTTCTGTCATGTGCCACCCTGCCTTGGAGCCAGCTGAACATGCACTGAAACCTCTACAAATTGTGATTAAATAAACCTTTCCCCTTTTATCTTTGGGTGTCAGGCATTTCGTCTCAGCAATGAGAAAAGTAACTAAGACACCCTCTCTCCTCTTTTCCGCACTGTACTGTCTCTGTTCTTCCAGGCCTCTTCCTCCTCAAGTCTCTGCACAGGCTCTCCCTTCACATACCCATATTTCTTCCTCCCTTGCCTCCTTCAGTTCTCTACCCAAATGACCCCTTCTCAGTGAGTTCTCTCCTCCCTACTTCCAATTTAATAATGTACCCCCATAGGATTCCTATTCTCTTATTTTCCTTGCAATTATCTCTACATAGCGTACACTATACTTCACCTTATTTTCATTTGTTCCTCACCTTGTTTCCAATGGAGAGTTCTATTCCACATGGGTACAGGACTCACATTAATTTTGCTTATGGCCATATTCCTGGTGCCACAACAGATGTTCCCCCAAATCCTTATTTGCCGGCATACAGTTGGCTATCAGAATGTGGGCTTGCGCTGTTCTCTCTCCTACTAGTTGCAGAGCAGCTACCTGAGTCTGTGGCCAACAGGCAGAGGGAGCAAAGATGGAGACACCGCGTCCTGAATATTTCATTGGAGTTCCTGGACCTATCCATGTGTCCCACAGACTCAGCCTACTCTAGTCCCACCAGCAGCCTCCTCTTTGGCTTAGCTGGTTTGAGTTGGGGTTGATCTCTTGTAACAGATTGAATTCTGGCAGAGAAAGTCTGGTTCTCAGGATGGTGATCAGTCAGCCAGGGGACCAAGTTGAAACCCTTGGGTAAGGGAGGGAATCAATGAGCTAGGACTGGTGCATGTTCAGCTGTGTGCTCTTACTCTAAATTAGTGGGACAGTCTTCTGCTATGAAAAAGCCCTCCTGAGAACAGGAGCTCATTTCCCTGGCTCCACCCATCACAGTGATGACAGATCCTTTCTACTCAGCACTCAGGCTCACAGGAAAGCCCGCTGGAGCATTCCAGATCCTTGGGCCTTCTTGAGTCACTGGGGATGGAGAGACCCCTAGGTTTAGAAAGAATACTGACCAGAGTGCCAGAAGTCCTAAGTCAGAATCTTGGCCCTGCTACTTAGCAGCTACATAAACTGGGGCAAGTCACTATATATACTTAAATATATTCTTAAAGTTCTTTTCAGCATGGTGATCAGTGGAGGTGCTAGAGCATTATAATAAGGATGCAAGCTCTAGTGATAGGTTGTCTGAGTTTAATTCTACACTTGCTATATGCTTAATCTCCGAGTCTCAGTTTCCTCATTTTAAATGGGAATACACAGTAGTACCTACCTCATGGAATCGTTGTAAGAATTAAAGGAAGCCAGGTATGGTGGCATATTCCTACAATTCCTGCACTCTGGAAGGCTGAGGCAGAAAGATCACAAGTTCAAACCCAGCCTGGACAACTTAACAAGACCCTGTCTCAAAAATGGAAAAAAGGCTGGGGAAGTTGTTGAGTGTGGAGGTCTTGGGTCCAAATTCCAGTACTGCAAAAAGAAAAAAAAATAATTGAACCAGTGGGGCACTTTTAAAGACCTCAGAAAAAAGCTACATATATACTAAGTTTTCCAAAACATTAGCTGCTTATTACTATTATTAGTACTAGTGGTCCTAGTAGTATTGAAAAGATTTATACTGGGCCATGGAGTGATTTCTGCACCATCCCTAAGGTGACAACTCACAAAGGCAGGACCCTCTCTCCAAGGGT
The DNA here is from genome assembly GCA_004363535.1 of Dasyprocta punctata. Lineage (NCBI taxonomy): Eukaryota > Metazoa > Chordata > Mammalia > Rodentia > Dasyproctidae > Dasyprocta > Dasyprocta punctata. Next base: position 16,909 of record RJWM01000107.1, on the reverse strand, counting down.
TACAGCTGCCCTTTCTCTTCAGAGGAGTGACTGTTGTCTCCTATAGTGATCAGAGGAAACAAAGAGTGCCCCGAGTGCCATGCCTCAGTGTCCTTGTCTAGCTGAAGGTTGGGGCTGGCATCACTCATTTAATTTGGAGACTTTCCATAGCCCTTTTAGCATATTTTGCTTAGGCTAGCTTATTTACACCAACCATACATCTTGCTGTTGTCATAAATTTTTATTCCTATGGATGTGTCTAAACTTATGGGTTGAAATAACATAATTTGCATGCTTTTAGTATGCAGATGGGGTTAATCAATTTCTGTAAATTCACACCAGTTCTGTGCAGCCACTCTTTCCCTGCAGGACCTCAGAGTAATTTAAATGTTGCACCCTATTTTGTGTGGGGTGTTGTAAGAGGCTTCAGTCACAACCACCCCAAGACAGCTGCAGCCCCTCCTTTTCCCACCTGTGCCTGTAGCCAGCCCTGCATACAGCTCCATCCAGCAGCAACCTCTTCTGGTGTCACTCCCACAGCCTTCCTGCTCCCAGCCCAGAAGTCACCAGGCTCCAGGGAGCTCTTGGCTAAGGCTGAGATGGGACACTGTAGTGGTGCAGGTGACCTCCATGGACTAGTCCCCTCAGGGACTCGGGGAGATAGCTTTGCCCGTGACTTAGAATTATCCCACAAAGGAGAGAGTGACCATGGTCCTTACTTTTTAACTCCTTGCTGTCATTGGTGAGAGTTGCTCCCAGGGGCATTTGGCCTGTCCAGGTGCCAGGGAGACAAGTCTTCAGGAGAGTGGCAGATACTTGCAGGGTATCAAGAAGCATTTACTGAATAAAGAGTGACAGGGGAGAGGGAGTGCTTGCTCATAACCTCTTCTCTTTCTGAATCCTTCATCTCCCTCTTGTCATGGAGATTCATTTCCTCAGTCAGGAAGACTGCTCCTAACTACCTGAGCTAAAGCAATGACCTCTCCTGCACTAGCCCCTCCCATGCTTGTTCTTTACAGGGCTTCTCACTACCTAAAATATCATGCATATATTATATGTTTCTGTGACATTTTTTTCTGAATTGTTTTGGTTCAGACAAGACCGTAGACAGATAGTGAATATATTAAGCAACGAGGAGCATGATAGCAAATTAAAACTATGAAGGAGGCTTAGGAATGTGAGAGAGTATGTTTGGGTTGCTGTTTCACCTGCGAGGATGATCTGTGTCTAGGAGGCCCTCTTTAACCACACTTAATTTAGTGGAGAGAGACTTTTAGAAAGTGAAGGAGTGAGCCACATGGAGAAACTTGCCAGGCAGAAGAATGTCAGGTGCAAAGGCCCTGAGGGGAAGGCACGTTTGGCTTATTTGAGGTCAACATTATGGGAGTGCAATGTTTGAAGGGGGTGGGGAATAAGATTACAGAGATAGTAGAGAGATCTGATTATCTAAGGACTTGGGGATTTTACTCTGTGTGTTAGGGTTCTCCAGAGAAACAGAGCCAATATAATGTGTTGTGGTGCTTGCATGTGGACAGGTGCGTGTGTGTGTGTGTGTGTGTGTGTGCATCTAAGGAATTGGTTCATGAATTGAATTGGCTAATAAATTCCAAGATCTGCTGTCAATAACCTGAAGATGTAGGAGAGCTGGTGGTTTAAATTCCAATCTGAAAACAGCAAGGTTGAGACCTCGGAGGAGATGATGTGTCAATTTAAGACTGAAGAAAGGAAAAGCACTAGTGTCCCCCAGCTCAAAGGATGTAAGACGAGAGAAGTTCCCCCTTTGTCACAGGAGGGTCAGTGTTTGACTCTATTTAGGGCTTCAACTAATTTGATGAAGGGGTCCACCCACATTGGGAAGGGCAATCTGCTTTATTATCTACAGACCCAAATGTTAATTTCAACCACAGACACATCTAGAACTTTTGACCAAATATTTGGACTCTCATGGCCCAGACAAGATGACACATCTGATAACTATCATACTCCAGGTGAAATGGAGAGAACCTGGAAGTTTTCAAGATGAGTGATATGATCCTACTTAGGTTTTAAACAAAGTTATGCTCTGGCAGCTGGGTGGACAAAAATCTGCAGGGGCAAAGGAGAATTTTTCAGAATCTATTGCAATAATCTAGGCAAGTGATGGTGGTGGCCATTGTGACAGTGGGTACAGGTGATGAGAAATGGTTGTGTTCTGGAGGTACTTTGAAGGGAAATACCATGTGATTTACCAGGGGTTGGAATGTGTGATGTCAGCGCAGGAGGGGCCTCACAGATGAGCCCAATATTTTAGGTTTGGGCAATTGGAAGGTACGAGTTTTCACTGGGATTTGGAAGATCACTGGAATAGCTGGTTTGACCAGAATAAATTAGGTACTATTTTGGATGTGTCATTTTTTGGTACCAGGGAACAAACTCACAGCCTTGGGCTTGTCAGGCAGGCACTTGTGCTGCTGAGCCGGATGTGTCAATTTTAAGACATCTATTAACATCTAAGCAGATATGCAGTATGACAGATATACAATGTACACAGATACAATGTAACAGATATACAATGTAAACGGATATAATGTAGAGAGATTTACAGTGTTTGACTGGAATTCAGGGGTGCAGTTTTGTTCAGTATGGTGTTCAATAAATAATTCTTTGAGTGAGTGATTACAGGTTTTTCCATGAGCCTCCAACATATCACTCCTTCCTCATGGTCTAGAAAGACAACCCAGCAGGTGACATCAGAGTCTCTGCTCCAGAGTGAGGACGAGGTGGTTCGCCATGATGCTGTTGCTAGTTTCCGACTGGTAGAATGAAGACCGATGATAATCAGTATGATAGTAACCAGCTGGAACCTTTTAAAATCTTTTACTGCTTCATTCCTGGGTAGGTTCTGATTCAGTTGACCTGGGGTGGGTTGTGGGCTTGAGGGCTTGAAAAGACCCTCAAAAGACCCTCTGGATCCTAAAGCCCATCCAGAGGCTGACAGCTATTACAGTAGGTTCTTTCTTTAACTGACCTCATGGAGTTCACTTTTTGTTTTCTGGGAGTTGAAAAAAAAAGTTCTTTTGTGAAGACTGCAGGAAAATTCTAAAGCCCGAGGCAGAAATGTTAGAAAAAATTCCACCAGTTAGGAAAAAATGTTCTGTGAAAAAGGTTTGGCATAGTATTATGTCAAATAAAAGCATTGATAATTTGGTGCTAGTGATACTACTACTAGTGTTATCAGTGTAATTAGTTTAATAGTAGCAATTTAGAATGGAATATAATATAGCCAGAATAAATGGTTTTGTAGACAATATAGTAACTTGCAAAAGTGTGATTTTTTTTTTTTTTGGTCTTTTTGAGACAGGGTTTCAGTATGCAGTTAAGGCACTAAACTCACTTTGTATCCCAGGCTGTCCTTGGACTCACAGCAATTCTCCTGCCTCAGCCTCCAGAGTGCTGGGGAAAATGTGATTTTTAAAAGTAAAAATACTTGATTTTTCTTCAACAAAAAAAGCAGCATTCCAAATTGTATCTACATTGTGAGTATAACTACATAAGATTATGTATGCATATACATAAAGGACTGTAGGGGAAAAAGAAAAATGAAAGCAGTTAATGTGTTAGTACAGTAGAATAGTAGATAATGCTTCTTTGTATTTTAAATTACTTTGTTGTTTGAGTGTTTGTGTGTAGCAGAAATAAAGAAATGGTAGTGTTGCTACAGGCACATTGCAGATTCTCTGCTTCCCCAGGAAATGTCCTTACTTTTTCTTCCCTTCACCTGCTCTGTGACATAGGGTTCAATCTCTAGATTCATCAGGAAACCTCTTCTTTATTTAGTACCTAATGTATGCCAGCACTATGGGATTGGGGCAGAGGGATGCATACATCAGTCATTACTCTAGAAGAACTTGTTTTAAAGAGGGAGAGATTGGCATTTAAGCAAACAGTGGCAATACTGAGAGGGTGAGACGAAGTCATGAGCTTGATAATAAGGGTATGGACAAACTTCTGTGTATGAGTATATAAATCTGCTTCAAGGGAGTCTGAGAAGTTGGAAAACATGAACTTGCATTGAAAAAATGTAGGAGTTTGCCAGGTAGAAAACTGCATTGGGAGAGGAGGAAAAAAGATTCAAAATAATGTGTAAAGATAAGAGGTCACAAAAGGAATGTAGTGTTTAAGAAATGGTAAATGGTTAGTTTTACATAGAATATGTACATTTGTCAATTTATTTGACAAAAAAATATTGTTTTGTGCCAAACACTGGTGTAGATATTGGGGTGAATAATAAGTATGAACTTTGTCTATGCCTTGTATAAAGATTACTGTAATGGCAGATATTTATTGAGTGCTAACTGTATGCATTATTTCATGCATGTCTCCTAACAACCATGAGCAAGTATATCATTCTTCTTATTTACAAATGATGAAATTGAGACATAGGTTAAAAGGCGTGTTTGTGGTCACACATTTATCATGCAGCGGAGCCCCTAGAGCTCACAGTTGGGCAGAAAGAATAGACAAAGAAACATGGTTGCAAAGCAGGCTGATGAGTCTAAAATGGAGGTAAAGGGTGGCGCACGCCTTTAATCCCAGCACTCGGGAGGCTGAGGTAGGCGGAGCGTTGTGAGTTCTAGGCTGGCTTGGGCTACAACGCGGCGCAAGGCTGACCTGAGCTACATAGTGCGACCCTGCCTCAAAAAACCAGGGCCGGGAGTTTGGCTCAGTGGCTTAAGCGCCTGCCCTGGTAGGCGCAAGGCTGTGAGTTCAATCCCCGGTGCCGCAAAAAAAAAAAAAAAAGAAAAAAAAAATGGAGGTAAAGGAACTCATCTCATCCTAGATGCTTTCAAGGTACACATTGTAGAAATGATGACTTCTGCTGAATTCTAGAAAATAGTTAAACATTTGACACAGAAAGGGTACATGTGGGGAAGAAAAAAAGGACTATTGGTGATGATGGACGATAAGGCTGGTGAGGTTGGTTGGAGTCAATTTAATATCCTACTATGGAGTTGACACTTTATTTGATAAGCAAAGGTAAACTTGCAGCTTTTTTGATCTGTTTTTAATCAGGAGTCTGAATCACTTGGGTACACCAAAGGTGAACTTTCAGTGACTTGGGTTTATGAAAAGATTGGTATGGATAATGTAAAAATAATGGACAATTGCAAAAATCTTCAGTCTGCTTGTGGAATATACTTGGTCATGTTTTTCTGCAGTAGTGGAGCAGATGCTTTGTTTAATTCATTCTAGAAAGATTCTCAGCTCTGGATGATGTCATATCTGCTTGCTGTGGAGTATACCTGTGGCCATCAGGCCAATGTGTTACAGAGCTGAGAAGCAGATTTTCTCCTGGCCAATGGTGGCAGGATAAAAATGTAAATGAGTTTCAGATATGCTACTGTTTTCTACCACTGTATTTGTAAGATATAGATGGGACCTGGAAAGATGGCCATGAGCTCACTATCCCCAGCAGCAGGGGTGACTGGGATGGCTGGAACTGAGAGAACTTGAAGGTTTTAGAAAAGTAGTTGCTTCAGAAAGAAGAGTGCATAGTGATTAATGCCACAAGCTACATGGAGAAACAAATTGAAAAGCTATAAAAGTCAGTATCACAGGAAGCATTGACCCTGAAGCCCACATGCTCTGGAGAAAGGAATATTTTTTCTTCACTTTTTATTGCAGTAACGCAGAGACATTCTGTGAGTAAAATCAAGGGGATACATTAAGTTCACATTTGGTTGACTATAAGAGGAGAGGTTTTGATCCTTAGAAACTGATCATGGGGCCCAGACAGAGATCCCTTTATTTTGTTAGAGCCTTCAGTAGTTGAGAGGAAGTTCTTGGTTGAATTGGGAAAGGGATCTATAAATAACTGTGAAATCCTGAACTAGCTCTGCCACCTTCTGTGCTAGATACAGAGGACCAGCAGCTTGAGGTCGAGACCCATCTCTGTCATTAACTTGGGTAAGTCATATCATCTTTCTGTACCTGTTTCATTAACTATGACATGAAGGGTTAGACTACATGATACCTAAGCCTCTTCTGGCCTCAGTCATCTCCCATCTGAGGACATTATTTTCAATTTGATAGAGAGGCAAACCAAAGTCTATTGATGAGAAGCAATAGGTTATTTATACCACAGAGAGGTTTGGAGAGCTGGTGAGCACCAAGGGAGATTGCAGTGGTCTGCCCAAGGTACAAGAAACAAGGAGGTATGTTGTCTGCAGACATTAATAAAGCCATAATTAAAAGCTAGGAAAACACTGTGTGCTTTCTATCAACACCGTGCACTGACAGTTCTAAGGACCTTCAGTGATAAAATCTTCCTCCTCACTTGGATGCATGACTGTCCCCTCCCTCTCCCTGGCATGACACAGTTTTTATTTTACAATTCTTTTTATTCAATGCTCTTTCAATTCCTGTAGCTACACAGGGGAAGAATCCCTTTAAGGTGTTAACCCTTCATTTTACACCTTTCTTTACTACCTCTTAGCACTGATTTCTGTCTAGTAGAGAGGAGTGATAAATTATTTTGAGTTACTTCCATAGCAAGGAGGGTGTGCTATAGGACAGGATTAAAATGGGACCAAGGAAGCAGGGACAATAAACATGGAGTGATCAGAATATGCAGTGTGATGTGTGGAACAGTTATGATAGACTGAGCAGTTTAGGAAGTCAAGTGCCCATGGCCTGGGCACAGGGTGGGGCACAGTTCCCCAAAGGCCTAAATCAAGCTGAACACAGGTGTCTGAGAAAGCCCTCTGATTCTCAGCTCAGACTTCTTGGATGCCCAGTACCCTGACCCTTCGTGGGTCTTATTCCCCACCCGGTTCGGGTGTCTAGAACGTGAAGGGCCGTTGGCACCCTCCAGGTACATGCATAGCCTGCATTGGTGCCTCCCTTCTTCCTGCCTGGTCCTCATTGTCCTCTTTCCTCTGTGTGAGAGCCCCTGCTGCCCTCTGCGTGTACGAACCTACCCTCCAAGGAGCCATTCATCACAGCCATAAAACAGTTCCTGCACTTTGTTTGGGGCCTGAATGGGCTGCTCTGGGGCATGTCAGAGGGGCTTCCAGGAAAATATGAATGTGATGGAAGAGGAGGCTGGAAGAGGGCTGTTGAACCTAAAGATAGAGATTCCTGTCCTGTAAAATTAAAAAGTTTTGTGGATTTTTAGTTAGTTTTTTGGAAAAGTGAGAGCCCAGTTAGGAGCAATTAAATTGACAACCAACCCAAACCTAACCAAACAATGAGGGTGAGTACTGGATTCCTACAGATTTACGATTTGCTAACTTTTCTCTTTGTCACATACACCAGACACATATTCCCTCTTGCACATTTAGTCCCTAATTGTTATCCTAAGATGATTTATTTACTCTGACAGGAAGAGAAAAGGAAGGGGCAATTTGTGCTGGAGTTTATCTTATTTCTTTCCTCCTTTTCCCTCCTGATTATAAAAGCTGTACATGCTTACTACAGAAAGTCTAGAAAGGGAATATTTTAGACAGAAATAAATTCTTCTTGTAAATCCAGTTATTCTGAGGTGACCACTGACAACTGACAATGGTAGTGTTAGTGGGCATCCTGAACAGACTGCGTTTGAGGTGTGTTCTACCCAGCTCAGACTTTACTAAAGGCCCTTGTGGCAGCATCCCTCTGCGGCCTGGTAGAGGGTCTCTGTCCATGTGGAGGTCCTGGCCCTGCCTGACAGAGCTCCTGGCTCTTTCTCAGCCAGTTCCCTGCAGGTCTGAGCTCTTTACACTGGTTCTGATCTCTGGTCCCAGTTCTGTAGCCTCTTCAAGAGCTATGTTCTGCAATTTCATGTTAAAATTATCCTTTTTTCTCACATCTGGCAAGCTTCAGATTCATATACAGTTCTTCATTTATTCACACATTCATTCCAAACTCATTTCAATGATGGTCATTTACAGATATTTTGGTTTACAGTACCATGCAATGTTATAATATGGTAGTGGACATTTATAATTTCTTTGGGGTCAGCAAATGACACCCATGTTCTAGTGTTTGGATATCCCCTTTTGCAGACCCCTCATCTCTCAGGGCGGATACTAAAGGGCAGAGTCTCTCTCTCTCTCTCCCTCTCTTTCTCTCTCCACACCCCCTCCCCGACCAAGCCACAAGAGAGCTGGCCTGTGATCTTAGTTCAGCCAATCAGACTCTATGCTTTGAACCTTGAGGGAGCCTTGCTAAGATTTAGAAACAGCTCAGACATTATTTATGGTGGCACGGAGCCTTTGAAATTTGGTTCTCAGCCATGTTGTTTTTGAGTGTCCCTAGGCTGCAGAGTGGCATATGGCAGCAGAGACACTGTCCTACCTAGATAGGCCCTGAGCAGTGACCTGGATTGTTTTTGCTGGCTGTCCTGGGTATCAGGCATGTTTCTGAGCCTGGTTCCCCAGCTTTCTATTGATTCTGTGAGCTATCTGATATCCTTCCAAAATATTCCCTTTTTCTTAGTGCTAGTCAGAGCTGCTTAAAATAAGAGCCCTAATTTATACTATTTGATTTTTGTCTTGAAGATTCAAATGCTACTTAGTAACTCACAACATGCTACTTTGAATTTCATTTACAACTTGTTTGGTTTTTGCTGCTTTTTGTTTTCCGTCCTCAGAATCAAAGCCAGGATTTTATGCATGCTATCATTGCAACTTGGAACCACACAGAAACTACATAAATAGGGGAGGGAGGAAGAGGAATTGAGGAAACGGAAATAGTCACAACAGTATCCCCTGGCTCCTCTCTGAGCTGTGATGGAATGGACCTTAAGTTGTGCCTTACAAGAACCTCTATAACAACATTGTCATGCTTTGAATTGCCTGGCATTTTGCCCTACAGTCACCTCAGTTGCCCATTCCAGAGGTTTTGAGTGCTGTACTCTTACTAGTTCTTTCTTCTTCCATGGCCCATCTCTCTGTGAGCTGCCTGGCTTGGTTGCATCATATCCATTATCAATCATTAAGGCTGATTATTCTTCTTGATGAAACCTACCTATTTCAGCTCTTATTCTGGGCTAACATCTGGCCTCAGAAATGGCCATGTGCTAAGTAGTGACTTCATGGGCAGATGTCACAATACTTTTCTGGTGCCCAAGTCTTTTTTTTTTTCCTTTGCCACTCCAGTCCTGACATCCTCAGGGAAATGATTTTCAAGCCTCACAATCTTATGTCAGGTTACATCCATATGATGTGACTAAGTGTAGAAGAGGAGGAGACTGGGAGGGGAGGTGACCTGCAACTCTATCTGCCTCCCAAGTTGCAGCACAAAATTAGCAGCAGATTTCTCTGCAAGTGTGGGGGGCAAAGTGTGTGCCCCAGACAGAACACAGCATAAAAGGGTATGTTGAGGATAACTGAGTCCTCCAAATCCTGCCCGATGCCACAGTGAGATCTTTTCTGAGCACGTTTTAGGATATCTCTAGAACCTAGGATCCTGCAATGAACAGGAGTCTCAGGAGGTAGATGGAGAATCTGTGTCTTAGACATTCAGTTTTATCTCAGGACCGAGAATGTAGAAATGAATTGCTCTGGGTTGGGGGTGGAAGATGTGATGTAGAACTAGGACACATCAGTAGGAAAGTATTTTTCTCTAACTCTATCTGTATTTTAGGTATTCCAAGTCTAAATACTGCATGTTTAAAAACATTTGGGACTACAGTATAGTTGAATAGGAACAATAAGTATTAATGTTCTATGGTACAGCAGAATATCTATGGTTGATAACAATTAACTGTACATTTCAAAATAGCCAGCAGAGAGGAATTTGAGTGTTCCCAACACAAAGATGTGATAAATGTTTGAGGGGGTGGATGTGCCAATTACCCTGATGTGATCATTACATAGTGTATTGAAAAGTCACATTGTACCCCATAAATATGTACAATTATTATGTGCCAGTTAAACATTTTTTAAAGTCTAGGATTTATGGAATTCTAAATCCCTCTCTTGAAGATTCTTGATTTACATTACTATACTAAAGAGGCTAAGGCTTGCAATTATACACAAGCCAAACCTGTCACCTGTTTAGCAGGTAAACAGACTATTTAGGCAGAAGATTTCCAAAGGGATTGTACCAGTTGATACTCCTAACACTGTTCACATACTAACCTACACTTATTTTCAGATTGTTTTTAGTCTTGTGAATGTGACATCATATCTCATAATAATTTTAATTTCTATTTTCCTGATATGCTACTCTACTACTCTTCTTCCAATATTCTCTACATGCATGGCCTGAGAAGCAGAAATTGTAACTGGAATTAAAGTTAGTATAGTGTAGGTTTCTAAATATCCATTGTAGGCAAAAGATAAAAATACTAGTTGTATAATTGATGGTTCTTTGTTATAGGCAACTCTGGCTAACTTTTGGAGTGGAATATAGCAGTAAAGATAGTACCTACTACAGAGAAACTTGGGGACTGGGCTCAGGGAAAGGACCAGAATCAAGGAAGATCATAGCAGCATTTACTCTGCAGGATCTGTCTGGTTATGACTCACCAATGTTTAGACTACTGCTACTAGGGATTCATTCAAAGACAATACTATTGAATGCTGCGGTCCTCAGAGTTCTAACTCAGTTTCTCTACTTTTTTTTGCAAGAGAATGCTGACATTGCAATTTCATGTATCATAAACCAGTGTTGAGATCAAATTTCAGTCAATCAAGCAAACTGTTAGAGCCATTGCTAGTTCACACTAAAGCTAATGAATTAAACACAGAATCTCAGGTCTGTTTACCCATGTGGACACATTATGTCTTATCCTCATTGAAATATACTATATACATTTCCTGGGATTCTAATAATATAAATAAACAGGACCATACAGTTCTTCACATATGTATAATGGATGTCCTCTTGCCCAAGATTTTTACTGGGATCTTATGGTTATGAGACTGGAACAAAAGGTGTATGTTGAGGTGAGTGTTGGGGAGCATTAGCTACTACCAAGCCCTGCCCCAGGTAGGGTTATTGCTGCAAGTACTGGCTGGTCTCTTTGGGTAGGAAAGAAATAACTTTCTGTTGACAAGTGAAGCTCAGGGGATTTGTGGGAGTTTATTAAATTTTCCCAGGTCTACCAAAACATGTTCAAAGTTTCAAATTCTTACTTCTTTGAGCCACATCCTAATTGTCACAGGAGAACTGGTGATGTTATGAATTAAATTTGTAGTGTAATTCTGCAGTGTGCAAAAAGATGTTTGAAGTCTTATCTTCAGCCCAATCTGCTCTGTGGCCCTAAGAATTAAAGGATCGTTTCAAAGCTTCCACTGCCACCCCTAGTTTTCCCTCTAAGTCTTACCTTGGAAGTTGAATCTGTAAATTTGACATTTTTTATGTGACCTCTCCAGGGTAATGGGAAATAGCTGGTCCACATAGTCATTTTGGTCATGATCACTGTCATTACAGTTAAGTGCAGCAGCCACTTGGCCTTCCAGAGCCTGGCCCTTAATAGGCACCGCATTCCACATGGTCACAAGTGGTGACAGGAGAAACTGTAAGGACATGGTGAGGCAAGGATTTACAGAGCCCATTTTCCACATGTAATGATACACACTCAAACAGATCAACAACCCAATCCTTGAGTCCTAGTTTTGAGGTTCTTTGGACTTTTTTTACAACCTCATGAATGTGACATAGTATCTCATGGTTTTATTTTCCATTTTCCTGATTTGCACTCTCAAGTCTTGTTATCAGTCAGGATCTGGTAAGGAATACAGAACCACTTTAGGTATTCTGAATAAACTTAATAGAGGCAAATGGCATAATATTTTGGGAGAACTGAAGGAGCAAAATGGAGAAAGAAAGATATTACAGAAGTAGAGAGGAAGAAGGGATTTCCAGAGGGTCAGAAGCTGCTAATGTCTTATATTGGAACACATTAGCACCACCTACTATTGTGCTTTTGGGGAAATGATCTCAACTGGTTTTAGATCCATTAAGAGGTTGCCATCCTGACCTAGGTGGGAACCACAGAATAGGTGACGCCTTGCCCTGGGCTTTAGGAGTTTGGGATCTCCTGTCTTGCTATTTCTGCAACAATCTGCAACTGCCACATCATCAGAGTCAAATGTGAGAAACTTCTTTCTTTGTCCGTTTTGGATCTTCCAATACAACTCTAAATTCCCATTAGTGGAATCTGAATGAAAGCCAACTGGCATTGGATGCTGAGAAATGTATTTTGGAAACTTTAAGCACCAGCAATACAGAGCACAGTATTAAAGGGTAGGCGTGAGCTAAGAAACTTAAGTAAATGTTACTGTTTAGATCCAGAGTATTCCCTGCAAAGACTCATGTGTTGAGAGTTGGGTTTTTGGAAGGTGATTAAGTTATGGGGCACTGCAGTTGACTCGCTGTTAGGAGGTGAGGCCTGATTGAAGTGGGCCACTGTGGGGATGATCTAGAGGGGTATATCTCCCTCATAGCTCTTTCCTTTCCTCTTTGTTCCTGGCTGCCATGACATAAGCAGATTTCCTCTGCTGTATCCCTCTGCCATGCTGTTTCTGCCTTGGAGCCAGCTGACCATAGGTCTGTAGCTATGAACAAAATAAATCTCTCTTCCTTTAAGTTGTGGGTGTCTGGTATTTCGTCTCAGTGACAAAAAAGAGACCAAAACAGTAGATAACTGGCACCTAGGGGGATAAAAGAGATTGGCATGGAATATTCATTTTCATGCTGAATTTGTTAGTTTCTTCTAAACATTTTATAACTCATAATTTCAAGCATATGTAAAAATAGAACAATTTAATGGACTTCCATGCTTCCACCAGTCATAATTATGAACTCGGACACAGTCTTATTTCATTGATGTGCTTCCCACTAATCCCCTCTTCATTTTTGAAGCAAATCCTACACATCATATAATTTAATAGTAATTCCTTAATATCATTTTATTCAGTAAGTATTTGAACATCTAACTTTGCCTTAGTAATTTCTTACCCTTTCAACAGCTTGTATGGACCAGGATTGAAATAAAGTCAATATATTGTTAGTAAATAAAATGTCTTGATATTACATTTTTAAAAAATTACTTTTATTCTCCAAAATTTATCTGCTTAAAAAGCTGAGTTTTGCCTCATAGGGTGTTTAATCGTAGTTTGTGCTCTCTTAATTGCATCCTTATGATGTAATTTAACATGTTACCCTTGGGTTTCCAGAGAATTAGTAGATGAATGGAGAAGATTGAACAGATTTAGGTTTGATATCTTTGGCAAGACTATTGTTTTAGTCACTTGCATTATCACTGGAACTCAATGCTCTACACCAACAAATTAGAGGAGGAGAGGTTTACAGTATTTTGGCTTATATTTCAGAAGTTTTATTTCATGTTTGGCAGGTTCAAACATAGAAACTGTATGGTGGAAGGGCCTGGACAGAGGAAGCTTCTCAGGTCATGGTGAGTAGGAAGGGGGGCGGGGAGAGAGAGAGAGAGAGAGAGAGAGAGAGAGAGAGAGAGAGAGAGAGAGAGAGAGAGAGAGAGAGAGAGAGAGAGAGAGAGAGAGAGAGAGAGAGAGAGAGAGGAGAGAGAGAGAGAAAGGGCATTCAGGGAGGGAGATATGCTCTTCCAGGTTGCTCCCACAATGACTGCCTCTTCCAAATAAATCTTGCCTTCCAACATTTTCAGGAGTTTCCTTTCTGGTGAAAGCCAAAATTTTAAAAATGGACCTTTCATTCCTGTTTCTCAGTGTAAATCTTCCTAAAAGCAACAAGCAGGGATCATACAAGAGCCTGAACATTGGACTTCCTTGAAATTTCCTCCAAAGAATTAATTTGTCCACCATGCTTTATTTCAGTCTCTTGCAAAGTCTCAGGACATGAGCAAAAGGTAGACAAATTTATTGTCAGAGCATAACACACTTGGTCTCTAGCCCAATTTTCAATGGTATCCTTTTTTCTCAACCGAAATCTCTTGAACGTGGTCTTTACAGTCTACATTTCTATCAGTATTCTGGTCTTCTGAGCTCTGACCAGTATCACTTATCAAGCTCAGCTTATAGAATTCTAGAACTACTTCTCCAGCTAGCATCATCAAACTTTTCCCAAACCTCTTCTGCACACCAGCTCCATAGGCTTCTGAACTACATGGTCACATCAATGACCCCAGTCTTGGTACCAAAATCTGTTTTAGTCACTTTCGTCATCACTGGGGCTCAGCACTTGACACCAACAAATTAAAGGAGGGAAGGTTTCTGTTTCAAAACTTTCAGTTCATGTTTAGCAAGCTGAAATACAGAAAATGTATGGAGGAAAGGCCTAGGAAATAGAGAACTACTTATGGCATTGTGGCCAGGAAACAGAGATTGAAGAGACCAGCTGGGGAGGGAGATATTCCTTCCAGGTGATGCCTCCAGTGACCTGCCATTTCTGACCAGATCAAAAATTCCAAAAGCAAGTTAGTTATATTACCATCATGAGGTAATCACCTTCCAAAAGTCCTACCTATGAGTACATGAGACTCTTATGGGGCATCTAGATATAAACTATAACAGTTTTCATATGTTTAAAAATTTTGAGGGGGATTTAAAAATTTATTTCTTTGCATTTATTTGCAACTTAATTGTGTTGTGCTAAGAAGACACTATCTCCATGACTAATTTTCTGAAATCTTTGAAATCTTCAAGGTTATGCACATGGTACATTTCCATCAATATCTTATGAATATAATAAAAGACTGTTGTTCAGCTGTTGAATAAGTATGCTATAACTATATACTAGAACAAAGTTTAAATTATGTTGCTTGATTGTTTTTTGGCTATTTTATCAGTTATTGAGAAGAAGGTATTAAAGTATTCCATTATCATAGTGAATTAGAACATTCCTGCTTAGAGTTCTTGTAGCTTGCTTTATGTATTTCAAGCTATGTTTTAATTGCGTATGAGATCAATTTGTTATGTTTTCCTGGTGAGTTAGAGCTTTTATTATCTCATTTTGCCCAATTCTTTTTGTTCTTATCATCCAATTACATCTCTGCTAGAAAGAATATAACTATTCTATTTTAAAAGGCTCTATTTTCAGTTATCCAGTTATAGTATGATGAATGATTCATTTAAATTTATTTCTACTAAGCATTTTGTGTTTCCTATTTGTTTAGCTTTTCTCTGCATCTTTATCACATTGTGGAAATTTCTTTATATTCTGTTTGTTGTAAGTTTTGATCTTGAATTGAAATGATACTTTTTAAAAGATCTTTCTATTGATTAATATGTTTGTGTAGTGAACGAACTGATTGATTTTCTAATGTTCAACGTTAAGTATCCTTGTTTTCATGAAATAAAAGCAACTTGTTAAAAAATACGTACAAAAAGCCCTCAATTTCCATGGTTCTGCAGTACTAAAATATGATTATGAAAGCTGAAATCATGCAAAGCAAAATTATAAAATTTCTTTTATCTTTAATTTTTTTGTCAAAACAGTAAAAAAAAAGTCTCCTATTATGTGTAATAAACATATAGAGAAATGAAAAAAAACAGTACACTGATTCTATTTAGTGCATTGCAATTTAAAACAGAAACATCGATAATTCGAATGGTTTTCTTTGCAAAAATTATCAAAGGGTAGTTTGTATAGTGCTTGTCATCGTGTTATATAACTTATGGGGCAAGTGTCTTGGAGAACTGTCATGCACATTTTGTCTTTCATGTTTTAATTGTTGGGAAATAACTCTGGGAGATTTTTTAGTGTGAAATTTTTCACTGGTATTACTTCCTGTAGGGCTGCTTCCTCACTGCTGTTACTAGGTTTGCTTTCATTAGTTGGGTGCATACAGTCTTTTGAAGGCAGCAGTGCCAACATGCTCATGATCTACTATTTCTTCTATAACTTCATTTACATTCTCTTTGAATTTCACTTTCACTATTATCACTTTTCATTTCTTTGCTGTCATTTTGTCTTCATTGATTACACTTGCAATTATCCATTTGTATGCTACACAAGCTTATCACTGAAAGACAAAGAGGTAACACAACTATGTGCTTTGCCATTTATGTGTGATCTGAATAACAGATGTACTGTCACCAAGCATCAGTAAACTGCAAAATATTTCACGATTAGCCACCAATCATAAAAATCTTTTACACAGTGATTTGCATATTGATTACCTACCATAGTGTTTGTACTTTACATAACTACTCACTGGTAGCTGAAATTCAAACCATATTATTGAGAGGATGGTATTGTTTAAAGTTCAGTAACTGAAATATCTGCATTTGTGAACTGTGCAAAGTAAGAGCTTCTATGTATTGTTGGATTCAGTGTATTATTACCTTTTTTTAGGAGTTTTGTGTTTATGTTCATACTAAGATCGGCCTATGGTTTTTCTTTACAATATTTAGTGGGTTTTGTCATGAATATTATGCTCCTTCATATAATGACTTGGGGATGATTTCCTCTTTGAGTGATGGGGTTTTGAGACAAGGTCTCACTGTATCATCCAGGCTGGCCTTGAACATGTGATGTTCCTCTCTCACTCTCCACAGTACTGGGGTTGCTGTCTCTTCGTTCTCTGTAAAACCGTGTATAAGACTAAAGTTATTTCTTCCTTGAATAACTTATTTGTCTTACCAGTGAAGGTATTTGGGGCTAGAGTATTTTTTGTGAGAAATTATGACTACCAATTTAGTTTCTTTAACAGTTTAAAACTACTTGAATATTCCATTTCTTTTTGAGTTTATTTAGTAAATTTTATTTTTCTAGATATTATTTTAACTCAATTTTCAAATTTATTGACATACTGTTACTCATAAAAATATCTTTTTGATGTCTACAAGTTTTGCAATAAAGTCTCCCTTTTTCAATTTTAGCATTTATTTATTATTCAATTTTACTATTCTCTTTTCTATTACAGAAGTTTATAAATTTTTTTCCCCAGGAAAAAGGCTATTGTCTTTATTGTATTTTATTAATTTCTGTTATTTTTCATTATTTTTTCTTTTTCATTCTT
>RJWM01000106.1:132688-303793 GCA_004363535.1 Dasyprocta punctata | reverse complement strand
ACATGTCTATATCTGTCAATATCCCCAACCCCTAGGAAGGTAATGATATTCAATATTGTAACTACTGCCAAACTTCAACCACCTCAGTGTGTAAACCTACAATGTTATCATATCAGATCTGTTGTTGTTGTTTGTCTGTCTTTTTTGACTTTTATTTCTAGCTTCTGTATCTATTTTCTCTTAAATAAAAAAAAAAAAGAACCTCCAAAACTGTAAGCCAAATTAAAAATTTACTTTTTTATAATTCAATTACAGTATCTCAGGTGTTTTGTTACAGTAATAGTATTAACTAGTGTTAATTTCCTTCTTTTTTTTTGAAATTCTGTATCATTTCTATCTTTTTTATTTTGGTTTTTAAAATAAATTTTAGAAAAAGAAAGGAAGATAACTAATACGAAAGGTGAACTGCACAGTTGATCATAGCTATAAAATGGTGTCAACATTTTAGTTTACCCTACAGGCATCTTGAGGGAAAAAAACAGAAGAGATTCTGCATCTCAAGAGTAGTATAGCAGCTTCTATGAAATCATTAATCATTGGCAGAAAAAAACAAATTCTAATCTACACACATTTTTGTCAATATAACACTAAGCTAGTAAGGATAGGGTTGCCTAGAACTCATTATGAGAACAAATAAATGAGTGTACTCTAAAAAGTAAATCTCCTTCAGTTATATCATGCTCACTAGCAGGAAGAATAATACTTTACCCTGAAGGCCATAAAAACCCCTTATGTAAAAGCAGATATATTCCTTAATCTTTTTATCTTCTATTCAAATTTTCTCTTCAATAATATGCATGAAGATAAATATTTAATGTTAAAAAGGTAATCCAAACTTGTTAGTGGTTACTCTGAAATTGATTTCTCCATTCTCTTGGAATTTAACCAGAATTATTTAAGCCTTACAGTACAATCTAAGATCTCTATGAGCTAAATTGCACTGTATATGAATTATTTTACCCTGAGCTTGTAAAAGTGGCGTTGTCTGACTCATTTGCTTATAAAATGTTTATGGACAACCTGATATGTTGCTTCTGTTTGATTTTTATAAATTTCTCTGTATCTTGAGGACTTGAATCCTGATGTATTGAACATGATAGAGTCTTCAAAACCCTTTGTCCTCCAGAGACACATTTTTTCTTATTTTTCAAGTTTGGTTTGTTAACATGTATCCATAATTCTTTAAAATGCTGTTCTGAATCTTGAACATTGTTACTACATATGGAATTTTTAAAAAAAAATACACATAAAAGCTGTGCATAGTTATAGGATGCCACGTTTCAATACATGGTTATAATGTATAATGTTGGGGAAAGATAGTGATCAAAGATTTCTATTTCCTTTCCTTTCTAAAATAATTTCTTTTAATTAGAAAAGGAAGTACTTAGAAGGTAAGGTGCCAAACTTAGGGAGATGCATATTCTTTGTAACCTTTCTTGACTAATAATTTTCTTGAGTGCTATTGTACTTAAGCACAGATCTAAGCATTTTAAGTATGGATCTAGGTATTTCTTAGTTTCTTACCTATTTTTATTTAAATTAGTGCTTTCAGCATATTTTAGTCACTATAGAGTAACCTGGGATGTATTAACTGACAAGTAGGTACACAGTAAATCAAGTTAATTCCTGTCACTTTCTTTGACGAAGTTTGTGAGTGGGTTCATGAGTTAATAATTGTTTATTAGAAACATAACAACAACAAGCTACTTTTACAAAATCCTATATAGCCTGGAGAAGGAATCTCTCCTAGCTTTACCATTTCCTTTCACACCTACTTTTATTTTCTTAAAGCACTGTTTATTTTCTTCTACATTTTTTAGTATTTTGAATTTTTAAAAAAGCATTTTATGCTTTCAAAGTACTAATAGAACAACCTATGAAGCAGGAAGAACAGTTGTGTTCTTTTGATGATGAAATCTTGGAATTAGGCTGAGATAAACTAACAAATAAAAGACCTAGTTGAGTGTATATTTGATATTTCTGACATTAAAAAAATCACAAGACCAGTCTGTTAAATTCATACATTACCAAAATGTACTTATCACTTAGCATTTCTCAAAGATCCAAGATACTTTATGATTTTTGAAGCTAGGAGGAAAAAGCAACCCTCTTATCTCCTTTGCCCAGTGCTCTTAACTCTGAGAAGTTCTTTCTCTAATTGGCAGAATACTTCAGCATTTTAGTCCCTCAGTAAAAGTCAGAAAAGTACATTAAGTCCTTTGGTTCACTAGGATGTCAGTTAATAAATTATTATATGTGAACAGTAAATCAGAATTTGAAGATGTTTTGAGAAATTTTCTAGTATTATTCCTTTGACTTCTGCTAAATTAAAAACTTTTTTTGATTGAATACCAAGTATATGTATATTTTCATACTATGAACATTATGACTACAAAATCATGGATGAACGATTACTAGGATTTCATGATCTCTACTTTTTCAATGTTCACTTAAGCATATGTGGTATGTATTTATACTTTTTATTGTGGCACAAATCTCTGGATTACAGATGACACCGACCCAATTCACTTGCAAAGAGAATGGAGCCAGTGCCATTCTTTTAAATTTTCAAATAATCAAAAGCACTAAACAGATCTAACAAAGATACTTAGAATTTGTTGCTTAGAATGAAATAGTCATGAAAATTTATGCTAATTCAAATGGTCAACTAATGTCATTTTGAGTTTATGTATATAAATTCTGATTGAGACAATTTTGTATCTCAAAAGAAAGAGCATAGTAGCAACTGTAAAAATACATTTTGTCTGTAGATTGGCATTATTATTATTTGATCATACAAGTTATAAAATATGGAAACATTTTGTAACAATTTTAAGGATGTAATAAAATAGTTGCTTAATTATGCTCCATGAAATCAAAGAAAACTTTAAGACAAAAATGTATATAGTAGTTATTGTTCTCCTCAAATAAGAAAAAAGATCAGTGGATTAAAAAGCCACTTCTCCTTAGTAAATAATATGCTAAATGAATCATATAAAAATCCTATAATTTAAAGAACTGTATTCCCAAATATTAGGCATATAAGTGCATTTTTACTGTATGATAACTATTTGTTCTTATATATGTCCTGCCTTTCAAAAGCAAATTTACACGTGGTGGCGCACGCCTTTAATCCCAGCACTCGGGAGGCTGAGGTAGGAGGAGCGTTGTGAGTTCGAGGCCGGCTTGGGCTACAATGCGAGCGCAAGGCCAGCCTGAGCTACACAGTGCGACCCTGCCTCAAAAAAACCAGGGCCGGGAGTTTGGCTCAGCGGCTTACACACCTGCCTGACAGGTACGAGGTTGTAAGTTCAATCCCTGGTGCTGCAAAACAAACAAACAAACAAAAAAAAAAAAACCAAAAGCAAATTTACATACCATGAAGAGTAAGTCCTACATTCCTTTCTGTTCCTCAGCACCAGTGTAAGTAGTATATTACAAGCTACAAGCTATGAATTTTACTTTTGTTTCTGTTTTTGTGACAGGATCTTGCTATGTAGCCCAGAGTTGGCCTCAAACTCATGCTCCATCTGCCTCAACCTCCCTCATGTTGGGATTATAGGCATGTGCCAACACATTTGTTGGTTATTACATTTTAAATAGTTGGGAACAAATCAGAAGAACAAAAATATCTTGTGACACTTGTAAATTATGGAAAATTCAAATTTCAGCATCCATAAATACAGTTTGATAAGAATAAGATCAAGTTTATTCACTTATGTGTTCTCCCTATCTGTTTCACACTGTAACAGTACAGTTAAATTGTTGCAAGGAAGACCACAAAGCCTAAAATCTTTACTATTTGGCTCTTTACTGAAATAGTTTTCAGACTCCTGCTTTAGAAAAAAGAATGCACAAGGCGATAAAAATAAACATAGCAATCAGATCCTGGTTGAATTACAAGAGCTCAATTATGGAAGGTGAAAGATTAAACACAGAAACACACACACACACATATACACACACACGAACTAGGAGAGGGGAGAAGAGGTATTTGGGAAAACCTTGGAAATTTAATCACAAACCTCATATTTATATCCTTATACTGCCCTGATATAAAATAAAGAGGAAATATGTGCCTTAAGAGGACGTTTTGAATAGGGGGTAGAAGAAATTAGGGAAATAGATTTCATCAGAGAAAGCTCTACTACTAGAAACAGAGAAGCTGATGTTATTTCAGTGTTCCATCCCATTTCTTTCAAACTCTAAGCATGCATGAACTTTAGTGCCAAGTAAATATTTATTCTCTGATTCTAAGAACAGAGACAATGACTACCTACAAAATTGACCATGAACTATAAAAATAATGCAGCCATACATTTCCTTTTTAAATGGAAGAAACCATCCA
Organism: Dasyprocta punctata; assembly: GCA_004363535.1. Classification (NCBI taxonomy): domain Eukaryota; kingdom Metazoa; phylum Chordata; class Mammalia; order Rodentia; family Dasyproctidae; genus Dasyprocta; species Dasyprocta punctata. Next base: position 299,445 of record RJWM01000106.1, on the reverse strand, counting down.
AAGCCACTAGCCTACGTTCTACGAGTACAATAATGCAAAAGAAACAGTGACAATTAAAATGTGTACATATCAATATATACTAACATCTACCCACCCAGGGCCCCCCCCATTTTTATTCTTTCACTAAAACCACCCCTGTGAACAAATCAAATTAGGGCATTGGGTGGCAAACAAAATATGCAATTATTTTGAAATGTTTTATTTATTAGGAGTCATTATAACTATCTGAAAAATTAACTGTGAAACTGTTGTTTATCTTCCATGGTTCTACAAATACTGCATTTTATACCCATAGTTTTCTTATTCCCTTTAGCTATGGTAATGTTTCAATAGAAAAAAATCAATTCTTTGGGGTTCTACATTTAATCTGTTAATGTGTCATGAAATCCATTCAACAAATGGTTATTTAGAACTCACCGTTTTCAAGGCTCTGGGCTGACTGCAATAGTTATCACAAAGAAATGCAAAATTGTGGCTGTCTAGAGGTCTATAACCTAAGCAGGAAGACAGAGAGGTAGGCAAGGACTCTAACTGTGATACTGGAGCACATGGAGATAAATGTTTAATAGAGCTAGACATAGAAAGCAGATTATCCATGATGGGAAATTTTAGATGACTTCATGAACAGTGAGGTTGTGCCCATAATACTTCATTAATGAGAGGTCTAGAAAAGAATATTCTTAGAGGTCACACTATTTCATCATAGAGTCATGAGAGGGTAATGTGTTGCTTAACTCATTCCCAGATTCTGCACCCATGGTAGACACCCAGGAATCTATATTATTAACAAACTCCTTAGGTGACCATGATGTAGGAGTTACGCAAACTGCACTTGAAGATTTATCTAGGATATTCATCAAAAAATAGAGTAGGGAAGAGCAGGAACAAGGTGCAGCATGAAAATCATAGAATTTATGATCATTAAGTGAGAAAACAGTTCTAGGCTTGTGTCATGAGGAGGGAAGCAGAGTCAATGTAACTGTCAGCATAAGGCAATGAGTGACTCATAAAGTCAATTCTATATATTTAATATTAAGCTAAATTGATTCCATTTATATAAAGTTCAAAGCCCAGCAAAACTAATTTATGTGCTAGAAGTTATGACAGTGCTTACCCATGGGGGTAGCAAGAAGTGACTGCAAAAGGGCACAAAGGGGTCTCTGAAGTGTTGTTAACGTTCTATTTTTAATCAACATGCTGGTTAAAAGGATATGTTCAGTTTGTGAAAATTCATCAAGCTCTATCTTTTTATTATGCATGCCTTTCTATTAAAGTACATTACACTTGAAAGAAAAAGTTTTAAAAATTAGGCTGTGTGGGTGTACTTCAACTAAAAGAAAACATCCTATAATTATATTATTAATCTCATAAAGTTTAATAACTTAATATCTCTTTCAATTCTCAAAAAGTTGTATAAATTTGTTACAATGGAACATAGCAGAAATGTTCAAAAATATTTTCTCAGATCATTTTATTGGAAGAAAATAATTTCTTTTAATTTTCTCCATAAAAACTAAAATCTACCAGATCGGAACACATAATTCTAGATATATTATCTTAAAACCAGTATTTATCATTGTCTCATCTTGTATCTCTTCAGAGCAAACGTACTCCAGAAAGTTGTCTATAATCTTTACCTCTATTTTTCCACCTTATATTATTTACTCAAACCACTCCTGTTGTCCCCCTAATCCCACAATTCTACTGAAATTATTCTTGGACAGATGCCCAAAATTTCTGTGCTATCAACCTAATGATCACTTAACGTTTCATGCTATTAACTACTAACTCCTAACGCTCTCTTGGTGTCTTTTATGTTACTTTGGTCTCCTGATTCTCCTCCTAATTCTCTATGTCCTCTGATGGAAATTCCTCTTTTAACTCCACTTCTAAATATTTGAATGCCTCAGGGCTCAGTCTTGAGACCATTCCTCTTCTTTAGCGATACACTTACTCTTGGAGATCTCTTGGACCATAGCTTTAAATATTTGCTTAATATGCATCTCCAGCCTAATCCTCTTCCCCGAAAGCCAAATTTATATTCAGTTGCTTATTCAATATCTAGTCTAAGGTCTTTAACAAAAATCCTCAAATTAGTATGCCCAAATTAAGACTTTTGGTATTTTTTTCCAAATGTGCTCTTACCTACATATCCTCTATCTCAATAAATGCCTTTTCATCATCATAATTGTTCAAGTTAAATATCTGAGACTTACCACTGATTTCCTTCTTTCTCTTACCAATCAAGTCCTGCTGACCACAAATTTGAAATTCATTACATCAGTCTCTCTACTATAATCATCCTTGTACAAGCCACCATTACTCTAACATGAACTAGTAATTGAATGATCTTTTTCTTGCACATTCACTTCTATATTCTATTTTCTATAAGACAGTAAGGAATACTAACATTCTCTAATCACTTGCCATTACTATTACTATAAATTCTAGATACTTTACCATGATTAAGAGGTTTTCATATCAGTTGGCCATTCCTACATCTCCAACCCACTCATCCCTCTAAGCTTTTGCTATAGTGGCTTCATGTTACATGAATATGCCAACTCATCCTCATCCAAAATGCTTTGCATTAGTGTTCCTCTTCCATAGAATGCTGTACCTTTTGATTGTTATTGCAGGGATCATAATATGCTTCCTTAAAATATGCCATGTTAGTATGATATATAGATTATTTTGAATTGGAAGCAAATGAAAATCAACAGATGTAGAAAGACACATTTCCAGAGTGTCCTTTATCCGACTAAATGTAGAGACTTCTGAAAAATGAGGACTGCCATAAGCTCCCTCTCCCTGGGAAATTTTATAGACATGAAGAAGATGGAAAGTTGGCACCAAGATGAATCTGTAAAAACTTTATTCGTTTCTACCATACATTTACCATTTCTAAAAGCGTAAACTATCACTAAAAGCCTAAACTCCCTTTTCCTTTGTCTTGGAATTTCTTTACAGGCTTTTTGTAGTTGTGAAGATTCTATAGAAACTCCAAATTCTAATTACTCCTTTGAGCTACTCATCTCTGAGTTTCTCCAACATGTGTGCAGGAAGGATATTAATATACTGCCTTTATCCCTCTTTTTATTCTGACCCTTGTTAGTCTAATTTGCAGGACTCCTACGAAGAAACCTAGAAGGATATAGGAAAAGCTTTTGCTTCCCTAACCACAAAGTTGGCTCATTATTGCTCTTCAGATCTCAGTTTAAATAACAATACTTAGCAAATATTTCATTTGCACCCTAAACCAAAATATGCATTCTACCACCATCTATTATTTTACTCTATTTTATAGTTTCTTCATTTGTATGTTTAGTTTTTTTTCCATCTCTTATAGAAGAATATAACCTTATGAAAGTACAAATTTTCTTTTGATTGTAATTGTTATAGGCCAAATATTCCCATGAATGCATGTTTTGCCAGTCATTTGATAGAGATTTGTCTCATGCTGAATTTGTGTCCCTTTACTAAGTGAACTGACATAATGAATAAAAAGATCACAAGCTTTGCAGATTAAGAATATTGTTATGTTGAGCTGTTTACCTAATTCACAAAGGCTGACACTTGCTGGAAACTGGCAAACTGTTTCTGATCTCCCAATACTGTATAAGAAGAATCTGAATGATTAACTAACTACAATACTGACTTAAAAATTTAAAAACATGGTTCAAATACAGCAAGGACATGAGTAATGCCTGCTGCCAAGTACAACTTTTGTTTGGCTAATAATGGACTTTGTTCCTTTATAGACATATGGAATTTTAGGGCTGCAAACAAGGATTGGTCCCTCTTCCTATAATCACAGTGTTGCTATAATTACAGATAAAGGTTTGTCAGCATTTCCATTAAAAGTACTTAACTCAGCTGTTAAATGTCCATTAGCCTAATATATGGCTCATAATATCTTGGCTTAACTGCCTATTAAAATCAGCTAATTAAAAATGGATGCATTTTTAATAAAAAGTTACGTAGATACCTAAAAGGAAACAGCCCTTCAAGTGCATTTTATAACAATAAATGTGTAATCTTCTTTTCAATATTTGAATTTTCTATATACATGTATTGTTTTTTAAAAGGATCTAAAAAGCTCTGGAAAGTGATTACTTAGCAATAGGCATTACATTGTCATAAAGAGGAGCAAATGGTGGACACTGATGAACAATTCGAATTCTTCTTTAATGAAGACCTTGTTGTTCCAGCAGCTGGGAGTGCTGTTGCTAGATAGTCCTCAGCTCTCAGCTGTTTCAGAGGCTGTGAGCACAGAAGCAGCAGCAGCAGCAGCAGCAGTAGAAATTCCCTGTGCTCAATGTCATGAATTTTTCTGAAGTAGCTATCAACCAACGACTGATAAATGCAGAAGTAAAAAAAGACCTAGTGATCTCAGTTCAACTGGGGGCTACTCCTGAGGGCCATTGTAAGTACCAGAGCTCCTCACATTATTGGCCAGGTGTTGGGAAACCACTGCCTTGAGGTGCCCTGTGATACTGTAAGGATCACCATAGACCATGTAGCAAAAGGCTCAACTGTAGATTGACCTATGTCATAGAAAGTGCTCTTCGATGCTCCAGGAACATAGGAATAGAGGAGAAGTGTATATACCAAGACCATACCTCATTCACCTATTTATATGGATATTAGCCCTTATGTGATGTCTTACCATTACAGCTTCTCTTAAAGTATAGCTGTAGCCTATGAAACTACTTACTTGCAGAGTAAAATCGGCTTCTCAACAAAAAAGTACATCACTGTCATCTGATTTCTTTAATGTTGGTGTCATCCTGTGGGACAATCAGTCTGTTGCCTCTTTGGGTTGATTGACTCCTCACTGGCTGTACCTCTCAATCTATTTAACAGAAGTATTGGGACTGTACTGCAGCTCAGTTTCTTCCTATGTACACTCCTGCTTCCTATGGTTCTTCCCTTTGGTGGTGGTCTGAAAAACCCTCTGTGAAATGCATCCTGAACACTATGCTTCATCTTTGGGTCTGTTTCTCAGAGATCCAACATCTGACACCTACTGAGTATTTCAAAGAAACTAAGGATAATAATAATAATAATAAATCGTTTGGCTGTCTGGAATTGTGTTAGTTACTGAGTTTAAGATGCCAAAACGATATTTCATGTACATTTTTTCTCTGTGAAATTATATAATATGTTTTCGATACTTTAGTTGTTGACTACTGAGCAAGTACCTACCATCTACACAGTCACTAGCTTCTTTCGAAACAACTTCAGCAGTCACCTGGGTTTAAAGTGCTCCGTTTTGTTTAATCTAACAAATATACTTCCACTCATTTGCTTTGCTTCTCCCTTTTTGAGGAAAGGTTTTGCATTAGTCTCTTTTCTAAAAAAACAAAATGCATGTCGAATTAGTGCACAGTTTCCTACAACTAGCTCTTTTACTACATGGGAAAGCATTCTCAATTATAGCTAGTCCTAAGATTAGCTCTTTTTAGGTTATTTTACTTTTCAAGAGCCCTCTAGGACTTGACAATCTATTGCAAGAAAACATTTCTTGCAGCCACCTCTACTTGTGTGATGGAAGCTGCAAGTGAGATAGATGTTCCCTTTAAAGTCACATTTAATTTGTAGCAGCTCTACATGGTAAGGGAAGTAAAGACGCTCTCCACAGGTATCTATCTAGGCATGAGGTCCTATAGCAACACCAAGGACCATGCTACACATATATTCCTCAGGGATTTGCTAATTAGTCAACCTAATATTTAAACATTTCTTAACGTGCAAGCTACTGTGCTGAATGAAATGTAAAGAAAACACCACATGTATTTTGCCACAAAAATAATAGAAGGCATGTTCTGTCTTTTTAGCAATTTTAAAATGTTTATTAGTACATGTTTGGAGTACATAATGATTACGTTCATAATGGGTAGAATGGGATTTCTAGTTTTTAGTTATGTGAGGAATCTCTATCCTCATTTCCATAGTGGTTGTTTTCTGCTTTTCTTAATAATATTTTTAAAATATCCTACTCAGTTTCCTTTCTATTCTCTAATGAACATAGTCTGTGGTGGCTTCAAACTAGCAGTGCTTGAATTAAAATAAGGCTCCTACTTAATGAGCCTGATTGTCAGTAAAATCAAAAAGCATTTGTATAGAGAAGGCGAAGGTGAACAGTGTGGTTGAAGTGGCCCAGTAACTACTGTGTGGATTGAGATAGCCTACAAAGCAGACAGCCAAATGCTACAAAACCACTCAACATTTGGGAGCATTCTTTGAACTAAACCCTTGAAGACAACATGTATCTATGCCAGTACTTAGGATATCAGGCATTTAAAACCGATCTTTCACTTACAACTTCTGCCCCCTCTTCTATTCTAGCCTACCTTCTGTGACTCTTTATGGCAGCTATTTCTGAATGTTTACTCATTCATGTTCTGTAGAAAACTTTGCATATGGAATATATGCATGCTGATTTGGTTACACCTCCTATATGATTTATAACACTGCTCCCTTCTGCTTCCTGATGTTCTCTTTCATTCAAGTTGGTGCTACAACATTTCAAACATTTCCAATTTTCTTTTTGTCAACAATTGTTTTTGTCAAGCTGTCCTTTGCTAATATTTAAACAGCAACTTAAATGTCTCTGAATTTTAATATTGCAACCCCAAGTACTTGCATAGTCAACTTAGTTCATAAAAGGCTTTGAAGCTTCATTTAATTAATGATGAGGACCCAATCAAAGAAATGTGTAGTACACTGAATGCATACGTGTGTGTATGTGTGTGCGTGTGTGTGTTTATATGAGCAGATATGCTGGGTTTTCACGCACTGCCTAAGCCCATGTAGCCCAAAGCAAGGCATGGAACTTGAAAGGTCACCTTGCCTCTCCCTAGAATATGTGATCTGATTCTCAGTCACTTCCATGCTCTGGGTTGGAGCGTGTTTTTTTCAGATATCTCTATCCAAACTGGGACATCTTTTCTGTGAAAACACCCAGCCTACAGATGATTTCATAGAAGGATGTCCTTTCTAATTCAAAGTATCTGCATCTTCCAAAACCATATCTGCAGATGAGTAAGGCCTGGTTTGAAGACTAATACTAAGATAATTATTTGAGATTAAAATTAACAGGAAGGCAGTATATGCTTTATGAATAAGTTATACTCTCAAATTGAATATGAGTGCAAGTTATTTGCAGTAAGGAATATATTCACTAAATAAGCAAGAAATAGATAGCATCTGTTATGGGTATGGTCCTATGGCCCCACCAAGTCTCTTGTAATCTTGGCATGGACACAGCTGAGTCTGGCATTTGTGATTGGTTTGTTGTCTGGCACTGGGATTGGTGGTGTGAGTGTGGCACCCACTCAGGGGTGGAGCCAACATACAATGTAAGGGCGGGAGGAAGGCATGTCTTCCCTCCCTTGATGGTTCATGCCTTGCTATTTTGTGGCTTCCATGAATGGCTGCTCCCCCTGCTACGCCATGCTGCCTTAGAGCCAGCTGAGTAAAGACTAAAACCTCCAAGAACTGTAAGAAATAAACTTTTCCTCCCCTAATGTTGGGCATCAAGTGTTTTGTCTCAGCAACAAGGAAAAAGTAACCAAGACAGCAATGAAGTTACCTGTGGCCTACTGAAACCAATTTAAGCTGCTTAACGAGGCAGGGAGACCTGCAATTAGGAACATGGAATTCAGGAAACATTAAAGTTACTCTTAAAAACACTGAAATCCTCTGAAATGGGGAATTGGAATGAAGCACTAACAGGCCCTCTGCGCACAGTGTCACAAGCTGTGAACTGCTTTCAAAGATACCCAGCTGTGAGGGTTGGGGAACAGAAGTCTTCCTGCTTTGAAACCCAGCCCACAGCTCTCTATTAGTCCAGTGGAGGAACCACTGTTTTCTCATGCTCCAGGGATCCAAATGGGCTGGCAGATATTTTAAGAGTTTGGATTCTCATATTGACCACACACTATGGAAAGGCAAACCAAGCTATTTCTTCTTAGACAAAAGCAAAAAAAATGTAGAAAAGAAAATAGCCAACTGTGGTGGTGCACACCTATAATTTAAGCACTCTGAGTCTGAGGCAGGAGGATTACCAGAAGTTTCAGGCCACCCTGGGCTACGGGATAATTTCAAGGCCAGACTGAACTACATTGCAGGATCATGGCTCAAAAAAAATCCAAGATCTAGTGTACATGCCAGAAGCTTGGATGACTAAATCTGTAGATGAACATTAATTGTAGAAATCATAATCATGTTGATTTCCAAGATCTGGCTATTACAAATTGTGTTGCTATAAACATGGGGGCTCAGATATCACTGTAGTATGATGTTTTCAATTCTTCTGGGAAGATGCCCAGAAGAGGGATAGCTGGGTTGAATGGGATCTCTAATCCTAGCTTCTTGAGGAATCTCCACACTGACTTCCACAGTGGTTGCACCAGTCTACACTCCCACCAACAGTGGAGAAGAGTTCCTTTTTCCACACAGCCCCTCCAGCATTTGTTGTTGCTTGAGTTTTTAAACTTGGCCATTCTTTCTGGAGTGACAACCCAAGTGCCCATCAATCAAAGAATGGATAAAAAAGATGTGGTATTTTTATGCAATGGAGTACTACTCAGCTATTAAGAAAGATTGCATTGAGACTTTTATAAGTAAATGGTTACGATTTGACACCATACTCATAAGTGAAATAAATCAAACCCACATTTGTAAATACCGTATTGTCTTCCCAGTGTAAGAAACTGAAAAAGTATATATGATCTAAAATCTATAATAAATACTATGTAAGGGTAAAAAACAGCTCAAAGAGCAAAAGTAACTGGAAAGGGAAAAGTGGGAAAGCGGAAAGGGAAAAAGAAAAGATATTAATCTGTATATATGTATGTATAAGATAGCTAAAACGAACACACTGCTGAATGTATTCGTTATTGAGAAAGAACAATTAACACTCATATGATTAGATCAATTTTATGTGCCTATATCTGTTAATATAAACAACCATTTTAAAGATAATGATACGCAATATTGCAACCACTGTCAAGTTTCTATCATCCTGTTTTGTAAACCTGTAATGTTACTGTTGTGCATTTACTCTAGTCATTTGTTTGTCTGTTTTGTTTTTTGTCTTTGTTATATGTGTCTTTTTTTTCTGCTTAAATAAAAAAAATAAAATAAATCATGTTGATTTTAAGATATATATGTATGTATTTCTTTATATTTATGTTTAAACAAAATTATACAGATAGATCACACACACAGATTAAACATTTCTAATCTGAAAATTCAAAGTTTTTTAAGCCCTGAAATGATACCCCATGTGGAAATTGTTATTCTATGAAACTTTGTTTGATCTACCAGAGCTAAATGTCTTCAGTGTGGCCTAGGAGCTAGCACTATTGACTCCGGGTATATACCGATCTGAAACATGTAAGATTTTGTGCAAAAAAACACAAGACAAACAAACAAACAAAAAACAAACAAAAAAATGAGAATTTCTGTGGGAACACTATTCATGATATTTGTTTAGTTATTTTTTTGGAGGGAGTACCAGGGATTGAACTCACGACCTTGTGCTTGCCAAGCAGGCACTTGTGCCACTGAGCTAAATCCCCAACCCTATTTATGATATTTAAATCAGCAATGCAACTCTCATATTCATTGAATGGAATTTTACACAGTCCATAAAAATGAATGTTTAACAATAACTACATATGAGACAAATGATGAATCTCACAAATATAGTAAGCTAAAAGGCAAACTATAAAAGGACATGCATGTTAAGATTCAGCAAAATGAAAAGTAGGGCAAGACCAATTTGTACTGATATACATTCAATTAGTAATTACTCTTGGGAAAATTAATGCCTGGAAGGGTGAATCAGGAGGACTGGCTTTGTTAAAGCAGATGGTGATATACTTGGTTGGTTTTGGTTGTAAAAATTCACCAAGTTATTGTGATAGATGTACTTTTCTGTATGTATATATGCTTTTTTTGCTGGTTTTTTTTGTTTGTTTTTGTTTTTTTTTTTTTGATCCGGAATCAAACTCACAACCTTATGCTTGCCAGGCAGGCACTTATGCTGCTGAGCTAAATCCCCAGCCCTGTATATGTTCTTTTATAAAAGATTTTTGTTTTTTAAGCATAAGTCTCTCAGATGTTAGAATATCACATTTTCTATCTTTTGGGCATTTCTATGAAATATACTCTGAATCTGATGTTTATGTTTTAATCTCTACATCAAACCAGCCTGGTATAATTAACCCCACTGTACAGGTGACCAACTTTTAACATAAAAATTGAGTATATTTATTGGGATTCATACTACCAGGAGAGGGAAGCAGAATATCATCAATGTGAGTGGGTTGATATTAGAAGTTCCCCAATTTCCTTGATGTGTTAGGAATATTGAGAAGACATACCTACTTGAGGCCAATCATCGTGGAAGCCATTTGGAGAAGTATGTAAATAGTGATTGTACACTCTAATTAACATGCTCATTTGTCTGTGTCAACAATCTAATTAAGACTTTTTTCTGCCTAGTAGATTGGTCTAATTTTAATTCATAGTGCCAAAAAAAGAAAGGCTTCAGGTAAATAGAACCGAAATTGGCCTGAGAAGAAACAAAAATTTATAAACCACAACAACTTAGTAGCCTGTTAGCTTTAAACACGGTTGACAAGAAATTCTGTGAATACATCATAGGAATTATGAACCTCCAAGCCTCCAAAGTTCGCAGTGGTTCTCTGTTGCCTAGTTTCATTTCATAGCCTAAGTTTTGAGGTTTCTGACTTTAAAAATTACACGAAGACATTGATATTATAAAATGTTTTTGCATAAAATTACCACCACTCCCTTCCTAGTGACCAGGAAAGACAATAATGTCAAACAAAGCAAAACAAAACAAACTGATTCGCAACTTGTGATTATAGACACATACTTATTTGTAAAATCAGGAAATACTGCAAATAAACATAAAATACAAAAATATCCTTATCCTGAGGTCCAACGATTCCTTCTTTAGTATTTATATCATATAAAATTAGTATACGAGTGCATGCTTATACATGTACATATGCACACATACACAGATAATACACATGTATATCTGAATTTCACTTCAGTATTGTTTATATGAGCAAAGACTGAAAACAAACTAAGCTTCCATCCATATATCTATTTAAAATTATTTTTATTAATAGTACTTATTTGTTTCACTTAACATTATGAATCCCCAGTTTCCCTTTTTCTCTGTGGTGTCCCAGGCATGGTATAGGACGCTTGGCTCTACCACAGACTCCACATCAGATGTGCTGCTTCTGCACATTTACAGAGACAAGGGCGCCATCTGACTATGGGAAAAGACCTCCAAATCTGGGAGCCAAAATAAACCTTTACTTCTTATAAGATTATTATTGCAGGTACTTTGTTATACTAACAGAAAGCTGATTAACATAGCAATTTTCACCTTAGCTTATCCACTGACAGAGGAATGTACATGTAATTATTTGTGATAAAGAAGAAAGTGGATTTTGACAATATTTCTCAGAAAAATTAAAAATTTTAAAAGCAAATCTGTCATTGAGTCATTATTTCAGGGTCTTGTTTCCGATGCAAATCTCTGAAGTACATGTGGAAGAATGCCATACAAATTAAGCAGTAGCATTTATTTTGTAACTTATGAAGTAAGTCATTAGTTTATAACTCAAGATCTTCTAGGACCCACACAGATGTACTATTTTAATGAAATATAAATAAATATAAGTAAAAGATATTTAATATATGATATTATACATATTATATATATATATTACAAAACATATAATATATAAAGATCAAAACAATTAGAGAGGATGATTGGCTGTCATCTCAGACAGGGCATCCTAGTCTGCTCTGTATCAAAGCATCTCTATTTACCAAGGCCTTTTCTCCAGTATTGGGTTGGTTCATCTGGATTGCATTACCATATCAGAGAAAGACTGAAATTACAAAGCACATCCAAACCGGACTAGTCTTGTTAAGATATACATACATATGTGGTGTGTTAAAATGATGTGGCTACCCCTCTTGATATATTGTGCTATGTACTGAAATTTTTGCCCTGACATTCATCTCCCGAGAATCTAAGTAAATTAGACATGGAATTGCTTTGATGACTGATATTTACATAGGCAAATAAAGAATACAGTGTGGTCTCACTGAGGAGAAAATCTGTCAACCTATAGTCACTAAAATGGTATGGTATCTTGTGGAGTGGGGTTAATTCACCACAGTCGCCCACAGCAGAGGGTTATATCTGCAAAGCTACTGATTCTGATAATGAAATCAGCTTCACAATCCTGCTCTAAAACTTTTGATTGTGAAATCAATTTGTCAGTTACTCTGACACTCTCAGATATTCACTCCCCAAAAAGAGTAGAATGAGTACTGAAACAAGACTTCTGGTCTGGATTCCCTTTTTAATTTCAGTCTTTCACAAGGAAGGATAATCCAATCTAGGTGAACAAACCCAGTTTTGAAGAGCAGACCTTGGTTAACAGACATGCTTTGACACAGACCAGCCTAGGATGTCCCGAGATGACAGCCAATCATCCTCCCTAATTGTACTGCTCATATATTTAACTTCCATTTTCTGCTGATCAAAGATTAAATATACCAGGTTTGGCTTAAATGTAGTTCTTCTAACTCAAGTCCACAAATCTTTTGAGGTATATTAGTACATACTAGTAACCTAATAGAATATGATTTTTTAGAGAAAGAAGAGAAAATATCTTTGAGAAAAAAAGAGTCTTGATGAACTACTAGCAAGTGGTATTGACAGATTGGAAAGGACAAGCTGATTTTCTTATTCTATTTTATGGTATCTTTCTTATTCTTGAACTGAATTCTTATTCTGTATATCAAAAGTTACATCAAAGAAACACCAAAGAAAAATCTTCCAGGGTCATGGAAATTTATATATGTATTTTTTCAATGATAAGCAGTCTAATTATGAAAGGTATGAAAATATGACTGATAAAAACATATGGATTAACTATTCTGTAATTATTGTAGCTAAACTCAAAAACTTAACATCAAGAAATAATAGAAGGTTTAGAGACCAATGCTTGGGAAAATTCCCCTATCTTAGAAAATTGAAAGGGCTGCTTAAGCTATTTTTTGGCAATTCCAATCTCCACAGGTAGTCTTTAGCTTGAACTAAACTAAAAGGCATCAAATTTCCCAAGTTAAAAACATTTTGAAATGGTAATAACAAATTCATAGATTTAAGAAGTGACAATGAACAAATCATATTAACTGTCATGAACACACACACTAGAAACATACTATTAAAGCATTAATTAAAAGACATGTTGTTAAAACTTTATAAAACATATATGTTAGAAATTTTTAAAAATGCTTATATTGAGAATATGAAGTGGCTAAAGAAAGATAAAGTAATAAAATGAAACAGTGACTACAAGAATTCGCAAAGAATTTCTGATGGTTGGCCATTAACATATTTATGAGTATAGGGACTTGGAATTAATTATTATTTTAAATAGCAACTACCTTCAAAAGAACTAAAATTTGATATTTTATCAGATTTATGAGAAAATATTAATACTCATCATATGTGAAATGGCCAACTTTTTTTGGTGCTCTAAGTTGTCACAAAAGCACTATTATTTTGCATCTGAAGTTTGCCAAAGAAGCAGAGGCGTCTGTGACAGATTGGCTCATCCTATAACTTGGTGTCAGAATGAAAAGACTATCTTAGAAGTTTGTTCTGGGTTCCATTTGCCGTGGTTTAAAAGATGCCTTAGGATTCAGGTGGGTATGATAATTTGCTTACCAGCATGACAACAGGCTTCTTAGCTAACATCCTAAAATAAACACCCACACCATAATTCCTTGACTTATTTCACCTTTTTGAAACTTCTATTGCATTCTTACCCATTCTGCGTGAGAAGTAACAAAAACCTGGGGCTCTTCAGACAAGGACTAAACTGGGTCTCTTTCTCTTTCAGTCTCACAAAGAAAAGTATTCAATAGCAATGTATTTGATTCACCACTAACAAGTTTGTGGACTAGTAATGCATTTCCTTTGGTGTTTCTATCTTAAACAGTTTCAGTGTATGTGTTGTATGCTTTACATATGCTATTGCACTTATTTCACTTGCTTACACATGTTTATTTTAAAGTAATAATGCAAATTAGATATATGTAGTGACCCTACGGATGAAATATTTAATAATGTATCAGTAAAATATCTGCAGAAATAGCTATGTGATTTTGTTTTTAGTATAGTATTTTGGCTTTAGAATTTCTCCAAACAAGTTAACTTGAATGTAGAATTGTGATCACTGGAGCTTGGAAAGATGGAGAGAAAGGGTTCATAAAGAGAAGATAGATTTGATCAGCACAAGCTGTATGCATGTTTTGAAATATCACACTGAATGTCATTAATATGTATAGTCAAAATACATTAATAAAATGATAAAGTAACATAAAAATGAATGATTTTCTCAAAATGCTCACCATAATGTTTTTACTTTATTTTTAAAAGAAGCACAGGACTGGCTCTGAATTACTTTGGGGGACATTCCTCTAGGTTTTAGAGAAACCTTTATAATATGCACTACATTTTGGATCATAAATGTCCACCAGAGAGCCATGTGTTGGAGGCTTGATTTCCACTGAGACATGGTAAGATATTTATGAGGTGAAGGCTGGGAAGAGGCATTTAGGTCATTGAGAGCATGCTCTAAAGGGGACTGGGAGATGCCAGCCTTTTCCTTTTATTCCCTGTCTTTTTTTTTTTTTTTTTTTTTTTTTTTTGCTTTCCAGTGATGAGGTGAGCAGCTTTGTTTCATGTATTCCCACCACCATGATGTGCCACACTGCTACAGGCCCAAAAACAACAGAGTCAATTAATTGTGGACTGAAACCTCTGAAACCGTGAGCCAAAATAAATATTTTCTCCTTGTAGTTTGGCTATCTTAGGTATTTTGTTTTAGTACTGGAAAGCTAACACTGAAAAGTGGCATGAAGAAGTGAGACTTTTGTCATTAATATCTATTTGATGATGTAGAGTAGCAGCCTTTAGAATTTGTCTTTAAAAGTTTGGAAAATTTGGGAGAAGTTGACTAGGAGGCATAAAATACCATGAGTAGAGCCTAATAGGAGGTTATGGTAGGGACTTAGATGACCAGAATGCAGTTATGTATGTAGCTATTAAAGTGATTCTGATGAGGTTTCAGATGGAAATGAGAACTCTTTTGAAAATAAGACTATAGGCATCTTTGTTGCACATGGCATAATTTGAGTGCATTGTGTTCACACTCTGATATTTAGTAGGAGAGTGAGCTAAAAGGTGATGAAATACTGTATTTGGTGGAGGAAACCTCAAGGCATTCAGGTAATAGCATGGATATTACTGGTTTACTTGGTGAAGGAATCCTTACGGCATTTAGACAATGGAATAGATATTACAGGTTGCTTTTAGCTCAATTTATAGTGAGAATTGGGTGCAAACAAGAGCAGAGTAGAAAGATTTGAAAAATTTGCACCTTGGACAGAAAAAGAGTGCATATAATGTTGTTGCCAAGGAAAGCGTGGTAATTAGTGCAGGTAAAAGAAAGTCAAGTGCTTTGCACCAAGATAATAGGAAGAATGTGTCAAGGATATCTAAGGACTCTGTAAGGCTGCCTCATCCATCAGAAGCCCAAAAGTGTAAAAACATAAATTTGTTTTAAAGATGTTTTTTTGAGAGAAGAGCACTGGGATGCTCTACACACCCCAAATCCTTAGGTGTATGCAATTGTGTTCAGCTGAGAAGCATGGAGAAGTCAATGTAGCTTTAACTTAAGTAGGTCAAGTAGATAATGCCAGTGGCAGACTCTGGCACTGCCCACATCATGTTGGTTTTGCAGGTCCTCAGAATGCTAGAGTTATGGAGTTATTGAGGCTTTCAGTGACAGCTTAAAGCAATGTCTAAGAAGTCAAAGAGTGTACTAAGGTCAAGTCCCTGCAAGGAGCCCCTGGCAGCGGAATGCCAAGGCTTCAGTGGAGACCCCAGCAAGACAGAGGTGCCAAGAATGTGGGACATCTGCTGAGAGAACAGGAAGGTAGATTGTAAACCATGTCCTAGAGAGAGGCTGCATGAACTGCAACTAGCCAAACTGTGGGGATGAAGCTGCCTCTGACGGTTAAACTTAATTGCCAACTTGACTGGCTTGAAAGTTTTACAGTGGACTAGTAAAACATATGTGTATGTCTAGGTGGATCATGGAGGCATGACTCAAATCTATATCTGGTCCCTTGCCTGTTCCTCTCTGGCATTTTTCCCTGCTTTGTTTCCCCGACACTATGAGGCAAGCAACTTCGTTCCACCATTACCATCAGCCATGATGGTCTGCCTTTGAAATCAGCTGATCATAGACTGAAACTTCTGAAACTGAGCCAAATAAACCATTATCTTCTAATAAACAGCCTGGTGAGATTTAGATGTTTGGTGTTAGCAACAGGAAAATTGACTAATACACTGCCCAAGGTCATGGGGACCCACATACTACCAGTGTGCCACAGATTCTGGGCATGGAGATGCAAGGTTTAATATTTTCTCTGTTGCAATTCATTCTTGCTTCAGTATGACTCCCCCCCCCCATTTTAATCGCTTCCTTCTGTGCCTACGCTGTGCCTGTCACACCATTTTCTCTTGGAAGAATGTAACTTGTGCTTGATGTTTCTTAAAGCAACTCTAAGTTATGGGATTGTCTTGTGTCTCAGCAGATTTTGAACTTGGATTTTTGAGCAGTGCTGGAATGGTCAAGAATTTTTGGACTCCTCAGGATGAACTGAATGCATTTTCTACTATAAGATGGACATGATTCCTTTGGGGCTAGGTCCATTCACCCACATTTTGGATTTTAAATGTCCCACAGAGGTTCATGTGTTGGGACTTGATCTTTAGGAAGGCATAACTGAAGGGTGGTGAAATCCTAAAAAGGCAGAGCCTAGGGGTAGGTCTTTAGGTTACTGGCAGTGTGCCTACGAAGACAATTGTGGGACCTTGGCCTCTTCCTCTTTCCTTTTCTGTTTCCTGGCCATGAGTTCAGTGGGTTTGTACTGTTATGTACCTACCATAATGTGCTGTCTTCCCACAGGCTTAAAAGTATGGTTGCCTTAAAAGGATTAAAAGGGTTAATAAAACACGGGCTGAAGTCTCCAAAAAGGAACCCCGAATAAATCTTTTTCATTGTAGGTTTATTATTTCAGACATTTTGTTACAGTATTACAAATATTTAACAGCTCATGTAAATACATGTACAGAAATAAATAAATGTACGTAAATCAGTTTAAGTACTCATTTGCCTTCCTAAGAAAGTATTGATAGTATAAATGCTCAAGAACAGTCTATACAATAGCATTAAAATGTAAGATTATAAAGAATATCAAAGTTATTTTATAAAGAGTAAACATTTATAAGGTAAGACAGGTCAATGTATAGCAAACTGGAATTTGTCACTAAATTATTAAATTTATAAAACATATTTGAATCTTTAGGGTGTAATTTAATGCGTAAAATTCATGAATTAGTAGGAGTCATTTTATATACTTCTATCAAGGTATTTATTTATTCCCTTTTCTTGGTGGAATGAAAACAGTCTATATCTCTAAAGTTAAGATGTTGTCCTAGAGAATTAACAGTATATTGAGTGATATCATCCCTATATATATATTAGAGAATAAAAAATTATTATAACCATAATGTCCTCAGACAGTTTAACATTGTGCGACAAAAAAAATGGCTAGTTTAAAAAGTCATTTAACCATCCTCTGAGAATAATAAAATTTATACAAATTTATTGGAGTTATCAAAAAGGTAATGAAGAACAACATTTTAAGAAAAATAAGAAAATACAATTAGCTCATTAGCATAACACTGCATTGTAAGCAATGGGGATAATTATGCTTTACAAACTAAAATATTTAGTCCCTTAGGAAATAATTTCAAGAGCTCTATTGCTTACTGTCAAATTCAAAAAATCCCTGAATATTGGTTGACAGGTTAAAACTTCATTATGTAATTTGTCTTTACTAAAAGTAAGCAGTAGTGACTATGGCAACCCATACATTTAACAGTTTTCAGAATATCTTATAAATGGTTCCTGAAATGACACTAAGATATAGTAGCAATAGTAAATAACAGTTTTATGAATACACTAGGTGTGTGTGCTACATGAATACTGGACTTTTAAACAATATTTTGTATTTTTATGGTTTGCCAAGAAAATTAAAACATTTATATTTTTCTTTACGAATATTCTTAGAAAGTATGTAATATTGACAAGTAGCAAAACGTCCCACTAGTTTTGTAAAATATATTAATATACAAAAAAGATATTGGAGTTATAAAATGACTGTTAGATTCCATTTACTTCAGCCACAAAGTCTTTTCTTTAACAACACTGAGATACAGAAGTTTCTAATGCCAAGATATCTTTATAAAAACACTCTATCATTATGCGTAGTTTTATTTAGAGATACAGGGAAGATAGAAGAAATAATGATACTGACTGTCTATTATGCTGCAAATTACAGGCCTATATGTTAGAGAAAATGAGAAAGACAGGCAAGAGATGGTTTTTATACTCAAGGATATTTACTCAAGGTAAGGCAATCAGTCATGTATTCACAAATGGATACTCGGTGGAATCTGACAGTATGCAGTAAATATCAGATGAGTTGTATACAATCTTGAAGTGGTGGTTTCTGAGAGTAGGTAATGGAGGCTTTGATGGAGGCAACGAGACTTGAGGAGAAATCATGGGATGATGGATGCGATTTGAATGTTGCATGAGAATAAATGGTGCGAAGGAGAACTTATGGGTGGAAAAGCATGAAGGAAATCAGGAGAGAGTTAAAGGGTGGGATTTGGAGGTTTTAGATGAAGATGTTACAATAAGAAAATTGAAATATCTTGGCAATAATCCTCTCCTTCAGAGGTGAAGAAATAAACTCAGAGAAGTTGCATAACTTCAGTAAGTATTGGAGCACTGGCCTTTTGAGTCACAATCCACTGCCTCAAACACTTTCTACTTCCCTATTTCCTACTCATTAAAGCATAAAACAGTATTTTAGTTTGTGAACGTAACATTAGTGGAGGCAACATGAAATTTCTCCACTAGGGAGATTGTTTTAGGTGGTAATGGCAGTGGTGATGGCACTGATGGAAAGTAAAACGATGATGTCAGAAATGTGGTGAAATGAGATGGTATGATGAGTGGTTCTGGAAGAGGTAAAAATGAAAGGTGTTTTAAGAAGCCTTTGTGGTTTTAAACTCAAACTTATGAAAGTCAGAAGTTTATTTTTTGTTTGTTTTGTTTCGCAGTGCAGGGAAACAGAACCCAGAACCTCAAACATGTTAAGGTAGTACTCTGCAGTTTAGCTCTATCCCAAGCCCCAACTTATTTTAAGATAACAAGCTTTCATTGATAAAGTCACTGTGGACAAATTACTTCGGTACATGTTTGGTGAGAAACCTTTCAGTATTATTGTTTAATTTTATTTTAAAGAGAAAAAACCAATAAAAACAAAGATACAGAATTTGAAAAACAAGATAATAGGAAATCGATGATGGTTAATATATTGCCTGTTGTTATCTTCAAAGTAGTTGCTCAGATTACAAAATACAGACATGCATAATTAATTAAACAATATAAGCACAAACTATTCTTGTCAATAAACTGAGGTTCTGGGTTCTGTTTCCCTGCACTGTGAAACAAGACAAACAAAAAATAAATTTCTGACTTTCATAAATTTGAGTTTAAAACTACAAAGGCTTCTTAAAACACCTTTCATTTATCTTTTGTGTGTGTATATACATACATACATACACACACACACACCCATATATATATATATATATATATATATATATATCCTTTTCCCTTCCTTCTTTTATCCTTTCACCCATCCCACTTGTTCTCTACTTTTGAGTTGCTTCTTTCCCTTTCACAATACGTATTGTAGACTTTGGGTCTTATTAACTTTTTCAGTTTCTTACACTAGGCAGACAATACAATGTTTACACATGTGGATCTGGTTTATCTCACTTAAAAGTATGGACTCTAGTGGCATTCATTTGCCTATAAAACTCTCGAGTTTATCATTCTTTATAGCTGAGTAGTGCTCCATTATATAAAATATCACATCTTTTTAATCCATTTCTTGGTTGACTGGCATTTTGATTGTTTCTAAAATTTAGATACTACAAATTATGCTGTTATAAACATGAGTGCACATACATTACTGTGGTATGATGTTTTTAATTCTTCTAGGAAAATACCCAGAAGGGGAATAGCTGGGTCAGATGGGACCTCTAATCCTAGTTTTTTGAGGAATCTCCACACTGATTTACACAATGGTTGTACCAGGCTACACTCCCACCAACAGTGGAGAGTGGTTCCTTTTTGCCCACAGCCCCACCAGCATTTGCTACTGATCGATTTCTTGATGATAGTCATTCTTTCTGGGGGAGATGGAATCTCAGTGTTATTTTAACTTGCATTTCTCGAATGGACCAAGGATGTTGAACATTTTTTCATATCTTTATTTGCATTTGTATTTCTTAATCTGAGAATTGTGTATTCATCTCCAATGCACATTTTCAGATTGAGTCTTTGATTTTGGGGAGTCTGAGCTTTTTTTCCAATTCTTTATATGTTCTAGATAGAAGTCCTTTGTCTGAGAGATAGTTGACTAAGATATTTTCCCAATTCGTGGTTTTTTTTTTTCCCTCTGTTGGAGATTTCCTTTGACATGCAAAAACTTTTTAATAAGGTGAGATCCCAGTTGTTGATTCCGTGAAGTATTTCCCTTGCAGTTTGATTTCTGTTCCATGAAGTCACTGCCTACAATTATGTCTTCAAGATTTCTACCTACTTTCTGTTCCAGTATATTTAATGTTTCTGTTTTAATATTTAGACCTTTGATCCATTTTGATTTAGTTTAGTGCATGGTAGTAGACATACGTCAAGTTTTAGCCTTTGGCATGTAGAAAGCCAGTTTTTCCAGCAACATTTATTAAAAAGGCTATCTTTCTTCTAGTGAACATATTTTACACCTTTGTAAATTTTTTTTTTTTTTTTTTTTTTTTTGCACCGGGGATTGAACACACAACCTCGTGCCTGCCAGGCAGGTGCTTAAGCCACTGAGCCAAACACCCGGCCCACGTTTGTAAAAGATAAGGAGACTGGGAATGTTTGTAGTTGTGTCTACTTCTAATCTGTTCCATTGTTCCTCAGGTCTGTTTTTTGTGCAGTACCATGCCGATTTTTATCACAGTAGCTTTATAGTATGATTTCAAGTCAGGGATTGTGATGCTTCCTACCTTGCCTTTGTTTCCCACGATTGCCTTTGGTATTCTAGGTCTCTTCTGTTTCCAAATGAATTTTAGGGATATTTTCTCTAGATCTGTGAGGTATGCTAAAGTATTTTGATTGAGATTGCATTAAATCTGTATAACAGTTTTGGGAATATGGCCATTTTCACAATATTGGTTCTTCCTACCCATGAGCAAGGAATATCTTTCTATTTTCTAACATCCTCTTCAATCTCTTTTTCTAGAGTGCTATAATTTTCACCATAGAGTTCTTTTATTTCCTTTGTTAGATTGATTCCTAAGTATTTCATTTTTTTGATGCTATTGTGACGTGTGCTTTCCCTAATTTCTCTCTCAGTGAGTTTGTTGCTTGTGTACAGGAATGCTATTGATTTTTGAGTGTTGACTTTGTATCCAGCTATGCTACTGAATTTGTTTATTAATTCTAGACGTCTTTTGGTGGAGCTTTTGGGGGTCTTCTATGTAGAGTATCGTGGCATCTGCAAATAATGATACCTTAACTTCTTCCTTTCCTATTCTTATTCCTGTTCTTTCTCTCTCTTATCTAATTGGTCTGGCTAATATTTCCAGAATTATATCGAATAGGAGTGATGATAGTGGACATCCTTGTCTTGCTTCTGATTTTAGATTGAAAATCTTTCAGTTTTTGCCCATTTAGTATTATATTGGCTGTTGGTTTGTCATAGGTGGCTTTTATCAGATTGAGATAAAGACTCTTACAATTTTTGTAGGGTTTTTTAAATCATGAATGGGTATTGGACTTTGTCAAATGCTTTCTCTGTATCTATGCATATTTAAATTGTACTAATAAAGTAAATTATATAGAAAAGTACGTATTTGGTGTCAAAAGTATTTTTTCCTTCCCCATGAAAATCTTAAATTCTTTGAGATCAAGTCTACATGTGAATCACTTGAAATCCTCCTCAAAGAGCCAGACAGTCTTTGACTAAAAGTATGTGTTTCATAAATTATAGATTACAGTGGAACAGCAATGATAATGATTATTTACATCAAAGTGGATTTTATTTCTGTACATCATAGAAATAAAAAGGATTTTCTGATAAATTTTGTAAATGTGAAAGAGAAGGCAAATTGTTTGGAAAATAAGTGTCAATCTTTCATTTTAATACTTGTTTCTTTCACATTATTTTTATAAAAAAGTTTCTGACTTAATTTCATATTGATTATGGGCAATCATAATGTTCTTAATGCAATGGGAAGTTCATTATACATAATGATAACAGTAGTAGCTGCTAATATAAATTAAGCATGTATACTGTGTGCCTGACAAAATGGCAAGCAGTTTATGTATGTCCACTATACCAAATCATAACCTTCTTAAAGTCAGGAAATATCTCTGATTGGTCTCTGTATCTCAAGTGCAGAGCATGATTCCTGACATATGTCATGATCACTAAAAAGTTAAAAATAAGAATCTCCTAATGTTAGGCTAAATATTTCCAAGCATTATCTGACTTAACCAACCCAACAAGTTCACTTTATAAATGAAAATGCCAAAACATTGCAAATATAACCAAAATCACTTGGCTAGAAAGTGTTAGAGCCAAGATTTGAACTCAAGTATTTCTGACACAAGATCCCTGCAAAAATATTACTACATGCTTCCTTGACATAGCCTTTAAATGAAAAAGCCACTAATTCATGCTCAAAGACTTCTATAACAGTTTCCATGATGCTACTTGTGACAAAAAAAAAAACTTGTTAATTTTTGAATAATGCAGAAATGATTATTACCAAAAAGTAAGGGTTCACAGTTAGGAGGCATTGTAAGAACAGTATAAAAGCTCTCCTAAAAATAAGTAAAAAAAATCCAAAAGACCCAATCAAAGAATATAGAGAATCCATTGCAAATATTTTATTAATAGCAAGAGACCTGAGCATAACACAGACTGAAGGTTGTTAACATGTGAGCAAAGAAAAAATCTAATGTTAGTTGTTTCCCTGGAGAATTAAGGTCCAAGTTACATTTACCATAGGGGTTATTAGGCATTTCATCCAATCATTTATTACCCATTATATGAATCAACCATCCATCATTAAAACAGGTAAGTTTTTCTGAGAATTTAACCTGACTCCAGATGTTCTACCCTTCCCTCATTCTAGATGCCATGTGCAATATGTATTCATATATTTGTATCTAATGCATTTAAGTATTATTGTTCAACATCTACTGGATTTATAACAGGAAAAAGGAATTTTTGAAACCTCAAAAGTATTTAAGAACAGTCTATTTTGAAATAATCATTTAATCTTTATTAATAGACATTTATAAAGATCAAACTTTCATATATGTATCACCTAAATGGGACAAGAAATATAAACTAACTTAGTTAAAATATGACTGAACCACATATTGAGGATAAAAGGAAATTCCAAATATATTTTTTACATAGAAATACCACTAATAACTAATTGTCTAATCTTCACTCAGTACACGACAATGTACAAATTCTTTTTCTATATCTTATATTTTATCACTTTAATGAATTCCATTAGGTAGTTACTTTGCTTGTTTCACTGTGCAGAAAATATTTTTACAGTAAATATCAGCCAGGAAATTGGCTGGGGTAGAAAAACTGTCTTACTCTCATATTTAACAAGGACAATGCTGATCCCCCATTATTGACTAATGAAGTTAATATAAAAGCCAATTTGAGTCAGGCATGGTGACACATGCTTGTAATCCCAGCACTTGGGAAGCTGAGACAGGAGGATCACCATGAGATCGAGACCAGCCTGGGCTACATAGTGAGACCCTATCTCAAAAAAACAAAACCAGGGGCCAGGGATGTAGCTCAGCTGTAAAGTGCTTTTCTAGCATGCACAAGGCTCTGAGCTCAATCCCAGTACCACAAAGAAAAAAAAAAAAAAAAAAAAGCAAAGCCAGTTGCGTTTAGGCTCTATATATCTCATACTGCTAGCAATGACATTAACCCCCAAAACATTGAAAGAATATGCTTACAAATTTAAACTCAACTTATTCAGATAACATGCTTCTAAACAGAAAAAATAAGGCCTTAAAGATTATGTATGTGGGATATATATATATATATATACTTCATATACATGCATATACACATTTGTAGTTTGTATATGTATATGCATATGTGTAAGTACTCATTTTTGTATATACTATATAAATAAATACAAATAAATATAGGTGAACGAGGTAGATAATATCTTTCTATTGAAAGAATAAAGTTTAATGACAAAATGTTAAACACACTTGTAGAAATGCCAGTCCAAGTAATTTATAGAAAGAAGTCTCATTTGATTTATTCTATTTTGGATTTTATTGATTATAAAATAAAAATACAAATGAGTAAATTCTACAGATTCATGCCAGGTATTTTACTGATCACCTGGCCATTCTGCTTTCCTAATAATACTGCATTTATGAACTACCTTATTTGACTAAGCATTTTCATGTGCAGTCAGCATGTCCGCTGAGAAACATCGATGCTTCTAATTTATTTGATATGAAATCGCACTCTCCATCATATGAAAAATACTCACCATATAATTTTGGTATCATTTGATCCAAGCACAATGTTTGGCACAGATCAGTTGCTTATTACAAGTTTTTAAAACCAAACAATATGATTATTTTGGTAAATTCTGTGTCATACCTTTGCTTTATCTTTCCTTATTCTCCCTGCGCTAAGCGTCACCACTTTAATCAGGATGCTCACAAAATAGAACCATTTGATTGCTTCAACCAATGTTTTCATGAGATTTAAATCAAAATTGTTTGTTTCATTTCCTCATTTTAAAACTCTTAAAATAGATTAGTCTAATTCATTTCCTTGGTAAATATAGAATGTTGAATATAATTGTAATCTTTGCTAATGATTGGAACCATTAAAAATGCCAGAATCATCACCTTTACAATTATTCTCTGAGTATATTGCTGTACATGTAAAAGGTTTAGGGCTTGGTATTTGTGTGGTACATCTAGGGCCTACAGTGTACCTTATGAAAACTGCTTTTAAGAATAAATTCAGGTCAAGAGTATATCCTACAGTGGTGTCTCTTTTTCCTTGGATTTGCATAAAAAAACTAAACAGCCTATTAAATGATTTAATTTTCATTTTATTCTCATTTTATCACCATCTGACCTCATGGATAGCTAAATTTGATCTGATTTTATGTTACTTCTGAAGTGAACACATTATCTTCACCTTGGGATCTATTTTTAATCAAATTTGTGAGTTAATCCCATTCCCAAAATCATGTTTCTAATGATCCATCTTTAAAACCTGTCCCCCACCGAGACACTTGTGTAAAAGACAAAGTTTTGAAAATGACACAAGGGACATACATTACCTGAAACATAGTTATTTAGAAGATTTCCTAACTTTCTTCTTCACTGAATTGAAAAGGTTTCAGTCATTCTAACTTATTCTCAGGCAAAGAGATGACACAAGGGGAAAAAAAGATGATAATTGTCTACTATTTTCTCAGGTATCATTTATTTATTTATTTATTTTGCTACTACAGAAAGTGTAATGCATTTATCTCATGAGGAAGCTTGAAACCCGGGGACCTTCTTTTCTCTATTAACACATACTTCCATCGCTTCTTCCTTTACGATTGCTTTTTAGATTTATACTTTCTAAAAGTGTAAATCACCCCAGTTTGTCTTTAGCTGCAATGAGGAAACAGTACGGTATGTATCTTTTACGACCTGTCAATTTACCTATTAAAATATTTTTCTTCTTTTCCTTGGAGAGTTTTGTTCTGCTTGCTTTTTCTTGACTAAAGTTTCCTGCATCCTGGGTATCTTTCAAAGGCTGAGAACATTTTTTCTGTATTATTTATTCAATTATTGGTTTTAGAACTTGAACCTGTCTTTTTTTCTCTCCTGATAGCACCACATTGTAGGAGCTCAGTTTTTAGATTCACATCTCCGTTCACTGTGTTTATTTCATGGCTAAAACAATACCACAACAGCAAGTGAATCAATTGATTTAGGAGTATTTACCTTCAATCAGTTCCTTGTTCCTATTCCTTTTAAATTCCTTACTAGTACTTAGAAGCAAAGATTTAGCATTCTACAGTATCTTTACCTGCAAGCTAATGTTTGGTTGACAGTATTTATTATACATATACACACCTCACCACAGATGATGTCATTAATACCTCTTCTATGGGAATAACATAAAAAGTTTATATCAGAGTCCTTTGTATGCTAAAGATGTTTATGATACATATGAAAGTTTTCAAACATTTAAATTTTATTATATTTTGCTATATTACATTCTTGCTTTTTTCTTCTTTTCACTTATATCTTTGCTTTGTTGTGGAGAGGCAGTGGTGCTTAAAAGATCCAAATGATGTCAGGCAGGTCAAAATTCAATATGGGTTTTTCTACTCGCCAGCTACATGAGCTTGTTTAAATCACTTAACCTTGCTACACCTCAATTTGGAAAGATTGTTAGGAGGAACCTTGCAAATCTCACATATGAGCCAGTTACGTACTGGGCTTAGAGACATAATAGGGAAAAAACAACGCACCTGCATTTAATGTCTACTGTTGCTCTTGTTCCCATTGTCTTTTTTGTTACTGTTCCTTCCCCTTGTAATTGGTTCCCAAAACGTAACACAAACAGTGAACCATTTTGTACTTAATATTTGTTGAATTATTTTTGTCTAAATATTTCTAATTTTCTTTTGCTAAACTGCCTTTCAAAATATTTTGCCCATAATGAAATATAAATTTAATGATATTTTTAATAAACTGAAGTTTCCTCTGCTTTTTGATGGGAATTAACACTTTAGAGATATAATAATCAATGAAAATATTTCTTTTATTTGGTGCTCATATTACATTCTTTTAAACTATAATATTTTGTTGGCATAGTAAGTAGAATGATAATAGGTTAACTTCATGTCTTATTACAAGAATGAAATCTATAATTCCTTCCTATATTTTTGTTAACTCATTCAAAAATCATATGTATAAAGGACATATAAGAAAATTTAAAATATCCCTACTATTAAAAGCCATATATTTACATGAATAATTTTATGTAATAATGTATCTTGAAAGAAATATTATATTTTCAAATACATAGGATCACAAACTGCCTATAAAATGAGAACAAGCTGAAATCAGATGCATTCTTCATATTTATTTAAATGGACAATAAGTTTTGGAAAACCTTGATGTGAAGTATGATATATCCATCTTATGATGAGGTCAGAACAATTAATTGGCAATGATATTGATCATGCATTCATTGAAATAAACTCTATTCTGTAATATTGTTCTGCATTAAGCAATTACTTAGTTTTTAGGAATGTGGTTATTCTAAGATTTATATATAACACTGAATCTTCATATTACCATTAGAGATACAAATGGTTTAAAATATCTTGGGGAAAAGTGGGGGATTATCAAGCATATGGCTTATCACTGAGAATTTATGAAACAATTTTACTTAATCATCTGGTAGAATTTAATTACAAATTCATGGAACATACAATTTAGATGAATTATTTTTAACCCAACTGAAGTACATTTAAATTAATCTCTGTGGTTACTTTTGAACTTGGTACCACTTCTATAGTTTTGCACTGCCATTTTGAGATAATATTGCATGAGGCTTGTCTTGTACATGTCCAATAATTTCCTTGACAGTGTTCAAATTATGAAGAGTTAATTACAAATCCAGTAAATGTATAGTATAGTTTTAAAGATCACTGTTACATTTGTGGCTAGTGATAAATGCAAAATAATCATAAGCAAATATTATGAAAAACATAATATAGGAATAAAATGCTTCATTGGTGCCTCTCACTCATTAGCACTTGAATAAATGTGCATGTAAAGTGGGATGAAAGATAAAATATCAAGTGTTAATCAAACATTAAGTGATTTTTTTCTAAGGGAGGAGCATTCACATGATAACCCTGCGAATATACTGAAAACAAAAGCACACAAATGGCCTCTTGAAAGTATGTCTTCCACTCCTTCTGGTGACATTTCAATTATATTCCAAAGCTCTCCAGAACAATCGATTCCTAAAAGTCTAACAATTGATCACTCTGCACTCTGAAAGAGCCTCTAGTGACTACTGTTTATAAATATTTAGCTTCGAAAACTAAAGCACAATTTTGTTTCAAGAAAATAAATGCAAGTTTTCAAAATACTTAGCAGGCAGCTTCTGTTCCTGACTCAGATTGGCTTTAAATATACCTTATAAGGAAAAGCCTATTATGTACATCAACACTGCTAAGAAAAGAGAATTATTTGTAGGTCCCTGTAAATGGCTAAGAGAAATTTAACTCGTTGATCTGGTTGCATTAGTCTCATGCAATGCAGAAACTTGCGTAACCAGTTTTTCCTTTGTGGCTGATCCACTAGGTTGCCATCTGTAACAAAAGAGCGCGATTGAGTGTCATTTATTTTACTCGCAGACTGAAGGGAGCTAAGCTGACAGGCGTAGTGTTCTGATTCAGTGCTTGGTGTTTCCATCATTGGACGGCAATTACTACAATCATGGCAGCACTCTCCTTGGAATTGAGGGTTGAAGGCGGGGAACAATTGAGATGGCAAAGACAGAGAATTCTTTAGTTAAAAGAAAAGAATTATGATAAACCTACTCCACCGTATCACTGCCGATCTGTTAATTAAGACACGATTTTTATATTACATAACCGTTGATGTTAAATGCACACTTTTTATCCACTTGGGGAGTTACTGCAAAATAATACTGAAAATTAATATTTCTTGATCATTGTATTTGTTGTAATTGTGTTAGGTGTTTTTTTTTATGGTGAAGTCACATTGACTTCATGGTAAAGACAACATTAATAGCTAATCTTTGAGATGAGGAAAGTAAAATCTAGAGGTAAAGAAACTTTCCTAACATCAAGACATAGTTAAGTAGTAACAAAGACTAGGAGTTGATTTGTTAGGTATATACTGTAATACTAAAACTTTATAGGACTTCGAATTATTTTGAACTGTGTGCAATATAATAATCATCTTTGTAGAATATCGGTAACATCCTAATTAGGATCCTGAAATGAGTACATCACATAAACAACTTTGCAGAGTTCTCTACCATCATATGAATAAACAATAAAATATAAGTCAATATTCATTTTAAAAGACTTTTGAATATATAAATGCTTGTGTATCCATATGAGAAGACTTACTGATGAAGCCAGACATCTGCACCTAAGTGTTGGAATCTCATTTAATGTGGACACATCCACATATTCACTGAAGGCCAGCAAGTCCTAGGGAGCTCTCAAGTACAAAAAGTAGTGTTATGTCTTGTATCTAGATGTCCTGCTGAAAGACACATGTGGTCATGGGTGGGGAGTATTGAAGGTGGCTGGATTAGGGTGTATGAATGTGGATTAAGAATGTCATACTGGGATTAAAATTGTGGATAATGGAAGCACCACCATGGGTGTGGATGGCACCAATCAATAGGTTTACAGCCTGAATGGAATATAAACGGAAAAGAAGGAAGGTTTCTGCTGCTCACTGTTTTGCTGTCACCTACCTGCTTGCCATGGATTGTTTTACCTCTGTGATGGCAAAGACAGAGAACTGCTATGCCACCCTGTGTCAGAGCCAGCTCACTATGGACTGAAACTGTTACAGGCAACTGAGTTAGTTAGAAATATTATAGGCAGTCAGACAGGGCTAGGGCCTCAAAGGAACCAGCACAGAGGACCAGATGTCTTGTGACCTTGGAAGAGACACACACCTCTTGCTGCGGGACAGAACTCAAGACAGAAGGCAAAACAAATGCAACCACACCCTAAGTATAAGCATAAGGATTAGGTATGGATCACCTTGAGAAGCCAGGAATTACCATCCCAACCCCCATCAGAAACTCACTGGGTCATAAGAATGCTCGCTTACTACGTGACTTGCTTCCCCATTTGTCCCTGATTTGGTCAATTTCATCTAAACAATTAATCTTATTGGTTGACCACGGTTCTGTCCCACCTCAAACTCATCTGCCTTGTGAGTTCCCAGTTTTCCCCATCGTGGTTTTACTCTATAAAGTCACTAGAAAAGACAGTCTTTGGCTACTGACTTGTGACCCCTTCTGTCTCTCTGTCAGACAGAAGCCTTCTTTCTCTCAATAAATATTTCTGTTCTTAACCTCCATTATTCCTAAAATTCATTCTTTGATTTTAGAGAACACAAACTCACACCAGACATATAGTAGGTTGGGAGTTTCATCCCCCTATATCAAAACCTCTATGAACTGTCAGCTAAATAAACCTTTCCTCCCTTAATTTTGGATGTCAGATATTTTGTCTCAGCAATGAGAAGAGTAACTAAAACAAGTAGCAGTTTATCCAAGATCCAGTTTTCTGACATAGAAAACAACTTCTTGTAAATTCTGGACATTTTTGCGACATTCCTAAAGTATTCAGCATCAATTATAGTTGTTTCTCCTTTTTTGTCTCACACAAATATATATATACAAAAATACCCACACACCTATATAAAACACACTTTGTATTTATATGCACAATAGATTTAGTTTCTAAGGTGCACTGAAGTGTAAACAGTTTCAAGGTATTTTGAAGATCCGGGGACACAGAGAGGGACAGTGTATGTATCCCAAGAAATATACTCCCTTAGCTACATCTTTTAGTGCCCACAGACTCCAAGTTTCATTATAACAAACAAAAAGAAAAACAACAAAATGGGGAAGACAGAGTGAGAGACAGAGAGAGACAGAGAGATATACAGGGAGACAGAGAGAGACAGAGAGAGAGACACACAGAGAGAGACAGAGAGAGAGAGAGAGAAGAGGAGAGAAGAGGAGAGGAGAGACGAGAGAGGAGAGAAAGGAGGGAAAAATGCCTCCCTGTTTCCCTGGTTCCAGTCAGAAAGATTGCATTAAATGTAAACAGACACCTCAGGTGACAATTTAAAGATTGAGAGTTTGTATACAATGATCTCTGAGGGTACTTTTGTGTAGGGTAAGCGTTAAACAAATGGTAGCTCATCTGCAATAATGAAAATTCAACACCTAAACAGAATTGCTCTAAAAAAATTTATACTAGTAGTATTTTAAATTCAATTTGTGACATTCATATCTTAAAATTAATGAGCTGATTTGTGACACTAGGTGATTTATTAAAAAAACTGGAAGAATTAATGTGAAAACCAGTCTTCAATTTAATTATTTCATACAATGCAAATGTTTGCATTTCTACACAATTTATTGCTCACATGATAGATGTAGATTTTTTTCTAAAACAATCATATTAATGATTTAACCAAAAACTTGAGTTGGAAATGCTTTGTTATTCATGTTTCATAACACTTGCTTGATCTATTCAAATTTAACTGTTGCTCACAGTTCAGCCCCTTTTCATGGTTATGAGTTGCGTTTCAGAGTTTTGTGTCTTTATACTGTCCATAAGTCATATTTTATAATTCAGCATATAATGATAGGGTACAACATTAATTACAAGGTCAGTTCAGTGCCAAGGGAGAAACTCACTGAATAGTATTCTCATGGTAATAGTTAGACTTGATTATGTTTAAACTTCACCAAGATGATCATTGTGTACCAGACTCAATTCATGGGAGAAAAATGTAAGTTATGTGGCAAACTTATGTGTTAATGATGTACGTTTTCAAAATTTAATCTGGCTAATTTCAGATATGATTAGATGTTGACTTTATAAATCCTGAAAATGTCTAATAGGTCTAACCAAAAATTTCTAGGCTCTGTGATAGGTCTACCTGGAAAATATTAAGCTTAATAAAGGACACTATAAAAAGGCATATTTTATATTACTTAAATGACATTTTCTTTAAATTTTTAAAAATAAAGCCTTTAAACATTTTTAAAGTCAAGAAGATGCCAGGAGATGGACAGATATAAAATTAACCTCTACCAATAACCATAATTGCATAGCCATTAATCAGATCTAGTCATGGAAACAAAAGTAGTAAGTCAGAAAAGGGTAAATGCTGATACAAAGTAAATGTTTAAACTTCTCTTATTTTTTAGTAGTGTATTATGAAGTTAGAGTTGAGTAGGATTTTCAAGATAAAACTATGGAAGTGTTATTTGATTTTTGTATACCTCAGTTTCTGCATCTAAAGGAGAGGAGTTTTGGATAGTGGTCTATGTGAATCTATTCCAGTTTCTGTGGCCTATCATGTTTATTACTGCTTTTCCATCAAAGGATTTATTCTTATTCTCATCTAGTAAAACATGTTCTTCTCACTGCTTTGAGTGGGCCTGAGAGTGAAAATTGCAGTCTCCAGTTAGATTTTACTATCTAACCTCAGACATTTCTCTCTCTCTGTTTTTTTTTACAAGGAATCTGCATAAAAATCAATAGAACAGACAAGCAGAGCCCAGTGTGGTGTCGCACGCCTTTAATCCCAGCACTGGGGAGCATGAGGCAGGAGGATCGCTGTGAGTTCCAGACCAGCCTGGGCTACAATGTGAGCTCAAGGCCAACCTGAACTACGTAGTGAGACCCTGTCTCAAAAAAAAAAAAAAATAAGGCTTGGGATTTAGCTCAGCAGCTTGCAAGGTTGTGAGTTTGATCCCCGGTACCAAAACGAAGAAAAAAAAAAAAGAACAGGCAAGCAGGTTTACCAAGGTCATGGTACCAGGTCAGAAAGCCTTATACAGAAATCTAGTGTTGGCCTATATGCAAACAATGAACAATTCAAAAGAAAAATTTGTAAAAGCACAAATTATAACATCACAAAAAAGCTTAAAGTAGTATTACTATATAAATCTACCAAAATACATTAATCATCTATATCCTAAAAACTATAAAAACTGATCAAAAGTACTGAAATGCAACCTAAATAAGCAGAGACAGTATGTATGTGAATTGGACAAATTATCAAAACATGTATTCTCCCTAAACTTATCTGTAGATTCACCTCAATATCTATCAAAATCTCAGCAGATTTTTTTTTTATTTTTTTATTTTTTTAGTGAAGGGAAGTATTGAATTTACTTCTGGACTGGCCATGTGGATGACAAAGGAGGCCACTGTGCTTTTGTTTTTTTTTAAACTACCTTAATTATTTTTACATACATATACACAAACATATACATAATTTTTCTTTCAGTTTGTCCCACAAGTGAAATAATACGAGGTTATATATGTGTGACTTATTTATTTCACTGATAAGTATGTTCTCAAGGTACATCCAATTAAGTATAAAAGTGTCCAGTTTATCGTTCTTTATAATTGAGTAGTATTCCATTATATAGGAATACCACATTTTCAGCCATTTCTCTGTATGCCTGGTTTTCACCACATGTTCCAGTTCTTTCCGTTCCAACTTTTCACTTCATGATCTCCACCTGATATCATCAACTGGCAGTTAAAATCACCAGAAAGCAGAGGGAAATATTTCTTAAGGCTCCAGACAAAGCTAACTTCTTTTACTTTATGCCAAAACTTGTATCTATCTTTAACCCATATAGAGCTGCTTAGGGGCAAATTATTGGCAAATGGAGGAAACATCTTTCCAGAGTTCTGCAAAGATCCTGGAGAAGGCAAGAATATTAATAGAAATGTTTTACTGGTGCATGTTTCATTTGGGAACAATAGCATCGGTTTAAAGAGGAATCTGATGAGGCACTGCCTGATTTAAACACCTTCTGGTTTGACCCTAAAGAGAGAAAGTCTCCAAATTCCTCAACATATTAATATGCAAATCTTTGTGAGCAAAAGTATTTTTAGGTGATCCAAATAGCTATGGTCTGATAATTAAATATGAATACAAGGAGTTGAATTCAACAAGGTTGAGGGTTATGCTATCAGTTTCGAAGCTCTCTAAGGCAGAGGAAAGAGTAAGAGAGAATATAGTTCTCAGGGTTCTCTAGGGAAATGAAAATAATAGAATATAAACGGATATGGAGTTCACTCATGCAATTATGGAGGCTGACAAATCCCAAGGTTTGCAGGGTGAATCAGCAAGCTGGGGACCCATGAGAGTTGTAGTTGGAAGGCCAGTAGACTACAAGTCCAGGAAGAGCTGATTTTTCTTTTTAAATCCAAAGGCAGCAAAAAGCTATTATCTCAATTTGAAAACAGTCAAGCAGAAGAAACTCTTTTTTTTACTCAGACAGGGTGATCCTTTTTGCTCTAGGCAGGTGTTTAGCTCAGTAGATTGAACGAAATAGATGAGGCCCTATTACATTAGGGATGGCAATAAGCTTATTATTATTATTATTATTATTATTATTGGTACCAGGAATTGAACTCAGGACTTTGTGCTTGCCAGGGAGGTGCTTGTGACACTGAGCTATATTGCCAGGCCAAGGGCAATGAACTTTACTCAGACTACCTGTTTATCACCTGGTGACACCTTACAGACAAACCCAGAGTTATACTTCACCAAATATCTGGGCATCCCATGGCCTAGGCAAGTTGACACACAGAATGAATCATCGCTGAGAGTACTGACAAATTACAGCACTGATAACAGTGGGTGGGGTGCAAACTGAACAATAGTGTCAGGAGAATTGATAATGCCCAGGATCTCTTTTAATTCCAAATCAATATCAACTAGGTTTGATACCCTGTAACATACACATAATACGTAATCTAAACGATATTCAGTACTCATATGATCATTTCATAGAAACATTGGGCATCCTCCTACCTTTTACCTCCAACCTAAAAAACATAGTCTGTGTATCAAAATCATAATTAGTGACCTATGAAAAGAAACAAGGAAATAGCAAC
Organism: Dasyprocta punctata; assembly: GCA_004363535.1. Lineage (NCBI taxonomy): Eukaryota > Metazoa > Chordata > Mammalia > Rodentia > Dasyproctidae > Dasyprocta > Dasyprocta punctata. The sequence goes on along the minus strand of RJWM01000106.1, from coordinate 264,335 downwards.
TCATATGATCCAAGCAAAATAATAGCCAACTTCTTGATGTTTTGTTTTGTTTTAGATTCCTAACCCTTAAATCAACTTAGCTCTGCATTTTTGTAATAGCAAAACATTGGAAATAATTTGTATATCCAACAAGGTAAATGGGTTAAATAAATACTGGCACAAATGCAGCAAAATGCTATCATGCCATTTAAAAGCGTGGAAAATGGAAATTTAAGAGCAAAGAATATTTGTGCTAATCAAATTTCTCCTACAGTGAGAGTTGTCTAAATTCTCATGGATAGAAAGTAATAAATTAATTAGGAAACATGACTCATAGACCCCAGATTACTGTGAGTTGCTATAAAATCAGAACACAAACGAACATTACCTTAAAAGCAAAAGAAGAAAAGTGCTTTTTCCTAGTGATAGTTGATATGTGGGATAAAATTTCAGAAAAATGATTTAATGAGACTGATAGCATGACAGAAAGGAAGAGAAGCTATGGAACTAAAGCAAGACAAGTCCAAAAATAAGACTTTGTCTCTGCTATAGGATTGATAATCACATATTAAAAACCACTTTTAAAAATGGGAATACTTGTAGGATACATAGTCTAACATTCTTTAGCCCACACATTTTTCTCTACCACTAATTTCAAGAAAACTTTTGAAAACAAGGTTTTTAAGAACACAAGCAGAATCTTAGAACAGACTGCATGTTGCACAATACAAAAAGCATGTTATAAAACAGAATTATCTTATTATTTTCATAAAATTATGAATTTTAAAAATCTATATAACAGGAAAAAAGACTTAGAAAATGTTGTAACACAGAAATGTATTAAAATGTTAAATGCGGTTTTTCTCTGCAAAGTGGTAGGGTAAAAGAAATTCATCTTTCTTCTCTGTGTTCATGTGTATACCTCAAAAATTTTCATAATAAACCAATATAATTTTCATGTTGTGAAAAAGTTGTGTTGAAGTGTTAGGTAACATTTCATGTTATGTGGGTCAGCCATGTCTCTTTTAATCAGTTTTTAGGACTTGCCCTCCTTGAACTCAATCTGGCTACAATACAGGTTTATGTATTTAGAGATTATATACATCCAGTTTAATTCTGTGGTATGTATTCCTTTTTTTCATCTAAAAGTCTATATAGAAAAGGGCCACTGATATTTGATCTCTTCCCTAACTTCTTCTTGGATATGGCATAAAAAAGTTAATCATGGACATTCCCAACAGCAATGTGTATGACTAACATAATATAATGGGAAATTTATTGGATAATTTTATATTTTAGGGTGAAAAAGAAATTAGAACGAGATAATATTTGGTCTAAAAATACCTAATGTCATGCAAAATTTATTAAATAAAATATGATTGTGGAAATTATCAAATCACGAAGTATTAGAGTTGGAAGAGTCATTTTCTAGACTCAAAATTTTTAAACACAAAGAGAACTTGATCCATCTACTGTCCTTAGAGAAATGACCATTCCCTCTTTTGAATTTCCCTCCCCACCCCTTAAGCAGTTTCAGAGTGCTTAGTTTGTGCCAGACACCGTGAATATGCTTGGGATGGCGAAGTGAATGAAATGGACAACAATCTTGACCTTGTTTGAGTTGATAGTCTCATGCCCAAGGCAGATAAAACAGAAAGCCACTATAATGTTTTTGTGTTAAGGATCAAGACAGGGAAATTGTAGAATAAATTGTACATCTAGCATAACAAATAGCCTACTGTAATTTTCCTAGTATATTTTAAGAGTACTTCACCTCTGTACAATTGTTTTATTTCTAATTGTTTGAACAGAGACACTAACTTAAAATATTTGTGGTTTTAAAAAGAGAACTGACTAGAGAAAATTCTTGACAAACACACTCGACACCACCACCACCATTTCACTAGTCATATACATCTCAAATAAAGAAAAAATGACCTTGCATCAAAATAATTATTTTGCAATGGCTAATACTTTTTCAATATTACAACTTAGGTTCTGTGCAGTTTCCTTTATTCTGAGATCCAGCCTTACACATTTTTAAAAATTGTTTTTCCAATCAAAATGCCTTGATTGTTTGATGCTTATCTATTGACTGCTACCTTAAGTTTATTCTTACAGAATAAAATACGCACCTTTGCAAATTATTACAGAATGAATGATTCACAGATGTTTCCTATAAATTTTTTCTACTACAATACACTTGAAAAATCAAGATTTGAAGTGTGGAAAGGTGGAGCTTAGTCTGATTATACAAGTAGCTAGTCATCCCATTAAAAAAAAAGGTACTTTCCACTTAAATCCAATACATGTAGTTTTCATTCTGTCATCATGCAAACAGTGTGTGATTACTGATTTTGAAGACATAAAAACTAGATACTTGGTCTTGGAATGTAAAATAAAATAGTTCCACCAATTGTGGTGAACAACTGTCCACACTGTATTGTTCTCCTCCTCAAAACACTAACGGGTGAAGAGAGTGCATTTCATGCCTCTTTTCCCAGGTGATCACATTTATCCACTGAAAAACTGACTAACGGCTTTGGTTCCATGTGGCTAGTTCCCCTAGGAGAAAAAAGCATAATGCTACACGCAAAATGCCAATGTAGTCACAAGCCAGACATCCTATTTCTCTTTAAAATTATGTTTTGGGTTTCTGGGTAGAACTGGTGGTAGAATGTTAAACATCCCTAATTCTGCAATGTGATCTGACTTTATAAAATTACTGCTTGTGGCAGGAAAAGAGGAGGCAGACGGTACCATGTCTGATGCTGAAGAGAGAAAATGATCATCTCATCAGGTATTACAGTGGAAGTATTCCAAATCAAAGGCAAATCACACAAATTCAAATTCATATGTAAATAAAATGGAAATTCTGTAGACAATGGCCAAATAAATGTCTGAAGTATGTTATTGTTAATCCACATTTATTTAAGGAACAATGCTGAATATTATGTAACTAGAATATTCTCCAAGTCAGCAAATATATTGGAAAGATCCATCAAACAGTCCAATAAGGTTCCATTTCTACATACACATTGACATTTTTACTATAATGCTAGGATATGTATATACATAAAGTAACAGAAAAAATACGGTTTTAAAAGACAGAACTCGACTCATATTTTATTGCTATCTGGGCACAAACACATGTTCCAATCTTTTCTTCCTGCCTTTTCCAATGATAAATGGCCCTGTTCCTTCAAACAATCTGTATATCAGAGCTATAGCTTCTTGGAGTTGAGTAACGCACAATAACTAATATTTCTAAAATATTTTTAGTAAAGACAACCGTAGAATAATGAATAATGAGGCAGTTTGTTTGAAAGGTAAGCCAGTTCCTTAAATTTATAAAGAAACTAATGCTTGCAACCCAAAAATATTTCTATAGCAAGTTGATAGCTCTACAGATCATCTATAGCTATTTACTTGGGATATGCCAAATTCTTGTTTGCTCAAACTCTAGTTATCTAGATCTATATTCTCCTTGGATAAGCATAAACTGTCTAAGTTCAGAGCTTGCTGCCACCTCACTCTTTCATTTTAGTTATCAAGTCAACTCCCGAATGTATAGTCTGGAATTCAGTGTTAACTACTCCTCATCCTTCTCACAAATAAAGTGACACCTTCAACTCAAATCTCTTCACAATAGCTTGTTCTGCTTTCGAAAACCCCATCTCTGCAGTAAAGCTTTCTTCAGGTAACTTAATCATCAATATTCTTTCTTTTATCTGAAACTCCTGCCGAATTTTAGCCCAGCATTTATTAAGCAAGCTAATATATGTATATATGTGTATATATATGTATATGTATATATATATATGGAAATTAGTTTCTCATTAACGTATATAGTTACATTTTATTCTGTAAACAAATTCCAGATACCTTAAGGGCATGACCGACATATTTGATTAACTAATTTATTAGCACAGAATACATTTATTGAGTTTTAACTATGGATCAAAGAGTGCACTGTGCCCTGCAAACAGAGAGATGGCAAAGGAAGTTCATAGCTTTCAAGGATATCCTGTCCCTGCAATTCAATCCAAAAATTGCTACAAGATAGTGATGAAAGAATGCTCTAGACAAATGGTTCTTAAACTTTAGTGTACAACAAATTACTTTGATTGCCTATTAAAATACAGATTATTGGTATCCAACCCCCAATATTTCTGATCCAGTATATCAGAGATAGAGCCTGAGGATCTGTATGTCTAAGAAAGTCCCAGGGTTTGCTGATATTGCTGGTCTGGGGAGAGTTATTTAGAGAAGGAAAAAACAATTACATAGGACATATCTGTGTAAAAACACAGTGGAGCAGAAAACCTACTATATTAAAAGAACTATTAGAAATTTGGAAATAGGGGAGGAATATGACTACCCTTGGGATTTACTTTTCATGAAGAAAACAGTAGGGTATAGAATATGGTTACACAGAGGGCTGCATTATACTGGTAATTAGATCAAAAAGATGAAAATTATTTTGTTCTTGCAGCATTGACTCCTTGACCTCATTGACTCTCCTAATGGAAAGTGGATATCTAGTGTATCATTCCCAAATAGCACCAATATTTATATTATGCCTTTCTCAGACTTCTAAAACCATTATAACTTGAGAAACTTTTACTGTTCAGGAATGTGAAGGCAAACTAAGCAATGTAATCATCATGTACTGCAAATATGTACTAATGAAACATAAATTAAAATAAGCCAGCTAGTTAATAGAAAGTCAAGGCTAGAGTTCAACTATCTAAATATTCTGATTACTACTCTAATAATGCACATAAATAAGTTTACCAATTAAACTGACTAAATGGTTATAATCAAGTTTGCATCTTGAAGGGCACTATTAACTAATTCACGGTAGCAACATCATCAACCATGGGAGAAACCTGTTTTTTGAGATATTAACAATGTGTATTAGAAGCAATGAAATACAAAATGTAATTGTTTGCATTGTATGTTTTTTTGCATGTAAATTCAGAATGCCTTAGCAGGCCCTATTTTTTTTTAAAGGGACAGAAAGAATATGGCATGATTTGATGAGAAAAATATCACGTGGTCTAGATTTTCTGCTGTAATTTAGCAACAGAATGTTGATGTCGGTACTTACATAATTAAACACAAAGGTGATCTCTCTTTCATATTGACATTTTCAGGGAAACCTAAGAAAGAAAACAGCTTTCTTGCATTTCCACTATTTTGGCACTTTCTTCTAAATCAGAAGAGTTTATCCATAGATGGCTATAAGAATTAAACTACCCTGTGATCCTTGACTATTCTTCATTTCTGAGTGTATTCTTCCTTCATTTAATTTCACAAGCAACTCCTGGAAATCCTAAGGATTTTATTCAATTCCATTTCAATTTCCTAATCCATACTTATAGTTTTGAAGACCATCACCAAACTTTGTTCTCATGCCCTCATTCCTGTCAGACACGAGTCATTTTGTTATAGAGATGTATATTTTAAAATGATTTCCTTTACTAAATCTATACAAAAGAAATTTCATACTAGTATAATTTATCACTATTTTCCATAATTTGTTTTCTTTCTTAGGTTTCCTTGAAAATGTGAATATGAAAGAGAGATCACCTTTTGTGTTTGATTAGGTAAGTACCGACATCAACATTCTGTTGCTAAATTACAGCAGAAGTCAATCTAGACCACGTGATATTTTTACTTATATAGGAAACATCTTTAACTTACAGGCACAACGTTTGGTCAGAGAATGGGAAGTGAATTGTTTATAATTATTTTTAGCCTTAGTAGACACTGAGGTTATTAAATCTGTTAATTTCATGGACATTATCAAATAAAATATGCTAACTTATTCAATACTGGGGACTGGGCAATCTGTATGAGATTTCTATGGGTTTTCATATCTCCAAATTATTGTTATATTGTTATTCTCTGTCTGTATGCCTCTAGTCTTTCTCTTCTTATCAATCCTACATAAACCTTCTAAAATGGATTGAGTATATAACTTTATTCACTTTACACTTGTCATTTCCTCCAAATGGCTTTTCTTTGACCTCATTGACTGATTCCACCTTATGTCTTTCTGCTGATATTCTGGTGTCCAATCATGTGGGACTTCTTGATATTTCTAGGGCAGACCACGCTCTTTTGTGTTTTCGTGGTTACTTAAGCTGTTATCATCCCTTCTGATCTTTTCCATCTACATCAGCAAGCTTTGAGTCAGCCTCCCAGACAAGCTCATCTGCCACCTTCTCCATAAAGCCAAATCTCCCTCAGTGGATCAAGCCAGTACTATTTAACAATGCAATAGACATATAGCAATATAGCATAGCAATATATTAGATACTCAACAAATGTCATTTAATTAGTGCGTGAAAAGTACTGTATGAATTGTGGACAGACATTATCTTTAGGTCTTCCTTTCCCATTGTCTTCTCAACTGACTACAGTTTTTGATACCTGCTTCCAGTGAAAAAGTATTTGTCAAGGTCAGTTATGAGCTTCATATTGCTAAATCAAATGATCTTTCCTTTGTGTTTGTCTAATTGAATTTTAAGCAGCATTTAACACTTCTTCATGCATCCTATTTGAAGAACTTTCTTCCTTTGCTTTCAGAGATATCATACTTACCTGTTTTATTTACATATCATGGTTATTGCTTTCTAATCTCCTTTGAATGTTTGTTTTCCTCCTACTGCTTTGAAAAGCGCAGTCCATTCTCAACTCCTTTTCCCAAACTTTCATCCTGAGAGATACTATCAAGTCCCATATTACTGAAAACTATCTAAGAGCCCAAGAGATAGTCATATTATTTTATTAGCCCCCATTTCTTTCTTGAGCTATAGATTCTATCTATTCCACTTCCTCTCAAGCAGGTCCATTTGGATGTTCATGAGATGAATATGATTAAGTGAAAACTATTGATTTAATCTCTCTCTGCACCCCAACTTCCTCTTCCTCCATATTTCACCATTTCCCCTAGAAATGAACTTGAGATCCCTTCTCAATTATTCTCAGACTGCACATCCAATCCATCACGAAAGCATATCCTAACTGATCCCATTACTCCACTTTATTGGGACCTACTTCTGAGGTAAACTACTGGGTGGTTTCAAATGTCATCCCCTGCATCCATATTGCTGTCATTTCAGACTAATCTGTGCTCAGCAAGAAGGATCTTACTGAGAAAAAAAAAAAAACAGATGAGATCCCTTTATTCCCCTACACTAAATTTTCCAATGATGTTTCATGAATTTAGAGTTAAATTCTTTATTATGGTCTGTATGACCCTCTGTAATCTTACCCTCAACCTCATTTTTGTTCCCTTAATCAGCTTTATTTCCAATAGGTATCACAATCTGAAATCCTGTGTGTAGGTATCTAATAAACATAATAATCTACCTAGTGAGATGTATGCTCCATGGAAGTAACTACTTAATTTTGCATTCTTATATCCACAGTACCTGGCACATATCATATGATTGAAAGAGGTGGTAAATAAATAAACACACTGAAGGGATCTAAATTATACCATTGCAGTATAAAGATTATTTTGGCTAAAGTCATTAGACAATCAGCAAATATAAGAAGGAGTTTTTTTTGCACTTAACAGCCCAAAAGCAGAGCCTTGCAAAGGAATTCACCCCTTATATATCTCCCATTAAGGGAAGCTTCCTGTTACAAGGGAAGAGTCACTCCTGCCAGGAGACATGAAATGCCACCATGTGAAGATAAATTGTTTAAATACATCTCACTAAAACAAACCCTCAGTTTCCTCCACTATTTTGCTCAGTAATTTCCACCATTTTTGTCCCTTGAAATCCTAATGTCCTCTTACTGATAAAATGTTATGTAAGCCTCAAATTGTAACCGCTTTTTTGAGCTACGTTTTTTTTTTTTTTTTTTGAGATTCCTCACACTTATATGGATAAACTTTGTCTTTTCCATTGCTGATCTATCATTGTCAGTTTAATTTGCAGGCCCCCAAGCAATGAATCTAAAAGAGTGAAAGAAAAGTTTTTTCTTCCCTAACAACATAAATGGGCACATCAATAAATGGATAGCTTGCGTAAATTTCCTCGGGCTTCTAAGTCTCACTCCATTACTCTTTCTATTGATCACACCACCAGTGCCAGCCGAGAAATGGAAAGTTTCAAGAGAAAGGGCATTAGAAGTGTTAAGGGCTACCACGGAGTTCTGCCACATTGAAAACTCATCCTCATGGTCTTCGTTTGATCTTATGTTTAAGCTAAATATTGGGAGTCTCAAAATGGGGGATGAAGATAGCCCTCCGCACAGATGTCTCATTGATAGGATTAATTCAATGTCAAAACACAAATGAAAAAAGAACTTCCTTTGATGTCAGCAAAGTCTATTGCTTATGTCAGTCTTAAGAGTTCACAGTGTCTAGGACACAACAGTACCTTCTCTTAGAAAGACAGGCCTCTCTATTCTCCAGGTCTCCAAAAATATGATCAGCTGCCAAATATGATTTCATCAGGGAAAGATTTTCTCATATTCCTCATAAATCTCCTTATTGCCTTTCTCTTGTTTCCAACCTTCTACAATCTCTTTCAAGTGATGTTGAGTAGCTTCTAAGCAAACCCAGTAGTCTATTCCTGAATACACACTAGAAGTATAAATGTTAGGTCAATTTTGCAGGATATGAACCATGGTTTTTATATGTTACGCTTTCAAATTAGAGTGGAAGGTATTTGATAAGACACTTTAAGCCCAAGAAGTTTCTTTGGGTAGAGAAGATATTTAATCAACAGATGTGTTTAGAAGGTAGGTTGGATAAAGATTCTCCATATACAGCTAAAAGAATTATCGTCACGAAGATTTATAAACTCTCTCTTACTGACTAGAGATCTGGCAACCCATGAGGCTGAGTAGAACAGAATCTCAGAATATGTACTGGCCAAAGCCAAACAGCCAATAGTGTTCATCTTTATCAAGTTCTGAATTCGTTTTAGTGGTTTATCTTTGGATAGATCCCTGAGATGTGGGCAAACCAGAGAATATAAATGTATTGCTTCTTTGCCCCAAATTCATTTGAAGGTTTATAACTGTAAAACAACTCACTATTTGATTATCCTTTGTACTCTTAATAATGGGCTAGTGATTTTCTGTCACCTATAGGTCTGTGCTTGTGCTACATAAAAAGGCATCTAATAACTTTATACCTAGGAACAAAATATATATTATTTTTTAGCCAGAGAGGAGTGGATACAAGACAAAATTACACAGTAACACTGACTGTTTCATTTATCAATCACTGATGTTTTAAGTTGATGATCTGTTCTATAGCTATCCCTAAGGCCCATGTCTCTGACTTTATAATTATGTAACAATTACAATTAAGTCTCCAGAGCTGGCAGTCCTTCCTCTCCATCATTGTTCTACAGTTCACAGTTAGTGGCAGTCTACAGAGTGATGATGTCTTATTTCTCTGTTTAAGTTCTAGAAACTATGACACTCACAGTCAACAATGGATTAGGTCCAGGAAACTTCTCTCACTCTATGTACCTCTTGAGGATTGGGTCTCAGTGTGGCTTCCGACATGAGTACTTGCTACAGTAGAGAATTTTTGGTCTTACCACATGTCTAACTCATGGGAAAGTTTATGCTCTGGGGACTGTGATCAGTATTTTGACAGATCCTTAATGTGATTTTGATCAGATCAAGTTTGAAAAACATTGCCTTATAGTGTTAGAAGCCAAAGGGATTATAGCAGGTAATAACAAGTTCTATGATCATTTTAGTTAATTTCCCCATTGCTGAGACAAAATACTCAATACCCAAAGCTAAAGGTGGAAAATTTTATTTGGCTCACACTTTATAGAGGTTTAAGTTCACACTTGACTGACTCTATGGCAAAGGGGCGTCTCAGAGGGGAAACAGTTTGTAGCAGGCAGAAGGCAGAAGGCAGCAAGCAGCAAGTGATAAGTAACAAGCAATGAAAATGGCAGTTCTCTTTCTGCCTCTTATGTTTTATCCAGGCTACTCACCCAAAGGCAGGTAGCACTCATGTCCTTAAACTTAGCATAGCACTATGAATCAAACCCAGCATTGCAAACTCTAGATCCAGTCACTTCTGAAAGGTCCCACCTATAACCACAGGAGGCTTTGGAAGGACATCTAGGCACAAGCCATAAAAACGACCCTCCAGGATTGAGGATTTCCATGCAGTCCTGAAGACTAAAGCTACCTTATTTGAATGGTCATAGTGTAGTTGAACTGTATCAGATCCACAGTGAAGTTTTTCCTATAGTTAGGGTTCCTAGCACTGTCTTATGCTAACTGTCAGCCTAAAAACAAGATTGAGTCAAGCTTCCATCACTCAATATTTCCTGGGATGATCACAATGTCCACATTCTCCCAGGATCTCCCTCATTCATGCATCTTCTGACACCATCTCTTTCTCATTTGTCTTGTTCCTAATGATGTGGATCAATTGGTCTTCCTTTTCTGTGCACAAAGTCTTGTACCCAATATTGAAGTTATACAGTCAGGAAAGTCCTTGCCCTTTGAGAGCTCAGTCTTGTTTTAACCAAAACTGATTTATGCGTATCTATGGCTCTTTAAACAAACTGCTCCTTTTCTTGGAATTATGTTTGCTTTCCTTCTCAGATTTTTCATTTAAAGATTGATTTCACTGGGTTGGAGGGGGGGCATTACACCCTAGCCTCACCCTAGGCTTTCCCTTCAGGAAACAGGCTTGTGATTATTTGATTATATAGATAACTTTCCTCTTCAACCAAGAACTTGAAGGCAGGAGTTGTGTCCTTTACCTGCATATCATTAGTTCCTACCCAGAGTTTGTAGTTGATAACATTTTGATGAATGAATAAATGAGAGATGGACAATAGAATTTAAGGATAAAAGTTTACCCTTGAATAAGTGTCTTTTGAACCCACACATTTGTGAACATATGGACCAAAGGAATTCTTTCACAATGAGCTTACCTGGAGTTTTGTGACCTTTTTCACTCTTGATTTCACTTCTAATGAAGACCCTAAGCTGCTTATTTCCACTTAACCTTACCAAACTTATATAAATTCCATTGGTAATGTTTAGAATTGCCAGGATTACTTGGAAGTGTACCCTGATTCTCTCAGGTAGTTAATGAGCCAACCTGACTGATTATCTGCTACCTTCCCTGATTTGTAGACCCATTAAAATTATGGACCAAACCAAATTTTTGAAACTTTGGCTGCTCAGATCCAAATTGCAGTTTGATTGTGGCACTTATTAATATTGGAGTTAAAGGTCAATTTTACAAATGCATCTAACAATCTCAGTAGGGAACAAGCCTGGAAGTATGAATGTTATTTCAAAATTGATGATTTATACAGAATTATGTGTAGTTTGGACAGTCCCTTCATCTTATTAAGTGTAGACACAGAATATTTTCTATATCCTCAATTGCAAGAGTATTTATGGTAGTTATTTAGAATACCTTGTGAAGACAAAATATAAGAAAGTGTAGTTGTCATAAATAGACAGTTTATCTACTTGTTCTTAATCAGGACAGACCTGAGTATTCACATTTACAGCACAACAGAAAGGGAGGGCCGGAATTTAAAAGGCTCTTCATCTTGGTCAGGCTCTGTGGGATGTTCTCTCTGGAGCTGGTGGACTCCTTCCTGATTCTGATATCTCCACCTGCAGGTAGTAGCACTGACCTTTGACCTCCTGAAATAATCCTATTGCTTTTCTCTCTCATTATTCCTGTTGCCTATGGACCATGGACAGGGAGCTAGGGGATGACAAAACGTCTCTCGGTAAAACACTTGATTAATCAGCTAAATAATATTTGCTCCACCAGGCTTCTCTTTCAAATAAGTCTTTCAGAACCATGCTAATATAACTCTTCAGTTTTATTCAAAATGCAGCAGAAATATAACTGCAGAGAGAGACAGGGTTTTGGCATATATGTATGCAAAAAGGCAAAGGAAAATATTGGGAGGCAAGGATGTGTTGAAACCTTGAGGGGACAGAGAGAACAGTGGCACAATTAAGAGGGGAAAGAAATCAGTGGCTTGTATTTCAGAATTTCTTAAATGTAATGGCTTTTTGTCCATTCACTCTAAAATGGAGAATAAAAGTAGCTAAAAAGGATGGGGTAGGTGAGATGGTTTCATGATGGAATAGGGAGTAAAGTTCTTGAGTTTTACAGCTGCTCTGGAACATAGATCTTGAGCCCCTTTCTTTGGCAAGTCAGGTTGAATTTAACTGTGCCCTAAGTAGCTTCCCTTCTTTCTTCTAGTTTGTGTTACTGGCAACACTAAGCTGCAGAAAAGGCTCCTTCCAATACTTTTACATTATAAAAGCCTGCATTGATCCTTTCATAACCTCACCTATAGTGCTGGTTCTCAAAGTGAGAACAGGGCCAGCAGCTTCAGCATCACCTGAGAATTTGACAGAAAGGCAAATTCCAGGTTCACTCAAACCCATTAGACTAGCAGCTTTGTGGACCAACACCCATGGTATAACAAACGCTGTAAGTGATTCTGATGTGAGAACCACTGTTCTCAAGGGGTTTTGAAAAGTTTGCTACAAGTCATGTGGGAGTCATGTTTTAAAAAAATATATAGATTCCAGGTCTTCACTCATTGACACTGATTCCACAGGTTTTGGCTAGCCACTCAACTGATTTTCAAGTGTTGTATGAATTACCTTTAGAGAAAAGCTGGCCACAGGATACACAGTTCTTAAATCACTAAGTGTAACATGCACTGTTCCAGCCTTCTCTCCACTTCCTCCTTCCAACCTCTCGTGCTGCCTATGCTCTTTTTCCTCACAAAGGCAGCATGCATTTTCACCCTTTTCTGCCTTTACCAGGACTCATTTCCATTGAATTCACCTGCAAGTTTGTTCTTGCCTCTCCAACTTGTACTCCTCTTCCTATTTCATGAAAAGTTTTCCTCAGTTTCCACAGGAAGAGGGTATTATCTCTTTTTCTTTTGTATAAACTCCTTTAGCACATTATTTATAGAAACCTATTATAATGAGTAAGGTTTTGGGCTAAGGCCAAGCTTATTCATATATTCACATAATAATTATTTATCTGTTGTGGTGATTATTTTTCTCTCCTTGCTGAGACAAAATACCTAATGCCCAAAATTAAGGAAGGGAATGTTTACTTAGCTCACATTTTATGGAGGTTTAGGTCCATAATCTGCTGGGATCAAGGCAGGGTGGCATAGCAGAGGGCAACAGTACACAGTAGCAGAAAACAGCAAAAGTAACAAGAGCAAAAAAGAAGGAGCATGCAGAGAAGATGCTTTCTGGTCCTTATATTGTATGTAGGCTACACCACCCTAGGGTGGGTGTAGCACTCACACCCATAATCCTAGCATTGGACCATGAAATTAATCACAAATTCTAGAAGCCTGCTCCCATGACCACCTGAGGCTGTGGGGGGACATCTAGACACAAACCATAGCATCTGCTATTGATTCTTTCTCAAGAAATTATATTATGTCATGTGAATATAAGCATAGTGAAAATAGAGTTTCTATCCTAATAGAACTGAAAATATAGATTCAAATTGTAACTTTACAACTTATTAGCTGCATGATTTTAGACTCATCAGGAACATTCTTGAATCTCAGTATTATCAGTTCTAAATTGATGATGATGATGATGATCCCAACTTTACACAGCTGTGGGAAAGATTAAATAGTGACAATACAAAGCCTATGACAGAATGCTGCTTATATAGTAGACCTTTAATAAATGGCAGTTATTTTCATATTATCTATATCACTGCATTAAAATTATTTTAAGTATCTGTTTCCCCCACTGGTATGTGAAGTTCTTGGAGATCATCTTATTCGCCTTTAAATTCCTGGTCATTATCACAGTGTCTACAACATAACTGACGTGCTATAATTCTTCTCTAAATGTTTCTGAATAAATACATTGCACTCTGGCAGGCAAATTATGTTCCCTAATGTGAACCATTTTGCTCTTATCTATAAAAAATAAGGAAAAATTACCCAGATGGACTTCAATGGTGATTTTTAAAAATTGTTGCTATTTAAAGAATGCACTAGTAGCAAGAAATTTTCTTCCCACATTGCACATTACAAGATAAATCATATAATTGTATCTAAGTAAATGTTCTGTCACAGAGTCTAACCAGATTTCACCCCTTTGGTTGTTCTTTAAAACAGAAAACAAAAACAGGCAACCACATTAAAAATCTCCCTTTTAAAACCAGTGACATACAACAGTGAAATGCTTTGAACTTGAGGAAGATGGCAGCTCCTGGTCCTCAAATAGAACATGACTAGTCTGGGAGAACACACGTGTTCATTTTGTACATACGCACACCACATACATATGTGGAGGGAAAAACTAAACTGGTGAATTGTGTACAGGATAATGTGTCATTTTTAAGACCACAACTAATACTAATAAGACAACCCTGTCTTATTACACGGTAGTGTTCTGCTCCAAGTGTTAAATTGACCCTGCAGCAGAATTGCCTAAAGTGCTTGTTCACAGATTTCTGGGCCTGTCAAAGAGTTTCTGATTCAATAAATTTTCAGTGAGTCCCAAGAATTTGCATTTCTAATAATTTCCAGGTGATGCTGATCTGCAAACTACACTTTGAAGACCATTCCTTTCTTCTAATGGGAAAAAAGTATCTAAAGACAGGAAGAAGGGTGTTCTTTTTTGAAGAAAGAGACACATGAAAGTTTAAAGAAAGAACTCCTAATAAATGAAATCCTTTAAGTAAAATTAATTGCATTTCTTAAATATACATATAACCTTCTATTTCACAAGCCAGCTTAAACTAGCTTTTGTAATGTGTAATCTTTTGTAATTTTTAAACATTTTGTTTGTATTAGTACACGTTTTTTGTACACAATGGTTACATTCATCATGGAGTGTTATTGCATGTATATAACATATCTTAGTTCTTTGTTCATTCCCTTCACTTTCCCATCCTCCCCCTCCTTCCATCTCATGGTCCCCTTTTGCAAAAGACCTATCTCCCTGTTTCCTATTATCAATCTTCTATTTTGCTTTTTAATTTATTTAAATTTTGGGTTTCTACTATAGAAGATACCATGAGACGTTTAAGCTTGCATGTATGACTTATTTTACTTAATATTATGATCTCAAGGTGAGTCTGTTTTCCTATAAATGGCTCAAGGTTGTCCTTTTTATGGCAGAGTACTACTCCATTGTTTATAAGTATATTTTTCTTCTTTCTTCAGTTAATGAACATATATTTCTTTTGTGTTCTTTTCATGATTATACTTTCTATGATGCAGCATGCTTCTTTAAAAATGATAACGTTGTGCATTCATCCTATGTCTTTCATGGCTTAGACATAGTAAATACTCAATAAATAATTGTTGTATAAAAAAGAATTTTAAAACAATTAGATTATACAACTTACTCTGAAGAAATTTTATGATGTAATTTAAGGTACACATTTATTTCACTATTTGAATTCTTGATTTTATTTTTGATCTGAAAAAAATTCATGCATGTAAAAAGGGCAAATCTAAATTTTGTCAGGTGATATCTAAATACTAACTAAAGGTACTTAATACCATATATAAGGATACTCACATGGTACCTATTTGAGTCAACAAAAGTTTTCATTGCATTCCTGATATATATGTGGAATGTTGAAAATACTATAATAATGCCAATAGAATCAATTTAGTAAGGAGTTAGAATGATATAGGCCTTTACTGCAAAATGTTCACTATAAATTATGCATATTTATTCATCACAACACCTAATGAAGTTGGCATTATTAACATCTCTAGTTTAAGAAAGAGAAAACCAAGCTTAAAATAATTAATCTAACAAAAGCACATTGCTAAGAAATGGCAGAGCCGTGTATTAAGTAAATATTTTTTGAAGGTAGTGTTTACTCACAACAGCTCTCCTGTGTTGCTTCAATCTGAAGAGTGATTCAAGCCTTAGAAATGTCATAGGCAAAAAAGCCCCAATTATTTTCTGCTATTTAATCCTGTTTGAAACTATGGTTCAATTTACATAGGTCCAAAGTTCTAACAGAAAGACTGCAAGGGGATCTCATTATTGGATTCCTATCAGAAAAACTTGAAGGTATGCATTTTAATTCAATGCCTTAGATATCCCTTGGGCATCAGTTGTGTGCAAATACTGACTGTGTCTCTATGAATCCAGTGGTGGGTAAGAAATTCATGTACATTTTCTAGAGGTTGAGATTGATATTAATGAACTCACCTAAATAACATAATTATAAGCTAAATGAAGGATGATAAGAGGAATACAAAGGGAAACATTAGAACATGTAGGAAGAGGAGTTAGTATAATTTGGGGAAGGGTTGCAATTAGAGAAACCTTCTTAAGAGGGTGATCACCGTAAGATGAGCAGGAAAGAATGAGTATGTCAATGGGCAGGGGAAGGGAAGGTAGACATTTTAAGAGTCCCTGATAGAGAGAATAGTATGTGCAAAGGCACAAAAGATTATGACAATGAAATTAGAAGTAGCTAAAAATCTTTTAGTGTTGTTGTCAGACAGAGAATGAAAAGAAAAATAGTGAAAAAGTATGTTGCAGACATTGTAAAGGCAAAAAGGCGCTGGGCCATACATGCCATGTTCAGGTCAAGGATAATATGAATACTTTGAAGGAGAAACCTTCTAAGGCTAGATTTAGATTTTTCAAATATCATTGCAACTGTAGTTAGAACAACTTGGTGAATAGGACCAGAGTCATTTTAGGAGGTGATTGTTGTCGTCTTAATGAGAGACAATGGCAGCTTACCCTAAGAGAGCAATGGAAATAAGGAAAACTACAGAGATACTTGAGAAGGGTAAGTAAGCGGACTGGGCAGCACATTTCATATGGTGGCTGAAGAACAATGAGGATGAGCCAAGGACCAAATCTAGATGTTTTTTCTGCTCAAGTATACAGTGCCATCCACTAGGACATTTCCTTGGATGTGTATCAGATTTGAAGAATAAAGCTGGGTGTTGTGGTGCATGCCTGTAATCCCAGCACTCAGGAGGCTGAGGCAGGAGGATTGTTGCAAGTTCAAGACCAGCCTGGGCTACAAAGTGAGCTCAAGGGCTCAAGGCCAGCCTGATCTGCAGAGCAAGACCCTTGCTCAAAAAGACAAAAAAAAAAAAAATCAAATCCTTCCTTAGGTGTTTTTAAGTTTGAATTGCCTTTGTTATATTCTACTGACGATATTAATTAAGCAAATGGGCATAAATCCATCTGGAGACATAAATGTTAGACATTTCGCCAACAAATTTAGTAATTTAAACCTTGTGCAAGGATGAAATCACCCAGGAGCATGAGACACACTGAAAAACTAAAGGGAGCTATTTATCCTTCTTTGAAACACAGAGTGTTGAATCAGAATTATGCAGTTTAATTTCAAATTAGAAGACCAATCTAACCACATATGATATAGATAAAGAGAAAGGAAGACCTGAAAGTTTGGCCCATTGCTAGATCTTAAAACCAAAGAAAAGACAGAAAAGAGATGTTTTTAAACTCTAGCTTAATTCTCTAACTTTATCAGTGCTATCCAAAATACAGTCCTTGGATCAGCAGTATTAGAATCACCAGCACACTTCTTAAAAATGAAAATGTTCAGGCCCCATCTCAGATCGACTGAAAAAGAAATTCTGGGGCTATATCCCAGACTTCCTGATAAATTGGCCCATGTTGAGATCTGAAAGCTCCTGCTATATTTTCTGTAGTATTTTGCCTGAGCGGCAGTCAGCAAAGGGGTGGATTCACACTCAGCATAGAGGGAGAAGGAGCAAAATAAGGCTGTTTTTGACTTGGTGCCAGAGGAGATTATATAAACTAGACCTTTTTGAACTCAACAGAAGCTGTAGAGAGTACTGGTACATGTGTTTTATAAACCAAACAAGTTGCATGCCATTTTCTATGTTTTGCAAAAGGGACACACAGGGGTGCCAGGGAAAATGACATTAACAATCCAAGCTGAATAGTTAAAATCATCTAAGACACAGAGAGGCAAAAGTTGATTTGGTAGAACTTGACAGAGATGACACTTTTAACCATCAATCTTGGCTTGATAGATATAAACAGTTATTTTCAAAGCTCAAACACCCACACTTCCATCTTTAGAACAATGTTAGTAATTCTGTATGCTTGACAGATAAACTTCTATTGCAAATTACCCTCCAGCCTTGAGATTTAAAACCAAAGGTTTCTGGTGTTTTGTTGCTTTGAAATATGTAACCTTAACCAGATGTTTGTACCACGGGTATTAAAGTCTAATTGAGTACCTCACTTGATATGCTTGCTAAATTAAAAAAAAAAACACTTCTTTAGTAGAAGAGGGGGAAATTGATGCTTAATTTTCAAACATGCAGTTTTTCCTCTACAGTGTATCAGCTAGCAATTTCTATGAACTGTTTATTTTCTACTTCACGAATACAAGGATAAGTTGTGGCAAGGATCATTTTAGCAATTAATAAGGAGACATCCACTTTTTAACCAATATACTGTACATACATCTTACGTAAGCTTATCTTATTTTGTGGATAAAAGTTATATATTCTCTTCTACTGGTTGAAAATAAATGGTATTGGTAGCTTCTAACAATGCTAAAAATTCATCCTTTGTGACCTTGGGAACTGCAGAACTTAGTATACGACAAGTCCATTCAAACCCTGGGACTAAGGTGTCCAAACTCTAGCATGTCTTCGGGGACTATAAAGGTCATATCCTTACGATGATCCCACGTCCCATTAAAACGCCTGCCTGAGAAACTTCAATGCCGCCAGAAAAGTTTTCTATTGTTATAGTCAACGCACACCTAATATTAGGCCCTTCCCTTCCCTTTCTTTGAATATTTACAAAAAAAAGGCTGCAATTCTAAGTGTGTATGTCACGAACAGGAGTTTACAGTTGTAAATATGTATGTCCTGTAACTCAGAAATATCTATCTCAAGGATCTGAGACCCATTCCTTTGAAATGTGCTCATCAGAAAGGATAAGACTTCTGTCTCACAGTCTCTGTAAGAGAAAGAATCTTTCAGAACTGCCAGTTAGCAGACATAGCTCCTGATCAACCTTTTGTATTTTTCCACTTCTCCAACTCTCCTGAGTCCCTAAACTCCTCTTCCCTCGATTCTCCTTTAACACACTCAAATTATCTATACAGAAATTGGAATAGATAATTCAACTTTCTTTTACTGTCAGTAGGTACTGAATAAAGTATTTCCCCCATGTTAACAATGTCCAGCGGTGTTTATCTTCTCAATACATAACCTATTCTGATAAACATAGTTTTAACAATCAAACATAATGATATAAATCAACTTTGTCTAATCTCCCAAATACTCAAACAACTGTACTGTTAGTTTCTGAGGTAGTTTTGAAAGTATTTCTACTTTCACTTTCCATTTAGTATGCTACATAAAGGGACAAAGGGACTCACTTGAATCTTCAACTACCTGCTATCATGGTAAGAAGATGATTGGGTCATAATTGAAAACACATGCAATTACAATAGCATTGCTCTAGTGCTAGTTATGTGTATTATCTATGACTTCAATGAGAACAAAGAATATTCTTTTTTTTTCTAGATATAGTCAATATTGTCCAATGCATAACATACAGGAAATAGTTAAGATGTACAGCCTAGTTGACTATTTGCTTTCAACAGTCTAAATAGATGTCTCTTTTATTATACATACTATTTTCACTATGAAACATAAAATATATACAATATAAAGAAACTAGTTTCTCAAACCATGAAGTTGCTTTGCATACCATGGTCATTGTTATCTCATCCAAAAAATATTTAATGACACAACTTTGCTTACAAAATTAGTGGCAATCTTCTTTGGAAATACATTTTGTGAATGCCTAAAGATGGGCTGAAGAGAAAAACAGAATAAAATGGCATTAAGCTGTATATTTTCCTTTATATGCCTCTTATGTAAATATGCAATCTTTTTAATACATTTAGTTTGTGACATAAAATCATGAATTAAATACTACTAAGTTGAAATTGTAGTTAAAAAATTATATTCCAAATAACAAGTCAATCAATTGGCATTTATATTCTTCTAAAAAATGCAAAGTACCACTTCTTTGAGCATAGCTTTTTATGGTTATTTTTCCAAAATAGCTACATCATTCAAAACTACTGAGTTGCCTGTAAAACTCAAATTGCTTGAACATTAGTTTTGTAGAAATTTTCATGATGCTTTCAAATTCTGAGTATCAAATTCAACATTTAGGCTCTCAAGTATAGGGGCGATATTTATCACCCTTTAATACTCACGTTCATTATTTAAAGAAAATATATTTGAGGAAAAAATGAAATAGGAGCTCAAGATTTAAAATAGTATATTTCTACTTATAACCTTTGTATTTTCTCTTATGGCTTGCCAATTAGAAAGACACCAGACAGTGAAAATACTTTAAAATGTCCAAGACTTTATGACAAAGCATAGTGTGCTACAGCTAATAACTATTTGTCTGGAAAGGTCTAGAAGGAAAGAGTAAAACCAAAACTCTATGAAATATCTAGCTGAATCGCTGTGACAATGAATCTCATTTAAGTATTTCTGCATCCTCAGTAACCTGGCCTATTTAATATCAAAGTACAATATAGTTTACTATGAAAACATGAGAGAAGTAGATTCTCCTCTTTTTTATCTTTTCTGTAATATAAATTGATATTTTGCCTGTTAAATTAGTGCATTAGCTATTAATTTAACTGTGGTACCATTCTTCAATGACACTCATTACACTGAAAACAAAAGTACACTATCCATACTGGCAAGTCTTAAAATATTTCTTTCATTGTCAGCTTCATTAGGTTGCTAGAAGAGGTAAAGTGTCATGCATCCATTCAATAAAACTTACAAAGTCATCTAATGAGAGCACATTTTATGATGAAATCACGACATCAGAAAAGTAGTTACTCATACCTGATGCTTCTTAGGGTGTGAATCTATCAGTGGTCAATTTGATAGAAGAGTATGGGTAATATTTCCCAAGTGTGTCATAAGCATGAAGTTCCAATCTTACCATTTAGTACTAGTTTCTCCCCCACTTAAAGAAGATCATATATATTTAACTGGAATACAATTCAAATACTCCAATCACAAAAGTGAAACTGCAGAGTTATTCCCTCTAATAATCATATTCTGAAAGCGAATGAAAACTTGCTAAATCTAAGACTCAAGCAAGAGGATGTGTATACTTTTGGAAGTGTTACATACTAGTTTACGTCAGTGGCTTCTGATTTTAAGGCCAATTCAAAACTACTTTAAAGGGTAGACATCAGCAAATGGCTGCAATGACAAATAGTTATTAGCTGTGGCACACTACTTTTATTTTCAGAGTTTGGCTAGATTATCAAAAAGAACATTCCTTTTGTTATCTTTTCTTTCTCAATTTTTTAGAAAGGCTTTTTTGGGTCCTAGAAACCCTTTAGTCTGGTGAGGAGAGCTTGCTCTCCCTATGCTTTAGCTTTCATTTTGTCTTTGAGGTCTCAGTGACATTTAGGTCAGGGAAGTCTGTACCAATGCAATGTTAGCACAGAGTTCTAACAAAAGGGGTAGGACACAAAAGGCAGACAAAGACACCTGGGCAATTTGCTCAAAACTCAACCAAATGGTGGAGAAATAAGAACAGATAATAGTTTTTCTACATACATTTTTGGATTGGTAGGTCAAATGTAGATTTTTCAGGAAGTGTGGAACAATCATAACTATCATGTTCACCATCATCGGTACCAGAATTATCATCAATGGATAAAATTTGTTTTTATGCTATTTCTATGTGCCCTAAGTGTTTTATATATTTTCTCCTCTATCTATGTAAATTCTCATTATACAAGTTCGATCTAAAAGCAAATATATTTAAACATAAGTCATATTACCCCTCCATTTAAAAGTCCAATAGTTTGTCCTTTAATTTATCCTTTAAAAATTAATGTCCATATGTAGAATATTGAAATTTGACCCTTATCTCTTCACCCAGTAATAAAATCAACTCAAAATAGATCAAAGACCCAAATGTAAGACCTGAAATTATAAAATTTCATGACATTGGTATAGGTAATGTTTTTCTTCTGATATGACTCCAAAATCATAGAACACAAAAAGTAATTCAGACAAATGGGATTGTAGCAAACTAAAAAACTACACAGCAAAGAAAACAATCAACAGAGTGAGGAAAAATATTTGTTCATCTAACAGAGTTAATATGCAAAATACTATGAGGAACTCAAAAACTTTTTAAAAAATCCGAGTAATACAGTAAAATGGGCAAATGATCTGAATAGATGCTTTTTAATAAGAAAGACAAATACATGAAAGATGCTCAATATTATTAGTCATCAGAGAAATGCAAATTAAAAATACAATGATGGGATTGGGATTTAGCTCAGCAGCACAAGTGCCTGCCTGACAAGCACAAGGTCATGAGTTCAATACCCAGTACCAAAAAAAATTTTTTTTAAAAAAACAATAAATAAATAAATAAATACAAATACAGTGAGATATTGCATCATTTCATTTAAAATAGCTATTATATAAAAGCAAATAGATTGTTATCAAGGAAGTATGGAAAGAAGAACTCTTATAAATTGTTACTGGGAATGTGAATTAGTATAGCCATTATGGAGAGGAGTGAGATTTCTCAAAAAATTTTAAAAAAAATCTGCCACATTATCCAGCTATCCTATTTCTGGATATATATCCAAAGGAAATGAAAGCATTCCAAAAAGATACACACACATACACACACACTCATTTATTGTACAACTATTTACAATTGCTAAAATACAGAATCAGTTTAGGTGCCTATCAAGGGTTAAGTGGATTAAAAAATGGTGGTATATACACTCAGTGGAATACTATTCAGCCATAAGAATGACTAAGATCTTGTCACTTGCAGTAAAGTGGATGGAGGTGGAAGATGCTGTGTTCAATGAATTAAGCAGGACAGAGAAAGACAGATACTGCATGTTCTTTCTCATATGTGTAAATAAAAACATTAACCTTAATGTAGAATATTGATTGATAGAAGGGAGAATGTATAAAGAGAGGTGGGATAAAGGGTACCAAAATACAGTTAGTGGAAGGAATACATTTTGGTGTTCCATAGCACATAGAGAAGACTACAGTTCACAGTAACATATTTTATAAAGATCGAGAAGAGCAGAGCTCAAACATAGAATATAGTAAGTGGGATATGCTAATTACCGTGATTTGCTCAGTGTACGCTGTATGTACTGAACTACATTAATATGCACAACTAACACGTAATAAAAACTAATAAAATGTATATTTTAAAAATTCTAATGATTTACCTTGTCCTCATAGACTGAACATTATCTGGCTCTCACCTGATCTTTTTTTTTTTTTTTTTTTTTTTTTTTTTGGTACCAGGGATCAAACTGACAACCTTGTACTTACCAAGCAAGTGCTTGAACCACTGAGCTAAATCACTGGCACTCTCACCTAATCTTTTACTTCATCACTTGGTTCCCACCTTCTCCATAACTATACTGTATCCATGCTTTTCCTCAAATTACCCCAGATGACTAGAAGATGCCACACTTTTTGTTTCCTTCATCTGCAATATTTCTTACACAGATGCTCCTTTTTGGTACTCTTTGAGGTCCCTTTTCAAATGTCAATTTCTCAAAGTCCCCTTGCTGACTACTCTGTCTGATTCTGCCTCTCATTATACACAGCAGTTACATTCTACCACACTGCTCATTTCTGTTTGTTTGTATAGCATTTTTCAATATTGAAAAAGTTATATCACTTTTTATATCTCCTTCATTAGTATATAAGATCCCTGAGAGCAATAGCTTTGCCTTTCTGATCTGTTATGGTAATTTAGTACCTCCAACAACATCTGGCATGTAAGAGGTACTCGATCCTGTTTGGGTAATTGAACAAAGTAATAACCGTTTTAAACAAGCACTAGTTTTCTTGCTATCTTCATTTTAAGGATAAAGAAACAGAGGTGTGAGAATGGTAAGTGCTCACAATCATATAGCAACAAGAAGAGCTAGACTTTAAACTCAGGACTACATGATTATCTTTCCAAACAAAATTAATTTAAACACATCACAGGGGAGCTAAGGATTTTCAAGATCATATATAGGGCATCCTGATTATATTACCACATATGTCACCAAGTATTTCTAAAATCATTTCTCTTTTTTTTTGTACCAGGAATCAAACTCAGGACCATGAGCTTGTCAGCCAGGTGCTTTGCCACTGAACTATATCCCCAGCCCTCTAAAATAATTTCTTAGAGAAGTCTCTACTGATAAGGAGAAAACCTTTTACAATAAGAAAATTGATTCCTCTGTTCCACTGCTGTTGTTTTAGACCACACACTACTATTATTATTGCATATTTGGTGGAAAACACATAGTGCTTGTAGTGAAAAAGGCCAAGGATCTTGTCATGCACCGTGGCCCCTTGAACTGCATGTGAAAAAGCCCTTAGCACCAGGCTCTGATTTTTCTTATATTATTTGAATGGTATAGAAAGCTAAGAATCTCATTCCTTCATTTTAAAATAAGGAAAAGCATTGCTGTCAAATCAACTTCAAGAAATTGAAGGATCAATGGAGATTGTAGCTAAAAAAGCACATTTTAGGTGCCAGAGGAGTAAAAAAATGGAAGATTCTTGCATTTCCATTTAGAAATTAAGGCTTTACCTGTAAGTGCTCAAAAAGTACATACTTAATGAATAAATAGGTGACTGATGAATATTTTGAAAGAATGTAAAGTAAACTGGATGGAATATTTATGCATAGAATCAATTTGTCTTTGTTTTAGAGTTTGGATTCAGTAACATGCTGCATAAATGGGTGGGTCAGTAAGAGAAATGTCACTCTAAAAAATGTGCAAGGAAGCAACTTTCCATCATGGTCAAATTACTTCAGATGCCTTGAATTCATGAATAAAACACTCCATCAAATTTTATGCATTTCAAGCACTTCTCACACATTTAAATTCACAACATCCAAGAGAGGTAGGGAAAGGGGAATATTTCATTTTTCTTATTTGGTGAAATGAGGATAATGAGGCACAAGGAGGTTAATGATAGATTTGAAGTTAATGCAATCAGTCAGCAGCAAAATCATAGTTAGAATTTAGGTTCCCTGAATTCCACTTAGGGTTCTTTTCAAGATACTATGTTAACTACATTTCATTGTTGGAAGGATTTAATTCAGTCATGTAGACACACATGCTCACAACATTTTTTTTTCCTCTCAAAGGAATCTTGCCACTAATTCAGCCTTGGAGAAATACTAGGTGGACACACATCTGAGATATTGGAATCAACGCTAATTTAACTGATTTTCTGAGCTAATATTATTCCTCTCCCTGTGCATTTTTTATTTTCCCATATTACACAGCTGAGTTACTCTGTGTTATGGTTTATAATCCTATGGCCCTGCCAAGTCTCATGTAATCATGGCATGGACATGGCTAAGTCTAGCATTTATGACTGATTTGTTGTCTGGCACTGGGATTGGTGGTGTGAGTGCAGCACACATGCAGGGGTGGAGCCGGGATACAGAGTAAGGGCAGGAAGAAGGTATGTCTTTTTTCTCTTGCCAGTTCACACCTTGCTGTTTGTGGCTGCCATGAATGGTTGCCCTGACATGATACACTGCCTTGGAGCCAACAGAGTATGGACTGAAACACCAAAGAACTGTAAGAAATAAACCTTTCCTTCCTTAATTTTGGGCGTCAGGTATTTTGTCTCAGCAATGAGAGAAATTGGTACCAGTAGAGTGGTACCATTGCTCTGACTATACCTGACCATGTGGTTCAAGAGCCTTCGGGAATGGCTTGTGGGAAGAGTTTGAAAAGTTTGAAGATGTCACCTGAAAAAGTGGCACTGGAACAGCTTAGACTGTTCCATATGGGAGATTCTAGTCAGAGCTCAGAAGACCAGAAGGTTGATGAAAAACCCGGTGGTAAAGACCAGGCTTGGGAGGTTTTTGCTGGGAAGAAGGCCTGCATTAGTTTTTGTACTTCACACAATGTGTGTTATGGCTTGGCAGGAAGTTTGTCTGCATTTTGCTCGTGCCCAGAAATTTTTCCTGAGACTGAGATTAAGGGTGAAGGACTGGTTAATCTGGCAAAAGAAATTCCAAGGCAGTCAAATGTTGAGGCAGTGGCATGGCTAATGTTGGGGGCTTTTAGCCAGATTTATGTTGTGAATGAGGAGCAAAGAGCCCAGCATGGTGATTTAAAACACTGTGAGTTTGGCCAGAAAGCTGTGGACTGTGAAGATAAAGCTGAGACCTCTACTGCTGAGAAATAACGAGAAAATAAAAAAAGATAGCCTGGGGCCATCCTGGGAAGCACCGGGTCTCCACCTTTTGCAGCTTCATAACTGCAAAAGTGAAAAACTTTTCTCGGAGGAGAATGACAGAGTGCCATGTTCCAGAGTGGCAACAGAGGCCACAGGAGGCTCCAAAATGGCGGCAGTCATACCAGATTCCAGAATGGTGGTGGAATAGAGAAGCTTTTCCTTACAATCAGGTTCAGAGAGCTCAGCAATCCAGGCACTTGACCCCTACAGCCAAGGGAGAGGAAAACCTGGCTACTGCTCCATTTGGCAGCAGACCTTGGTGGTATCTACTTGACGCTAGTTTTAGGTGCAAGGAAAATGCATGAATTCTGAGGTTAAGGCAACTTTCACCCCAACTTCAGAGGACCTGGGAGGCCAAGCAATGTGCCCCTGAGAGGGCAGTATGCAAAGATACAAGGGTGTGGCCAAAAGTGCAGTGGAGAACCCAGAAGTATAAAAATACCAGGAATGTGGGTCATCCAAGGAAAGCCGCAAATCCAAGCAGAATGGGTTTAAGAGAGAAGCTGTCAAAACTGAAACCCTTGGAAGTGCCATGGGGGTGGAATCACTCAAACCATTTGAAGCTCACAATTTGCCACAGGTTGTTTCAGATGCTGGACCTGCAACTATAGGACTTAATGTTTGCACTGCTGGATTTTGAACTTGCTTTGGTTCAATGCTTTGTATTCCCATTTGTAACTTTTGGAATGGTCAAGTTTATCTTGTGCCTTTACATGTTGAAAGTGCTTAACCTCATTTTCATTTGTACAGGGGGTTACAGTTAAGAGTTTGCATAGATCTTGGAGGAGATTTGGGATTTGGAATTTTCAGCAATGCTGAAACTGTCAGGACTGTGGCAACTCTTGGAAATCGACTAAATATCTTTTGTACAAAGGATGTACATGAATCTTTGGGGAACCAGGGGTGGAATGGTATGGTTTATATTCCTATAGCCCCGCCAACTCTCATGTAATCATTTCATGGACATGGCTGAGTATTGTGTTTGTGATTGGTTTGTTGTCTGGTGCTGGGATTGGTGGTGTGAGTGCAGCACACACCCAGGGGTGGAGCTGGGATACAGTGTAAGGGCAAGAAGAAGTTGTGTCTTCTCTCTTTCCAGTTCGCCCCTTGCTGTTTACAGCCACCATGAATGCCTGCTCTGCTGTGACACTCTGTCTTGGAGCCAACTGAGTATAGACTGAAACCCCAAAGAACTGTAAGAAATAAACCTTTCCTTCCCTAACTTTGGGCATCAGGTATTTTATCTCAGCAATAAGAGAAAAGTCACTAAGACACTCAGATTCACTGAATACCCTTTGGAGATATCAACATGCTGTATCTAAAAATACTGATTTCACCTTTTGGTTATGTAGTTAGAAAGTTAGGTCATAGTGATTAAATGGGTAACATAAGGTAAAATGATTTTACAAAACGTGGTTTTTCTTGTAGAAGGTCAGATTTTTAAGACAATTTACTCATGTGTTTTTATTCTACCTTATTGTTCTCTGGTTTTCATTTTCCTTCACTGCTTTCTCTCCTTTTCTGATTTACTTAATTTTGGAAATGCTGTCTTCAGGTCTGTTCTCTTTGGTAGTTATACCTCTTTGCTCAGTGAGATTATCTGACATCATGAGTTTACATGTTATCTTATATCAACAATTAGCAAATTTAGGTGTTCAACCTGGATCTTTTTCTCTGAATTCTAAACACATACATTCATCTGTCTAGTCAATATCTCTAATGAAATGTAGTAGATATCCCAATTTACCAAGTTCAGCACCATGGAAAAATATATCACCTAACTCTGCCTATAGTATTTACCATTGCAGTTAAGGGTAACTTTATCCCTTTCAGTTAATTATACCAAAACTTCAGAGCCATTCATCACAATTATTCTCCTCCATCCTTTATTCAATCCATCAGGAAATTATTGGTTGCTCTCCCTTCAAATATATTCAGAATATAATTCCTCTTTACCACCCTGGTCTGACACTGTCAATTTACATTACCATAATAGCCTTGTAATTAGTCTCCTTGCTTTAAGGGTTTCCTTTTTCCCCGCATCTACAGTAATCATTTTAAAACAAATGTCACCATCTATACAGAATTCTCCATTGGTTCCTGTCTCACTGAGAAGGAAAGAGAATGTACACTGGACTTTCTGGATGGGAGCCAATGGACAATTTTATATAGAATATCTGGTAAGTTACAAGGCTGACTGAACTATCAATCTTCTTTTCCTTTTCGTAGCATTACATTTTTTCCAAGGGTCACTGGTTATTTCATAAGGATCAGAGATACTTATTGTCACTTAAATAATGAATAAAAAGAGGGAAAATACTTGATAAGTGCAGTTTACTTTGTGGACAAAATACTCAGAAAATAGGATATATTTGAGAAATGGGTGTATGTCAAAAGAAAGGAATACTAATACATGAAAAGATTTATCAATCACTGATATAAATTGACTAGGTACAAATAACGAGTTATGTCAACTGTAAAAGGATGATAATTGAGCTTATTTGAATATCTATTACATAAATTATTTCATTGGAAATCTATTTTGATGGGCACTTCTGGTATAGGCTTCACAAAAATGTTACGAAGAGAAGATACCCTATGAACATGCCAAAAACTGCATGTTTTGTTATTCCCGGAGGATATTGCTAAGGCTGTCAAAATCTTAAAATCAACAGAGATTCTATAATTACTTAATTTACATCCATACTTCCAAAATAAAAAAATATATCCCAGGTCACTTAAGCTATGGCTATGGTTTTATATGTGACGTTTTGAATTAATAGACCACTAGTTCTATCAGTTATAGCAGCAATAAAAATAGACCTTTACAGGAAATTCTTGAGATTAAAAGTTATCTACATGCAAATATATGAAAATGATTTCTTTCTTAAAACAGTAATAAAAGGTGTGCTTGTAATATTCGTGCTTTGGAAGAGTAATTGATATTCACATAGACTATTAAGTTGCTTATTTTTATTTACATGTGAGTTTTATTAGCTACTTAAATGTGGGTCATGCAACCTACAAAATTAAAGTTGTTGAATATTTCAGGTTAGCTCAAATATCAAACTTTAATTTTTTACTGAAATATATACCTTATTTAATATTAATGGTTGCTTAATTTGTAGATGCTATTACTAAAAACATAAACTGTACAAATCAAGATAAAAATGTAATATTAATACTAACATTTATTCATTATTTTCCTAGTCAACACATATTAATTAGGATATTGATTGAAATTGGCATTATAAAATTGTTCATAGTTCATAGAATTAGAAATATTTGATTCCATGAATCATTGTATATGATAATTTGATTTATGCTAATAATTTCTCTTAATTCATTGAAAGGAAAGTTTTTTGCTATTATCTGTTTTTTCTTTGTAACAGGGGATCTTTTTTGTCTATGCCTTGTACTCTGAGTAACTACATTTAAGATTATGATATACAGTATATTAACTATAATTATACTCTTACTATTTTATTATGAATTTTGTTTTACTTTTTTATAATAAAAATGTTCAAATAAAAAAGAATTCTTTACTGCAATAAACCCAATATTATATAGAAGTATGGATTTTATTAATGCTTATTGGAAATTTTTAACACTTCATTTGTTATAATTAGAAATAACTGGAAATTATACCTTTAATCTTAGTAATATTTATCATTATATTCTTTGTAAATTGACCTTTAAACTTTAAGTGCCTGGATTTTGTACTTTTTTTTTTTTCATTTTGGTACTGGGGATTGAATCCAGGACCTTTATTCTGAGGAGCTACATCCAAAATCTTTTTTATTTTTATTTTGAAATAGAGTCTTTTAAAGTTGATAAGTTGCACAGGCTGGAATCAAACTTCTGTTCCTTCTGCCTCAGCCACTCAGAGCGCTGGGGGTGGGGGGATTTGCAGGTGTGTGTGACTACACCTGGTTGGATATGTTTTTTTGGCTCTTTTTGCTGAAATGACATCGTTATTCTAGGACTTTTCTATCCTGTATTATATATGCCAGCCAGGTCTTCAAATATGATACCCACTGAGCAAAGGAATATTGAATCCATTTTTACTAGAGGAATATCTCTGTTGTCACTACCTATTACTTAGGCAATTGGTCACACTCTCCTCCCTGCTTAGGTTACTTTCATTAAGGCATATGTTTCTTTCCACGGAACATTCCATTCCTGGCAGCCGAGGTCAATATACAAACATTTGTGTAGCCAATTAATGCTGATTACAAGGAAAAATAAACAAACAGCAGGGATTGAAAGACCCCCAAAGGTTAGACATGAAACTCTCAAAGGTTGTGATCTGAACATGGCACAGCTTGGTCCTGAGTCATCCCTTAAAATACAAGATTAGCATCTTGTGAGATCCAAAATGATTTTAAAAATTTAACCATTCTTTGATACGCAATGTCTAATTTTGTGATGGACAAAGTAGAACTCACCATGTTTCTCCTACTATAATTTAAAAATAATATCCCAACATTGTATTTAGAAGAAACCACAGTTTCTATTTTCTGGTTTCTTGGAGAAACATGATTTCTCAAGAGCTGTCCGTGGTGCTACATCATGTTAAATTTAAATCTTGGACTCTCTCCTTCATTAAAACTCTTTAGGCCCTGATTTATAATGCTGTTTACTATATGGTTAACCTGTTAACTCTGTGGTCACCTTCTATATGTGATTGCTTAACATAATTCATACACTCAGTTTTGCCTACTGGTATTTTATGACCAGTTATTACAGTTAGTTATATCACCATATAGTCTGATTTGGCAGATTTTGGTGGGGGGCAGACATCTGTATAATTATAAATAATATCATATGATTTTCAAGAGGGACTAACATTCTGCTTAGACTTTAGTCTCCCCAAGGTTTCCACCTCAATCCCCAGCCACTGTATCCCCAGTGCTTCTAAAATAATGTGGGTTCTGATTTCACCAAGCTATCTGATTAAATCTCACATAGATTGGTTGGAATCATACCACTGAAATTTTACTGATGTCTCTGATTTAACTTAAAAATATTTTTATCACTATTTTTCCCTTTCATCCACTATCTATCACTCTTCAAACTGTATAGCACCATTTTTAGTGTTATACAAACCTGATTTAAATCAATAACTACATAACAACCCACTTAACCTTGTATCCACATATTTGTTTACTTGCTTATAAGATATAATTGTCAATACATAGCTTTTTGCATACTTTTTCTGAAAGCAACATGAGATAAGTTTTCACTGTCACCTAGCATAGTACCTGATGCTACAATGTGGGTGTACTGTACATTAGTTCTTTTCTTCTTCTTTCTCAAAATCCCCGTTAAATCTCTGTATCATTTATTACTTTGTTTCATCTAATTAACTTCTATTCCTATCATTTGCCTCATAAAGCACCCTTTAAGAGTCTTTACTACATAAAAACAATAGCCACTTCATAGAGTATACAGAACACTTCATATATCTTGGACAAGAGGATTCAGTTATTGAGTGGCACAGTTGAGATTTTAAACCCAGCTCCTAACCAACCACTACATCATACAGATATCTATTGCCATTTTTTTCCCCACTGTGCATAAGCCAATGTCTTGCATATGCATTAATCGCTGCCAGTCTTTTTTACTGTATAGGAAGAAATGTATTGTCTATGTTTTACTTTGCTAAATCAGCATCATCATCAGTCTATTGAAAAGGAACAGCCAAATGCACTATCACATAGTGTATTGGTCAATTTTCTTGTGTCTGGGACAAAATACATGATACCTGTAACTTAAAGGAGAGCTTTATTTTGCCTCACAGTTTCAGAAGTATCAGTCCGTAATTAGCCTGTCTCTAAGGCAGATACATCATGACAGGAGGATATGGTGAAGAAAAGCAGCTCAACATATTACATCCAGGAAGCAGAGACCAGAAGAACCTGAGAGAAAGGGACCTGGAAATGGATATAGTCCCTAAAGCCATGCCACCATGATCCACCCAGATACTCTAAGAATGTGCATTACCACTCCCCTGGGCAGTTCTCAGTGCAATCAAGTTGATAATCAAGATTAACCATGACACTTAATAAACGACTGACTTAGGGCACTAAAAGAAAGTCTTGTAAATTAAAAGAGCTGATGCAGCTCCAAAATTTCTATACCTGACCTCCTCAGAACAGAGGTACTGGAAAGTCTCAGAAAATCATTCATTCACAAACATTTCACAATTTCCAGGAAGGAAAATTAAGTGGCAAAAGCAAATGTTCCCCACTGGGGTGATAAAAAGTTTGAAACAGAAGCATCACATACACTTTGTTAACCTAGGCAACTCCTACTATTTTCACTGTGTTCAAAACATCTCAATAAAACAGGAGCCCTGTAAGATGTCATAAATATTAATATCTTAGTCAATATATTTAGAGACCCAGAAAGAGTTGGGTGTTCTTGCATTTTTCAATTGCAACTCATCAAGATTACTACAATTAAGAAGGAAACTCAATTCTAAAATGCTTAAATACATGATTCATAACTTTGAATAACTTCTAACATGCTACATAAAACTGGAATGACCATTGACCCATATGTGGCTATTTAAAATCTTTTATATTCTTTTCTGGTGGTGAAATAGTTCTTTATCTTGACTATGGTGTTAATTATATGAATCCATACATGTGACCAAATGTCACAGAATACTACATAAAGGCTGATAATAAAAGAAAATATGTAAAACATAGTGAAATCCAAGTATGGTCTACAGTCTAGTTAATTGTATTCTGTACAGGTTGATTTTCTGGGTTTGATAATTACTATATTTATTTCATATTACCACCAAGGAAAATTAGATGATGTGTATACAGAAACTCTCTTTTTTAAATTTTTGTGATTCTATGAATATCTCACAATAAAATTTTTAAAACCTTTAAAAAGCCCTGAAAAAATTTGGTCTACCTTTATTTTTCATTTGCATGTTTTTTTGTTTTTTTGTTTTTTTGTGATACCAGGGATTAAACTCACAACCTCGTGCCTGCCAGGCAGGCATTTAAGCCACTGAGCCAAACTCCCAGCCCTGGTTTTTTTGAGGCAGGGTCGCACTATGTAGCTCAGGCCGGCCTTGTGCTCACGTTGTAGCCCAAACTGGCCTGGAACTCACAATGCTCCGCCTACCTCAGCCTCCTGAGTGCTGGGATTAAAGGCATGTGCCACCCCGCCCGGCTGGTCTACCTTTAAAAAGACAGCAAAGAAAAAAATAATTAGAGACACAGAAGAGAAAGGGAAAGAATATGATTGATAGCTAATTGGAAATGTCCCATATTTTTATACTAGAAGCAGAGAACATAAGTTGCTATATTAACAAGTTTTGAGAAGTCTATTTTCTTCATGAGGCTTAAGAAGGTGCAAATGATTTTGATTTGTGCATGTGAATAACACACTAAAACTGCTTGTTCTGCCTTTGCTTTTTGCCTTTTAGTTACATAGTAGTAATGGAAGCCTGTCAATATTTAGTCAGTAATCTTAAGATATGACTGAATTTTCAGGAGACAAACAAGTGTTTTGAATTCACATTATGCATGATGTGTAATGTAATATAATGCTTTGACAGCTTTCTAGAAAACTGTGTCCTCTCAAAATGGAATTGAGTATTTGCAAAGACGGTTAACTGAAGTGATTGCATAGGCTAAATTAAAACATTGATTTTTAGATAGTCCTGTCATATTTACATTATTAATGTTTTACAAGATTATACCATGTGTGTAAAATACTGACAAAATATTTTAAAAGGAGCATTTAAAATCAACACTGCAATAAAATTAAAGTTTCAAGAGTAAAGTCATCTTAGAAAAATTTATTACCAAAAGGCATTAAATAACATCCTTTCAAAGTTTATATTGATATATTTTCTGTTACCAAAGTATATTAGGTAGGCATATTTCAAAATTATATTAGTTATTAAAACAAAAATGGAACTCAAGCATAATCACCACCAACTTCTGCTCCTGCAAGGCAAGTATAACCTGTAGTTGTAAAACAATTGAGTGTACACTCTTGATAGTTTTACAGTCAAATAGCTTAGAGACATTCCTCTACATAGAAAATTCAAAACTTCTGTTCACTCCATTGTTAAGCCCATTACTGGCTATGTAACTTTAAAATTGTTAATTTGAGTAAAAAATTTAACTCTCCTTTTCTGATGGGCCTCAGCATGTTCTCTTTATTCATTAGCAATTAGTATGCACAAATTAAAAACTACAATTGTTATTTTCCTTTGCTCTCTATGCCCTATACGATCTTTTATTTCTATTCTTAAAAACTATTTTAAATGGTATTCACCAGAAAAAAAACCCTAGAATTCAACACAGTAAAGAGTACCCCCTCATAGAACTTTGCACAGTTTCTCAAATAATTAACAAATAGATATTTTGATGTTTCATAAAAATTGAGACTTTCTTGTGAGAATGTCAAGGTGACAACAATGCAAAACGAAATGGAGATGAAAGATGCAGAGAATATAGGTCAGTTTTCCTGAATTCCTCCATTCTTTCTTCTAATAAATTTTGAAGACTGACTATATCCCTTTTGCTGTTAAAAATGAGATGAACTGATGCAAAAATTGATGATGATAAGCACTCTTCATGGTAATTGTATCATAACTTGAGACTTTGACAAACACAAGGAGGCAGAAAACAAAATATTATGGAGAATAGAAGGATGGAGTTGAGCTGTAGCATAATGTTATAGGGTGCTGAAAGTGGGGAGTGAAGTCCTTGATCATGTGGTCAGGCCTTTCCTAGGACAGGATCAACTACCCAAATCCCTGAGGCTACATAGAAGAAAGAAGGTTACACAGGAGAACGTCTGCTCCAGGGAGATGCTTTGCAAACTGTATTAAAGCTTCTCTCATCAAGAGGGATTTGCTGACTCTCCTTTTGTTTGGATATTCTCAAAAGATTACCCAGGAAATAGTCGTCCTCCCTCATCCACCTTCACTGCCCTTCCATCCTCTAATTGAGAAAAAGAGAAGTTTTGACAAAAGGCTTTAAATGTGTAATTGCTGAGTTCCCTTGGGGAATTTATCTACCCTCTCCACCTCACTGAAATGTTTGAAAGATTAAATGAAATAATGGTTAAGAATATACACTGAATATCCTTCTTTCTTCATTAATACAAGCCATTGCAGTTGAAAGAAATTCTGACTCATTCCATGACAATATGGAACCATTTCTATTCTTTGGCAAAAAAGAAGATAAATAGTTGTACAGCCTGTGAACTTAGCTATGGGTTAACAATTTAAACTGTTGTAAGATGGGATGACTCTCCCTGGATGTCTTAATGAGAATAGTCTGGATTTGCCATTACTTTTCTTATTAAACTCGTACTATACTTATGAGTTTCAGGTGCTTCATTTCTTGCTGTGTGACCTTGAGAAAGTTACTTAATTTCTGATCCTTAGCATCCTCATGGATACATTAAGCCTGAAACTTTTTGCATGATTGTTGGAATAATACACAGTGCATATTAATCACCTAGCCAATTACCTGGCATAAATATAGTTATCATTGTTACAGGCAGCTGAGATAGTTAGAAATATTATAGGAAGTCAGACAGGGCTGGGACCTGGAAGAAGCCAGTGCAGAAGCGCAGATACCTTGCAACATTGGAAGAGACAGACACCTCTGCTGTGGGGGGAAGGGAGGAAAGAGCTCAAGACAAAAGGTATAACAAATTCAATCACACCCTAAGTATAAACATCAGGTATCGGTATTCTAAATAGGTATGGATCACCTTGAGGATACCAGGAGTCACCATTCCAACACCCTACAGAAAGAGTCACTGCTCTTTAAGCATGCCCACTTGCTTCATGACTCGCTTCCCCATTTGTCCCCAATTTGGCCAATTTTACCTGAACCATTAACCATATTGGTTGTCCATAGTTCTTTCCCTCCTCATGCCTGCCTGCCTAGGGAGTTCGCATGTTTTCCCCATTTTAGACCTGTCTCACATCATGGCTTTGCTCTAGAAAAGACAGAGTCTTTGGCAGCCCACTCAGGACCCCTTCTGTCTCTCTCTCAGACAGAAGCTTTCTTTCTCTCCATAAATATATTCCACTTTTAACCTCCATTGTTCCTCAAATTCATTCTTTGATTTTAGAGAACATGAATTCATACCAGACATCTAGTAGGTTGGGAGTTTCGTTCCCCTATATCATCATCATCACTACCACCACAATTATCACCTAAAATGTCTATTGTATATGGAATCTAGATTATCACTGAATATTAGTTCTACATTCGAGTTGTATATTTTATCTGACATTCCTCAAATCACACTTCACTCAACATGAGTTTCTTCTCCTTGTCTTCCAGGTATGATCCATTCTGGCCTGTCACTGGAATTGCTCACACTGTTTGGAGTGTCTTTTCTATTTTTCTCTTCACTAGGTGTAGACAACATTTTCAGGCCCATCAGATCACGAAATCTAGAGTTATGTTCATGTCTTACTTGTTTTTTGTTGTATTGTTAGCACCTAACACAAGGTGTATTATTAAAGATGCTTAATATAAATTTATTAAATATGATTAACTGCCATAGCTGAATTTAGCTTCTCCACATTAATCTTTTCCTAACCACATACAACTTCACAGGAATATATTACTCTGAATTCCCATAAGAATCTTTAATTTAACTATCCATCTTGAAAAGCCTGCAGATAACTCTGTACCATATTTCTCCAGCACACTCACTTTCAGGAAGCAGGCAGTGCTGAGCGTGAAGCTAGATGCACTTGTTAGCCATGCAATTGATTCTGCACATTAAATAGATGCAATTCAAATAATGATGACTAATTGTGTGTTGTAGACTTTCAGGGTCTCTGGGTATATTTAAAAGTACAAAAAATATTATTGGCCGTGTCTAGATACAGAAAACCTCATTCACTAACTGGACACCGAGTTTATCTCAGTACTTGTATTTTTCACCTGACTATGAGACTCAGAAAAATATCCGTGGTTCTGGGTACCTAGTGAACTATTATTATTTGCCATCTCCTGCAAATGTTAAGGAAATAATGTTCCTAATGTACTTCTAGTCTTTATTACATACACAGAATTTGAGGTCACAGTGTTCTTTGGAAATCCAGAAATTCCTAAGGCAAAATCTAGATGACAGAATTATAGAAGATGCTGGTACTGATTTCCCTCAACCATGGTTCTGTTGCCATAGAATCATTTCAAATCTGCCACCTTTAAAGCTGAACTTTTCTCCATTCCACTTGTGTGGATTCTCACTTGGGTATTAGCAGAACAATTTAAACTACTGTAAGATGGGCTGACGCTCTCTGAATGTCTTAATAACAATAGTTTGTGTTCGCCAATATTTTTCCTATTAAAATAGTATCAAAAGTAGATGAACTGAACTTCAGCATGCCCGTTATAGAGACATCCTTAAAGTAACATTTTTGGCAAAATAGTTTAATATGTAACTTAAATAAAAGTTTCTTCTAATTAATTTGTATTACCATCACTTAAGAGCAATAAATGCGGATGCTATTTGAAAGTCAGGATTCATGTTGCTGTTTGGTCCTATTAACAAAAACTCATAGGCAAGACCAAGAAGTACACTGACAAGGATCTTCGGTAAAAGAAATACTGGAAAGGGAAAAATAAATACTATTATCATTGCAAAAGAGCAGACTTAATCTTCATCATTTGAATTATATATGCAATTAAGCAAGGACACATTGACCTTTCAGAAGTAGAATCAACATTTTAAAATCCATCTTCTTTTGAGAGTATATAATCAGAAATAAAATCCAAACCCTTATTGGTTGAAACAACATGATGGCGACATAAAAGTGACAAAGTTTTATGGCTGGATATATAATAAGACCTATGGCACACGTATGTAAATTGTTTAAAACTAGGTCACTGTTAGGATGTTGCTAGAAGTTAGCTTGACACTGAATAACAATACAATTTGTATAATTTGCAACATATCATAGAAAAGGCACTTACAAACAAAAATATTGTGACTAGTGGTAATATATGGAGGCAATGAAGTT
Source organism: Dasyprocta punctata (assembly GCA_004363535.1). Taxonomy (NCBI): domain Eukaryota; kingdom Metazoa; phylum Chordata; class Mammalia; order Rodentia; family Dasyproctidae; genus Dasyprocta; species Dasyprocta punctata. The sequence goes on along the minus strand of RJWM01000106.1, from coordinate 225,950 downwards.
GTCACTGTATTAGGCCTGGGTGTGCCTCCAACTGATGCTAAATTTAAAGTGTCTTATAAAAGAAAATAGTTCCAAAGAGTAGGACCTGGAAAGTGTTTAAGTTCAGCACACCATTCTCCTTGCAGCAGCAAATGACTCTGTAGCCTTCCTGCTCTGCTACACTGAAAGAGAACTATGTTAAAAAGCACTAGTATTCATACCCGCATAACTGCATTCAAACATTGAATTTCCCCAATTTCCACAACAGTGATTTCTTCCAAGTTAAAAAATCATTAAAAACAAAATACTGCGACTTCTCACTCTTGTAATTGATTATCTCCATGTGAACAAGCGTTTACATTTTAGAAAATATGTAGATTTCTTTCAAAGCATACTGTCTAAAAAGAATGTAAACACATATTAGTAGAAAGAAACCACTACATTACACCTTCTTGAGAGTAATAAATTGAAAGTTTCTAATACTATAATTGTAATGTAACTCTAGCACCAAAGGGATTATTCTTTTAATAAATTTTTATCAATTGATGGATTTCTTGGCAAGGTTATAAAAACATATCATTGGAATATTGATTAGACATACTACACTTAGTGTTTATTGACAGCCATGAAATTTAACCTGTAAGTTTGGAAAAATAAAAATAGTTCTCTCATAAATTATGGCAAGAGCCAAATGAAATAATGTGCCTAAGTGCTTTGTGAGTCTTAAAGGGCTGCCATGTTACTTTCATATGTCATTGTGAATCTTTACTGGCTAGAATATTCTCTTCACATGTTCACAGGTCTCTTTAACACATTTTATTCTCAGTGTGGCTTTTTATTAACAGAAAGTTAACATAATTTTTTGCAGTCTTATTATGCATAAAATATGTTCATGGTATTAAATGAGAGAGAGAGAAAGAGAGAGAGAGAGAGAAGGCAGGGGGAAGAGAAAGAGGGAGAGGGAGGTAGGGAGGTATGTAACTGGGTATGTAGGTGGGTGAATGGAAGATAGACAGGTAGACAGAAACCCAGAGAGATATATATGGATAAATACAACATAACTTTCAGTGAATTACTTAACTTCAGTGTTTCCATATATAAAATAGGATAATGATTTCACCTGTGTTAATGGCTTTTTATAACCATTAAGTTAGTTAATCTTGGCACATATTAAGACCTCAGTAAGTGTTAATTTTTGTTACTGTATTTGTTCTTTGGCTCTTTAACAATTTGCCCTATGCATCTGTGTTATTTTGATGCATGAATTAAATATCAACCTATGGTGAAAGCTATCATTAACTGAGTACCCTCACAGGCACCCATGTCTTACTAACCATAAGCCATATAATTAAGAAACTAATTCTGCACACTTCTGTGAGCTTTAGTTTCCCCCATGATTGTGGCAGCTGCATCTTAGGGTGTTATTGTGAAGTGATTCAATAAAACAATTAATGAACGTAATGAGCAGTATACCAAGCTCAGTATGACCCAATATAAAGTAGCTGCCATGTATAACATATAATGGCAAGGCATTTAGAGCTTAAAAATAAATTGTTGCATACACTAATATAAGTGGTTTTTTTTAAGTTATTATTGTGTAAAGTTTTATACCTATGTAAAAGCAGACTGATAGTGCAAATGTCTATCTGCCAAGCATGTAGATCCAGTGATTATCAACTGAAAGACAGTCTTGTTTCATCTATATCATACCTACTCCACCCACCCTATATATGTCTTTTTTTTTCTTGATACCAGGAATCAAACTCAGAACCTCACACTTGCCAGGCAAGCACTGTGATGCCGAGCTGAATCCCAGGCCCAACTCTATGCCTGCCTTTATATTATTTTCCAAAACATTCTGGGTAATCCTTATTTTTGATGTTTGGAACACCAAGTTAATTAATTATTTTATGTGACACAGTTAATAACTGATAAGGTTGTTACTTGAAAATAAGTCTCCCAAACAATTATACATTTACTGCATTTAATGAATCACATATGTCTTTGGGTGAAGACTTAAAATACTTGATTATTTGTGTGAAGGTATAAGAATCATTTTATATTCCTCCATACACAAGTTGATAATTAACAAATATATGCATTTTAGAAAACTTATAAAATGGGGTATAAAATAATGTGACTGTACATGGTATACTATAAATTAACAGGAAAAGTAGTTAACAGGAATCTTTGAGTGTTTGTTCATGTTTGTGGACACACATATATATATATATATATATATATATATATACATGAAAAAGTTAAAAAATGTTAATTATGATTTCCAACTCTTGCTTGCATTTTCTAGTATGTGAAGATTTTTTATATTACCATACACTATTGATAAGAAAGGTAGCACTGTAATCTTACTGCCTTCATTTCAATTCCAACTTTGCCATTTTCTAGCTGTATAGACTCAAAAAACTTAAATTATTTGAAACTATTTTACTTCCTTTTAAAATATGGAAATAATAGCAATTTCTACCTTATTACTTAGAAGACTAAGTAAATCAATCCATATAAATTACTTAGATTATGGCAGATATTATGATTACACCAGGCAATATTACTTTATGACTAAGAAAAACTTTTGATGAATATGAAAATGAGGAGAATACATATTAAGATGTTTTGAAAATGAATTTTAAATTAACATTTTATTAGTTGACAGTGCTTTAAATTTGTTCATATACAATCCAATAATTCTGTCAGGAAGGAATAAACTTAAGAGTCTATCTCTCTTAGTTCAAGACTTGTGAAGTGACTCACAAAAAATACCGATAGAGGTGGTTTTCTTTATTTTACTTTACCCAGAATGTACAACCTTTGATGAGAAAGATTATTGTAAAAGATGATGTGATAATTCTCCTTTACACTGGGAGGCCATAGACATTCAGTAAGAATTCATTACTATAGAAATACTAGGTAAGTATAATTTCAAGCAGTGTATTTTTAAATCAGCTTCATGTATACTAGAGGTGGAAACTTATATGCGTTTGAATACTTCTGAAGTATTCTTTTCGAAAGTTAGTAACGTTTCCAAAATAAGTCAAATCAAGCAATTTGATGAATACAAATTGCAGCAATTTTACCACTGTTAAAATAGTTTCTGAGCATTGTAAGAAGAGCAGTTCACTTGGCTACTGTCTTAATGCTGAAGACTTTGATGTGGTTACAATAACAAGAGTGACAAATCGATATGTGTTTGATTTTTTACTACTTTTTAAATAAAAAGAGTCCTTAATTCTTATCAAGAGCCACAAAATATGAAATTAGCAAAAGTCAACTTTGGCTGAATAGATTTCAAGCAAAATGTCATTTATCTTAGTTAAATTGATCTGCTGAGTCTAACAGAAATGTCTCTAATGTTTTTATCTGATGAGTCAAGGCAAAAGTGATACATAGAGCTAGAAGTTATAGTCATCAAGTGGGACACCAATTAATTACCATTTTTTTCTGAGCTTCAAGTTTCATTGCCTGTACCAATGTCCCTTGTTTTTTGCACAGAAACTCTACCTTTTACTTAACTTTTGTAGGAAAAAAATATGAGACACTCCAAAAGAATCAATAACTAGAAAATAAGTAATATTTAATGAGCATAAGAAATGGCTAATTGTGATTTTCAATAGTTTATATGCATCATTTCACTCATTCGTGTATCCATTTTATGAGGTAGATGGAATTAATGTGCCAAGTTTATAGATGTAGGAATTATTCACTAACTACTATATCCTGATTAGGGTATAGATGTAATACGCCATAAAACAAGCATGCAGTACGTGTTTGTTCATAAAAACTTGAACACTAAATTGCCACAAAGTCCATCAGTTGCAAACAAGGACCTGGAAGACATGGCTTGGTGTTATATTGGCTGTTTATTGAGACTTTGGATGTTTTTGCCAATAAAGTTTCTCTTTTAGAGCATGTCTTAGTGTAGGTTCCCTAAAGAAGGTTCTGAGGTGAGGGTTCATGTAAAAGTGATAATACAGGATATGCTTCTAGGAAGCAGAGTTAAGGGAGTTGAAAAGTGAAACTGGAAAGGGAAAGGAAAACCATGGGCAGGGCAAGAAAACACAGTGTGGCAGTATAGTGTGCTCCTCAAAATCTTTGAACTGGGGATCTCTTTAGTCAAAATTAATTGATGAGGGGCTTCCCACAAACAAAAGTGTAAATTCCAAGACAGATTTGGCTCTGCATTTATGTAGATCAAGTAGGCTCAGGCAGGGTGAGGGTCAACCTGCAGCAACGAGCCATTGAGAGGGAAGGCACACAGGGAAAATACTAACTGGATGCAAATATACATGAATGGGTCACCGACATCTCCTACAGAGAATTTGTTTCTCAGTTTTAGAATAACAAGGGTGGTCCCTGTGCAGATAAAAATAAGAATGAGTGCAAAGCTCTTTGTCTAGGCACCAGCATGTAGAAACACTTGACACTTTGCTATGATGATGGAATGTAATTCTATGAGGGGCCAGAACAATGCCCAGGACATGAAAACGTAAAAGAAAACAGCAAAATATTTTTCCCATTGCCATCACTGGTGCTGCCAGTGGTGTAATATCTAAACTAGGATAATGCTGCCATATTTGACTCCAAAACCTATAAAATATCTAGTCACTTCGCAACCTTTATGCAGGTGAGGGTACTAGCATTGGAGCCGAGCTTCGAAGGAGAGGCAGCATCCTCACCAATCTTATTCCTACAATGATACTGGGCAAGAATCTTCAAAGATAAGAAAAAAAGACACCATTTTTAGGTGTTAAATGTAAGATGCTATATTTTTCAATAACAAAGTACAGTCACATCTTGGTACTCAAAGTGAAAGCTAGAGCTTGTTGGTGTCAATATCCTTGTGACTCGATACCCTTTTCAGCAGAAGCAATTTGTTTGGTACTCATTGTTTTGGGTGCTCATTGCACCTCCCTGAACCAATTAATGATGAGAACTGAGGCACCTCTATAGTAAAAAACATGACAGTAGAAAGGATATTTCTGACATTTCTTTCATGATCTTGTCAGATATCTGTGTTCCTTTCAAGGTTATTGATGAGAGATGTTATTGAGTGTCCTCTGCTAACACGAATGGGGGCACTTGCTTTGAACACTTTTAGATGTTTGAACAACCCCAAGGAAAGCAGCTAAGGGAAAGGATAGGTAAAATGAGGTATGCCAAGACTAATCTACCTTGCTGCCACCTTCCAGCCTTGAATAAAAACTTAGGCTTGAATGAAAATGAATAGCAAAATATATACCACCCATATATTAACATTAGAAAAGAGAAGAGGAGAATATTGAATCTTTCTGTCTCTGTTTTGTTCAACTTGTTCTACTGAGTACAAGTTACTGTTACACCTTTTTAGAAGTCCAACAAAAAGCACAAAAGGAGAAAACGAAGTTAATTTAGAACAGATAAAACATCTGAAGAGAAGTTGCACTGTAGTTTAAAATATTTTCATTAAACTAGACACAAATAATAATCAGTCAATGTAAGAAAATTAAATGAATTTGCTTATATTTTTTCCCAAACTCAGAACATAAAGGAAATGGCTAATAAAGTGACACAATGACTTCTCTTTTCTCAGGGGCAAGAGTGGGTTTACGAGCTGATCTAGCTCCGTGTATTTGTTTAAGGAGCAGAGTTATTAGTAATCTTCTTTGTCTTTTACCTCTGGAGGTGAAGGATATGGTGAGGGTTCAGTGACAAGGTGACAATCACCAGGGTGCTTCCCTACGTGTCTCATTTGCAAGTTTCTTTCTATTATACAGCAAGGTTATGAAATATGACTTCTTCCAAGAAATGCCACAAGACCTCCCTATTAACTACATTTCTGTAAGCACTGGTTGGCAGCAGGAATAAACCAAGGGAGCCCTTACTGTACTGACTTTTCTAGAAGAGATAGTTCTTAAACACGTTCCAAATCCATGGAGACTGTCATTGACAGATGGTACAGAGATCCAACACGTCACTGAACCACAGAGTATTGTTCTTTTGCAGTTTACTACCAATCATCATTTTATCCTCTATTTCATTAGCATGTCACCGTATATTCATTATTGTAAGCACAACAGTATTCCTACTCCCAAGAAAGAAAAATTCTTGAGATTAGAAATTGTTTGTAATTATTTTCTCTACCATCTTTTAAAAAGTGTCTGTGAATTCTGTAGTGATATACTATTTAATAGCTGCTTTTTTCATTTTGGGGAAAATTTCTGCCACATATTCAAACACATAGCTATTTAAACAGCCCTAGGTAAAGAGCATATATGCTCTTGTGCACATGAATTTACGTGTTCACCCACGAACACAAAAAATGCCAACCATGATGTTAAATTCAACATGTTAAAACATTTTACCTTATCCAACAGGAAAAAAAAAAGTAGGAAGTTTTCCTTTTTTGGTTTGCTGATTTTTTTTTTTTTTTTAGAACGCTTACCTCATGTTGGCCACCTTGCAATGTTTCTTTCAGGCAGTGAGTATGTTCAATTTGAAAGTAGAAAACTGCTAGGAATTGATTTTTTAAAGAAAAAGGTTGTGTAAATCTATTGTATCCATATATTGTTAAAGTATGGAACTCAGGACATTCCTACTGAGCTACATCTCCAGCTCTTTCTCATTTTGTGTTTTCAGACAGGGTTTAAGTTGCTAAATTACTCAGGCTGGGCTTGAACTTTTGATCCTCCTGCCTCAGCATCTCTAAATGCTGGGATTACAGACATGTGCCACCACACTTGACTTGTAAGTATATTTTTATAGACTTGGTTTTTGCTAATAACCAATTTTCTTCATATGAATACAGGATCTTGCACAGGATCGTGGTGCAGGACAGTTCCTAAGGTGTCTAAGCAAAGAAGGTGTTCAAAGGTTTCACTAGGTTTTCAAAGAGTAGAAGCCAGAATGTAAATGTTCCTGGATCCTATATATGTCTCTTGACTTATATTTTTAAATAACACACCCACACACCCACACATACACATATTTTTATATTCACTTCAAACAGAAATATGCCTTGCCCTTTCTTTTACCGATAATAAATGTGTGGTTATCACAGTCTCCAAAGAATAAAAGTGCTCTTGGACATTTGTTTTAAGATCATATTAACTACTGCTATTTTAAAAGTAAAAAAAGTCCATGGATTTTTGAAATTGTAAAGTCAAAGATAAAAGAATAAAGATTTCTTAAATATTCTGGACAAAATCTTTTATAATAATTACTTAATTCCCAATATCATTGGCACATTTAAACTGGGAAAAAACTAGTAAAAAGTAACATCTTGAGACTTTTAAACTTTAAGTAAAATATTAAGATAGAAATATGTTTTGCATGCTCATTTTGAGTATATACTGGGGCTCTTTCACTCTTGGTACTACATAGAAATAATATTGTGAATTTTAAAATATGTTTGTGGTGTGAAATTGTAAATTTTCAGTGAAAAAAGTTACAGTCACTCTCAGATTGTTTTTATCAGATGGGTTCCTATGTGTGTGTTGAAGAAACAAAAGATTCCTTTTTGATGTCTCTATTAGTTTAGTTATTTTATATGCGAGTAAGGAACCATATATGAAGAAAGGTATTACTGGTGTATTGCTACACTTTTTATTCACATTATTTTATGTTTCTCTTTTAAAGCCTATATACAGAAAATCTCTGGGAATATTTTATTAAGGAATATTTAATGATTGAAGAAGCATTCATAAGGAATACTTTTAAATACTATTTGCAACCTAATCTTCTGTAGCTTCCACATGCAATGCAAACATTCCACTGCTGCAGAGAATGCACATGGGTTTTCAGATTTGAAGTAGTGGAGAGACTGATGGACTCTCAGATGTAAATCTTTTTAAAAATTACCCAAATCTCAGCTCTAGCCTTCATCACACAAAACAAGACAAGGTCTAAAGAAAGGGAGCTGAAATATATTATGTTTCACATTACTATGATAATATAGTTTGTGGGGAGAAAAAAAAGCAGTGCGTATTTTAAATTAAATCCTCACTGATTTGATATTTTGTTTTCGGAACTTTAAAAGCAACAGTATCCTAAGGAATTCAGTGCTTTCCTCACAAGACTAAAGCAACAGTGCATGAAATTGAACTCAAAAAGAGCCACCATTCTGTGTGACTTCTTGGCTGACACAATTTAGATATTTATAGCTTTACGAATGGGCCACTGGAGAAGAACTTGAAGCTTTCTCTAGCCAGGAAGGATTAATGAATGTGTGCACCTGGTAATTACACCACTCCATCTTCCTGAAAGCCCTCACGCTACCTCCACGGCAGAAACTATAATGAAAATGCATTGAAAAATATCAATCTGCAATTCCACAATTTAATATAAATAATAAAACTTGGTATCTTTTCTTCCCACACATTCCAGATGTGATGACAACATTGACAGCATGTAAATTTAAAACATAGAAGCTGGTGTCAATCTATTATTGAGCATACCTCACTTCCAAAGTAAACCTCATGAGAGAAAAAAGAGGTTATAAATACAGCAAGAAAATTTACAACATTCAAACGCACAGCAAACAGCTTATAACTGTTTGTCTTTTATTAAAACACAACATGTATTATAGATAACCTCTTTATTTCAAGCCAGGGGTATCTGCAGGGATTAAATCACAAAGGTGAAATTTAGAAGTATTAATGCACTGTCCAAGTCCAGTTACCTGTTCTGGCTATCTTTTCTAAACTGTTATTGAAAGTAAAACCTCACTTAATAACTTTTTCAAATATAAATAAAAGATAAATCATTCTGTTGAGATTGTCTAACTGCATGTCAATTTCAAAATTACTTGAAATAAAGAAGTATGCCATGTGGTAGTATTCAACTCAAATAATATTTCAAAAAAATTCACATCTTAAAACTTGAACAAATCAAACTTTTTACAACAGTATTTTTTCTCAGATAAAATACAATGTAAAAGTTCAAACTAGTGTTTCTTAGTGTGGCGGTACAAAGAAATTTTATATTTAAAAAAGGCAGCAATATATATATATATATATATATATATATATATATATACTGAGAAGCCTGCTTTATAAAAAAAAGCAAGGTGTTCTGAGCAAAGCAAGGTTTTATGATAAAGTTTCATGCTACTCACACTGAATTTTAATGACTGCTTTAGTAAGGAAGAAAGAGAGAAAATTTAACATAAGCACTGATACTAAAAGTTAATTACCACCTTAATGAACAGGCACTAAGATTTCCCTAGTAGAAGTCTCTTAAAAACACCTTTAAAAGCAGAAGAGGGCACAAGCATTGGGGGGAAAGATTGCTTGTTACTGTTAAACTCTATTGTTCCCCGATGGAGTACAGAAGAAAGAAATGTTCCAGGAGAGGAAAGTGGATATGAATTGCCCCCTCCAGAGGCGCCAAACAGATTGGCTGTTAGAAGGAGACTTCAAAAGCTGAATGACCGGAGAGGCTCAAAGACCTTCCAGATTTGGGCTACTCACCCTTACTGGTGTTTTTTTTTTTTTTTCCCTCTTTACATTATCCCCTACAATGATACGGTTTTACTTGACAGACTTAATTGAAGGATGCATTTTTGAATGCTTTGATTCCCAGCTCCTTATTCTGCTTCTAACTAGCTACTACAATATCACTTAATCCGGACCTCAGCCTTCCAAGTACAAAAGCATCTCCTCCCACCTACTGCTCTCACGCTCCTGCATCAGAATAGAAGACTTACATAGAAGCTGCCAGACCCACGGAAGAGCACTTTCCTCTCAACAGATGTCTTCTGGCTTTTAGGCACACACACACACTCAGACACACTTGCTTACCTTAATAAGGTGTGCAAAAACCTCTTCTGGTCCCCACGGATGATTTTAGTTCAAAACAGCCAGCAATGCCTCCGCACAAAGCTTTGCCATTGCTAGTGTGAAGAGAAAGAGCTGCTGGGATGCTGAGTGGCACATCAGCCAACTTTGTGTGTAGCAAAGGCTCTAAAGAAATCCTGGCTGAAGCTCTGCTGGATCATGGATTGGACTCAATTCCATTCCATGCATTATCCAAAGGAGTTAGTCTCTGGAGGCATTTAGAGCATGTTTATCCACACAGAGACAGGTCCTTTTATTCTTTCCTTAACAATATTTAAATCACTGTGGCAAGCCAGAGAACCAGTATTTAAAGGGAGATCATTCATTGTGATGTCTATGAGAAACCTCAGCGGTTCCTTTTGAAACTGTAACCTCAGCATCTAGAACAAGGTCAGCACTTTAAAACTCTTTGGCTAAATACTGAATGTTGAGTTGATAACAAGGTCAAATTAGAATTGGTAAAATTATTTGCATACTTTGATAAAAGTAGAAAATGATTTCAGTGAACCTATTGATGCAACATTGTAAGTTTGTTAAAAAACAATCTGTATTACTATTTGCTTATTACTCTTGTAATTTCTAATATAATAGTTAATTAGAGTGATCTATTTCTCAATGAATGAATAAAAGACACTAACTCACTGATATATTTATAAACAGCTGTAAATATGTATATGTATTGTTACTTTATTAACCCTCCACAGCTATTCATTAAAGCCTTACACTAACTCCACACACTGGATCTAAGACTCCTTTTCCTCACAAAATTTGTACTTCTTCTACAACTTCTCCAGAACTCTAAACTTACAGGCACATACTTTACTACACTGTGGCTGTAAAATAAAATGTGAACTGACAAGGAGGATACAGGTTAATTCCTGAGGCCAGAGGAAGAGGGTCCGGAGTCCCCTGCCTCACAAGGCCTTCCCACAGTCAAATACCTGGAAGCAGTTTCTGGCAAGTGCCCCCTGTATATACACAGTTGTGTTTGAGTCAGGACAGTGAAGAACATAACTAATTTGGTAGATGACATTCTTGATGTAGCTGCCTTTATCTTTCTGTTTATTACAAAACCTACAGATTATGATGTGCTTGTTTAATAAATGGAGTAATTAAGTGCCCCAAAGACTAAACAGGGAGTTAATAACCTTAGTAGTGTCTATGCCTTATACTCAGATGAAGTGTTCATGTACCGCAACTGACTCATTTATTTGTTACTGCCTATTACCTCACTTCCAAATTTCCTCTAAAGGAATCTTCAGCTTACTCAAAATTCCTGGTTCTGCACATAGCATTGCACATATGCTCAGGAAGACCAAGTTATACGTGCAGCCTCACCGTGCAACACTGCATCTATAACAGGTGTTAAATAAATACCTGTCAGATGATACAATCAATGATAAATGAAGGAGAAATGCACCGATATTTGTATCTTCAAGATTGCTATGATGGGCATATGATTTTACTAGAGTTGCTACTTGGGCTGTCTGTCTTTTCAATTTACTTTTCTTCTCCAAAATATCATCAGCAGTTGCCTTATGGGTAGATTAAATTTGATAAAGCCTGATATTTGAGGTGCTATTTCAGCACCATCTCTGGAATGCTGAAACTAGTTATCCAACTCGGCAGATGCAAATGTATGCAGTTTTGATTCACTTACTGACTCCCTAACTACAGATTTTATAATAGAAGAGCCGATAGAGGCCTTTTCCTTATAAATTGTCAATATAATTTGCAAATAGACATCTTTTCCCCTGGGTCAGCTTGCAGCCAACCAGTTCTCACATGAAGGTAGTTCAGTCTTTTGTTGGCTATGCTGGGGTCTGCCTCACAGAGGTTATCAGAGACTTCTTGGCAGAATGCAAATCAAACAGCTTGAATGGCAAAAGGATCAAAGCCTAACACCTAAACACTTTTCAGACCTGCTGTTAATACTTTTCTGAATCAGAAAATTTGAAAGGAAAGATAAGTTAGAATTGAAGGAAAAGTGTATTTTCCAAAGTGTATATTATTTAGATTTTCAGCATATTTAGCCCTGTTGCATTACTAATATTATATGACAGTGTAGGGAAGGGGCTGAGTTGAGTGTGGCAGAGGCAAAAGAGTTGAGGGAGTCTTGACTGAGCAACTTATAAGCTGTTTGACCCTCTGCATGTCGTTTAAACTTTCTGACTTCAATTTTCACATCTGTGTGACTGGGGCTACTAATATCTCATCAGGAGATCAGTACCGAATAGATATTAAAGCAGTGCTCCTCAAAATTTAATGCAATACAAATCACTTGGGGACACTCTTAAAAATGCAAAGCCTAGTTATTAGGTCTGGTATGGTGTGTTTATGATAAGCTCCAAATGGTACAGGTGCTGCTGTTCTGTGAACCCACATTGGGTATCCAACACCAACAGAAAACAATGTTACTCTTTTGAATGATAGTGAGTTTATGTCTGGTTGCCATTCTTATTTAATGAAAGCTTTTTTTTCTCAGTATCTACCCAATTATTACTGGATGTTACTCTTTCGTAGATACTATAAATGACTCAAGGATTTTAAAAACATCATATTGCCTTCCGGAAGCTTTCAATCTATGTGAACCAATATCTTTTACCACCACCAATAGCTTGAACACTAATTCTCAAAAGTATCTATGTCTTACACTCAGACAACTCACTATTTACATTAACATAATTTACTAGTCAATTATCTTAATTAGCTTAACTTCACTATTCTAGGAAAGTCTTGCCCAAGCTAATAGTTTCTCTGCTCTTAATAACTTCCCCAAATTTTCTTCAGTTCTTCAATGGAGAGCATCAGTATAGTTTATACCCAAATTCTCTGAAAACCTTAGATCAAAATCGTTGTTATGGTGTTTCCACCAAATTTAATCAGTAACATCAAAATCTTGAGCCAACTCCAAATGGTCCCTAACATTAAAAGACCTATATTAAACCAAACTTCAAATTATCAAGTTCAACATCACCAAGATCCTTGTAAAACTACAAAAATTCCATCAAGGAGGTAGTGAACCTTGCAGTAGTAAGTATAAACTCAAACTTCAGTTATTGATACGTTGTTTGGGTGATATTTGGGGAGCTGACATTTCACATATGGTAGAAATAGACATGTGAATCAAAGTATGTCCTAAGAAGATAAGCAGTGAGTTAAAGGGTTTTAGCCCCTTCATTGATCATTACAAATAAATATACAATCTAAGTATAATCAGAATATTTTTCTTTGCAAACCCAGTTTCACAACAAATCTCCTAAGCCACTCCCATTTACTCACTCAGGCATTTTAATGGCATCATTGGCACCATGATTCACTGTGATGAGGTACATGATAGATTTATGCCTTCAGGCTGCAGTGGAATCATGAGAGTAGCACTAATTCAGACTAAGAGAGAATGGAAAATATTTTGGTGCATGCGATATCTGAGCTAAAAGTAAAAGGAAGTCATGAATTGGAGAAAAATCAGCATACAGGAATATCAAAAGATCATAGCACGGGGAGGGTGCATAAATTGCAGTGAAACCCCATTATAGTGGAATAGTGAGAAATAACTTGGGCTCCATTCATGAAGGAAGTCTTTCATGCCATGTAAATTAACTTGTGTTATTGCTCCTCAAAATATGCTCTGCAGACCAGCATCACTACTAAAACCTGGATGGACACTTGTTACAAACACGGAATCTCAGGCCATATCCCCAAACCAATGCAATCAGAATCTGTTTATTAATAGGGTCTCAAGGTGATTTTTATGCACATTGGAGTTTTAGAAGCACTGGTCAAAATAATATCCTGGAGGCTATGGTAATCTGTTCAAGGATTTTAAATAGGGAAGTGACATGATTGAATTTGCATTTTAGAAAAAAAATTACTCTGTGTCCATTCATTCCTTGAGGATATATATGCCAGGCATTGACCTAGTAGCTGAGAAATCAGCACTATTTAGAGTAGATTAGATGAATATCCCTATTCAGTATTCATTCAACAAACATTTATTGCATGCCAACTTTGATTTGACTTCTCCAAATGCTTGATTTAGAAACAATCTTACACTGATTGCTGTGTTTTTAATGCAGTCAACCTTTGTTGGTCAGGACAAATAATTGTTGAGAATTTCCTAGTATGCTGCACTCAGAATTGCTTAATACTATCAGACTCTTGGCTCAAACATGAAAGATTTTGTTTATGTAGGTTTATAGAATTTTTATTGCAATGACATTTGCTGTATGGGAACTTGAACCACAGTACAAGTTGTAGTACAAGATATCAATCAATATTGTTTTTTTAGAATGTACAATAAGAGATGTACAGCTTGCAAACCTAAACTTTAATATTAGACAAGATAAGATCGGTACCATTTCTGCTAACATATGCAGAGAGTTGTCGTTTGGTGACTGAAAGGAAAACAATAAGTTCTTAATATGCAGAATTTCTGCAATTTTAATAATATTCAATGTCTTATCTGAAGTCACATGGACGCTAGCTAGCCTATGTCATGCATGTTTTATTCTTGCTTCCTATGCAAACATCCTGAAGGGAAATGGGTAATGAGCTTTCAGTTTTACTTTAGCCATTCTTGGTTGCTCTGACTACCTGTGATCTGTCAGGCAAGAATTGTTGTAAAGAAAAGTAATGACTGTGGCTAAGCCACCATGTCTCTGACTCAATTTCTTTGTAGTTATAGGAACGATGATTATATAGTTCAGGAGTCTAACTCTCAAATGTTGGGGGTGACACTCAGACTTTTAATGGTCCTATACCCTTACAGAGTTTGGGGGAAGTCCCTATACCTTAGGCTTCTGAAAGATACTCAGAGAAAAGAGCAAGGAAGGCTTCCTGAGTAGAAGCCAACCTTGCACTATAGTGAGACTAGGGTACAATGTTCAGTTTTTTTTTTTTTTTTTTTTGCTGACATGGGACTATTTTCATCACAGGCCATGTGTTTAAGATTATCATTACTCATTCTAGATGATAGATGCTCTGCGGGGAAAGTGTGACTCTGGAAGCAATGAGATCAAGATTCAGATATTCCCCTTAATACTCATCAACTGTGGAACTTCATACAAAAAATGAATTTCTTTTATACTTGATTCTTTAAATTATGTAGCAGCAATAGCATCTATGTTGCAGAGTTGCTTGGACTCTGGGTACTTAGTAGACTTTCAATAAATATTGATCCTTTTCCCAGTCCTGTCTGTGTTATTAAAGATGCCTACAAAATGCAACTTACCTAAGTGAGGATAGTCCTAATTTTTTTAACACATGAGTTAATGGGATGGGGAAGATACTTAGAAAGTACAAGACTTGCACAAAGAGGATGTGCCTTATTCTCTGAAGGGCGTGAAAGATTCAGCAAAGAAGAGTTAACTAGAGGCAACTGATACCCAAGAAGACAGTAGACCTCGATTCTCAAAACCATTGAAAATTAAGGCTGAAGATATCATCAGATCTTTGTTTTATAGAT
The DNA here is from genome assembly GCA_004363535.1 of Dasyprocta punctata. NCBI lineage: Eukaryota > Metazoa > Chordata > Mammalia > Rodentia > Dasyproctidae > Dasyprocta > Dasyprocta punctata. Next base: position 210,677 of record RJWM01000106.1, on the reverse strand, counting down.
GAGGACGCTGAGCTCAAGTGAAATGAAATAACTTGCAAAGGGACCAGAGTTAGAATACCACCAAGTCAAGAGGAAAATTGGTGAAAGAGAAGCTTTAAAAAGGAAGATAAAATGTGAAAAGGAGACCAACAGGAGGAATAAAGGAGACCTATATATCCCAGGATAATAGCTTGGATCCCTATCACCTCCATGTTCTCAGGATACATTCCTCAGTGCTCATTGGTGACATTCCTCAGCTTCTCATCAGGAACTGTGTGCTATTGTGACCACAGAACTCTGCTTCGAACACTGACAATCCTCTTCAGCCATGATCACAGAGAAAGACCTCTATACCAGTCTGCTCTATCTATATCAAGGGCATTCAGGCATTTTTAGAATTTTCCATACTGATTCATGGAGATAGATGATAAAAAGCAACATAGTCAAAGTGGCATCCTTGTGCTGTCTCCTATGTCAGTCTAAAGACAGTCGTGGATATGGAGCAGTAGACATTGTCATGAGGACTCCACGGGTAAACAATTTTGAATAGTATCTCCACACAGATGATTCTCCAATTAACCCATTCTTTTTCCCTGACTTCCAGACTTACATCCATCTGGGCTCTTTACAACTTTACTGGAATTTCAAACAAGTTTTCAAACCTGAAAAATGTCCAAAACCAAATTCTCACTTCTACCACTTTCCCTTAACCATCTAACCACTGGGGGAGGTCTTTCATTTGATTCTTCCACCATTCTCCACCCTATCTACCTTAAAGTCATCGTGGATTCCTATTTTTCTTTCATACTCCACTCATCAACAAAACCAGTTGTGCTACCTCCAAAAGATTTTTAGAATTCATCAAAATCTCTTTGTCTCCTCTGAAACCATCCTGGTTTAGAATTACTGTTACTTCTCAAGTGAATTATCACAAAGGCTCTCTGCCTCCTCATTTACTACTAAACTGTCAGTTCTCCATTCAGCAACTAGAGTGATCTGAGTCAATTCATCTCGCTTCATTTCCCAAATGATGAGCCCATTTATTCAAATTCCTTGAAAAGACATAATTATAGAAATAGAGAGAAGATCAGTGTTGTTAGGAATTAGGGATTTGGGGAAAGAGGTTGGGTATAATCACAAAGGAGTAACCTGACATAGTTTCTTTGTGATATTGGAATCATTCTGTATCTCATAGTGGTTAGATGCTTCTATACATGATATAAAAATGAAAAGAACTACACACACAAATGAACACGTGAAAAACTGGTGAATTCTAAATAAGGCCTATACATTGTACCAAGATCAATTATCAAAATGGTTTTGATATTGTATATAGTTTGTTAGGGTATAACTGTTAGAGAATGCCAGATGAAGTGTACACCTCTTAACCTCTGAATTTCTTGCAACTTCCTGTGAGTCTATCATTTTGCACAACAAAAAAAAAGTTTCATAAACACTCTACACACATGCTATCCCTTGAGACCTCGCATTTGCTGTTTTTCCTACCTGGAATGCTTTTGCCTCAGATGTATGAATGCCAAATTCCCTCAATTCCATGAAAATTCCATTCAAATATCATCTCACAGAAGCTTTCCTGGACTGCCATATAAAAAAGAATAAATTCCCTATCACTTTTTCTCTGTTCCCTGTACCATGCTTTAGCTTTCTTTTTAATATATTCATTTGAGGTACTGTGTATTTATTCATTTCTTTTGTACTTTTTATAACTTTGAATTGGTACAGGAGCTTCCCATCTTTTTTGCAGTGCTAGGTAGCAATCCCAGGTCCTTATGCATACTAGGCAAGTGCCCTACCATGGAGCCACATCCTCAGCCCCCAAATGAATTTGAACAGAGAAACACTGTTAATTTTCTACTGTTAGCCCTGTATATAAATTAGTATCCAACACACAGTATACACACAATGCCTACTTAATGAATGAATAAATGAGTGAACAGGGAATGCTAGCAGAAAAAAAAGTAGAGTCATGAAAGATTTCTTTAAAAAGATATGATTCATCTGACAAAATAACTCATCTTCCTTGACACTAGTTAAAAAGTTGGGAAGGAAAAAAGAAAAGTTGTTCCTGCTATTTCCACAATGCGGCAGCAAGAAAACAACAAAAACTTCACATTATTAGCAGCTGTTTTTCCTTGCATAATGTACTTGAGTGTTACCATGTAGAACTGCATTATGGATAGAGCACAGCACATACTTATAAAAACAAGTAACTTCCCTGGGAAGAATCAATACAGGAAGTCCCCAGATTACAAATGGATGATGTTCTGCACATTTGAAAGACAGTTGTTTAATGATCTGCTAGATCCTCTCTAACCTTTCTGGCTAGGTTCATTTCACCCTTACCTGTGCATTCAGTCGTACCCTATTCCTGGAATCAAGCCCGTGCCTAAGCAGAGGAATTCAGTGTGGCTAAATTTCATAGGTTGTTCAACAAAATAATACTTCATTTATAAGTGAGCTGAAGCATAGCATAAATAATGATGGAGCGATTCTGCATGCTGTGAGTAGGAGGCTAGGTACTTAGACTGAAGTGTCTTTAAAAGTATATTTACACTAGAAGGGCAATGCCATGTGTAGATAAAAGTGTGGGCTTTGAAGTCAGGTGCAATTTTGAATCACACTCTTACACTGGCACTTACTACATTTGTGATCTTGGTCTAATTTTTAATGCTTTGTAATCTTAGCTTCTTCAACTCCAACTTGAGTGTAATCCATGAGACATCCTTCTACGACTGTTTTGATGATTAAAAGGAATAAGCGTTCGGCACAGAGTTAGAGGTCCTCAACACTACATACAATTTTATCTGACTTAGTTTGAGTTACAAATGCTGTTTTAGACATCTTGGGCAGCCAACAATCCAACATAGTCCCTGCTATGCTACTGCTTAGTACGTCTACTGAATGAGTATTTGGTATGTACATTGATTCACATATTGCAGAGGGATGAATTTAAGGGTAGGCAAGAAGGTCTTAATGTCCAAGAACTATCCCTCTAAAATGTTTTTTAACCTGCTTCTCTTTTTCTGTTCATTCTGCTCACAGGATTACTAAAAGATCTTTCTTCTTATATCTTATTGTTCAGTGAAAAGAGCTGTAGGCAAAGTTAAAAATAAATACCATTCGCCTTGCATCTTTTTTTTTTTTGCTTGGAATTTTGGGGTCAATAGTTAGTAAAAGTCATCCTATTAAGTGGAAATTTTCTTGGCCATTCTTTCTGGAGTGAGATGGAAATTTTCATTTAAAAGGAAAATTTCATTCACGCAAGCTAAGTATGGCTTCCCTGTGTGATATCCTTTACTTTAGTATGTGGGGTTTTAGTTGCAGTCTGATGCCTACCCCATCTCTGAAGATATTCTTGGCCCAATGATAAACTATAAGATGCCTTATGAAAATTGTTCATTGACATGATTTTTTGGCTTACCCTGAATTCCCTTTTTCTAGGAGTTCTCATTCCATTAATCTGACCTGGGGAAGACATCTTATCTGATTCCAAGTCCTGAAACTAGACCTCTGATACCAAATGACAGCTTTCCCCAGTGTTAGGCCAACAGATATAACTTTGATTTCTGGTATAATGGGCAATGATCCTACTTATTTGAAGCCCACCTCATGGCCACTATATACTGATAGATTGCTTTCAACTTTACAATTTAATCCTCTTATCCTCTTCCTCTCCAAACAAATGTGTGAAAGTGACTTTAATAAAACACTTGGGATATACAAGAAACTGCTTAATATTTAACTTTAATTTTCCCTGCTGGACCCAGCCGATTATTTTCTTGCCTTTGATAGCTAGTGCAAATAATTGGTCCCTATCCTCTTTATTGCCTCCTTGATCTATTAAGTCTTGATGCTTTCCTCATGCATGAATATGCCAGTACCACTTACCTAGGTGTGGTAAATAACTTACAAAAAAATTTAGGCCTACATAAACCCAATAATATAAGCTTCAATCCTTACCAAATTTCTCAATCTTATACTTTTTCTATCCACTACTCTTCTTTTTTTGTTGTTGTTGTTCACCTACTTTACCTACCTGCCAGCTTACATAAACCACTAGTGTAATTCACATCTGATTTAAACTGATTGGTTCACCTGTTCTTGGTTTATAAACCACATCTGTTTCCTCCTACACATTCATATCTGGAGAATAAAGTAGACTTCTACCTTAAATCTATTTGATATTAATGGATAAGTTGATAACTGACCATGGTATTAAGCATTTCAAAATCTTCCTCTATTAAAGCAGGAAACTACAGCTAAGTCCTTGAAAGTGACATGGATTTGTCAAAAAAAGAGGTTATCCATGGGTTCCACTGTGGATAATGACCTTAGAGCTTTGTTTAGAAATTACTCTAAATAGAGATAGTAAACTGATCTATACAAACTTGTATTTTGCATATTTCTCACCACCACACATAATTTGTACTATAGATTTGTCCTTTGAGATCCCAAAGAGCAAAGTATTCTTAATGTCTCCCAACAAACAGCTTCTTGTGAGAAGCAAAGCAAAGTAACGAAAGAATTTTGACAAATTCATTACCTAATTCACATTATTTCTATCTTGATTCTTTAATACCCCAAGAACACAGGTTTCATGGAGATTATCAGGCCAATTGAATTTCTTCAGTAAATCGCTTATTCATCCAACATTATCTTCCATCACTTAATAATTAGAGAGTATACATTAATGAAACAGGAATTTCCCAGGTAATTTTTAAATATTAACCACTATTTAGAACAAAAAAGGGATGCTGACCTTCTAGTAACAGAATAAGCACACTGCATTTTTGAACTATTTGCTGTAATTATTTTCTCTGAATCATTCTTACTCTCACTATTGGTGACTGCAAGACATTGAAACTTGAATGGGGGAACTCTCATGTAATGATTTAAATAAAGTTAAAGTCTGCACTTTAGCATATATATTAATATTGTGCTCTAACCAAGCTGGCTTCAGTCACCTTGGTTAAGTCAATAGCTTCTACAATAGCTTCTACAAATAATGACTGACAAGTGTAAATTCATAATAAGGCATTTCTATCCACTGATTTGAGGGAGGCTAATGACCCAAGAAAATATTCACGATCTGATAATGAAATGCTGTAGCTGGTTTTGGTGATGCTGGAAGTAAGTTTTAACAATAGCAATAAATGTGGCCTCTCTATGTGTCCATCTGTCCACAATCTTCTGCCATATGCCCCTTCTTTATAGTTGCCATGGAAGTAAAAGTTCTACCACTTCAGTTACCTAATTTCTATGTGGGAATAGATGGGCATCATTTTCAATTTTAATTGAAGTAAGAATGTTAAGACATTTGTTTTCTCCATTGTTTTGTTTTATTTGCACTCGTTTTTTCTAAGCATGTCACATTTTATTTTCGACTTCAAGATAATGGAAATAAAGGAAAAGCTAATCATAGTATCTTCTCAATTTTTTAAAAATACATTATCTTCTCAATTTTGAAAGGAAAATAGCAAGGAAAATTATCGGCTAAAATATTTAATTTCAGGATGTGTGATAACAGTTATTTTCTTTGTAATAATTTGGCCCACAATCTCTGCTTTAGAAATTACCTATCTTTTTTTCCGTTTCCAGCTGAGAATTGATAATGGGCTGTGCCTTTTGGTATGTATGTTCTAACTGTGCCACGCCTGTTACTTTTGATATATCTTCCTATTAAAGAGAAAAAATAAGCATGTGAGAGCACCAAGTAATAAAAGTAATAAAATTAGAAATTTTCATGTCTCCTGCTTTTGTGCTGGAAATTTTCATGCTGCTTCTCAGATTAATTTCTTCCATGTTCCCTGCAATGTACATTTCCCCAAATCTCTTACCAATCGACTTTTATACTGGGTGTCATGAATTAAAAACTGGTGATCAACTTATCACCAGCTGAATTAAATCGGCATGGTGCTGAGTGTAGATGGCTCACCTGAGGAAAGTTGCCAGCACAAAAAGAGATGTATAGAAGAAGAGCGAGGCATTGTGGGTTCTCCTAAGTGTTGCTGTTTCAAGCCACTGGTTCTCCTAGAGGAGTTTGTTGTGCTGGCTTCCCCAATATGGATTTGGCCATTATGGTCAGAGGAGCTCGGGACCTCATTGATGAGAATGGCTGTGGTTCACTTTGGGGGAGCTCTGCTCCTCACATTGAGCGTCACTTCCTGGCTCTGGAGGGGAAGATGTGTGCTGGAGAAGCTTGTCATTCTGGGGTTCCTGACCTGTACTTGACTGTTCTTATTGTCCGAGAAACTCGGGACCTTGTTGCCACTGAGGATGGCTTGTGATACTTTTCAGGTGAGCTTTGGTTCTTATTTTGAGCATGACTTCTCGGCTGCAGTGTAGAACCCTCAATCTATTGCACAGCTCCTTCACCCCGCTGGCATAGACTTTCTAGCTTCCACTGCTGACGTTTGGCCTTCCAAGCACAGATTCCCAAAACTAACTGGCATGAGTCCTTATGGTGGGCTCTTAGATTTCCAGTTGGATTTGTGGGACTCACTGTCATGGGCTCTGGGTCTTTAGCTGGACTCATGCAGGACATTGCTGTGGGATGCAGGCCTTTGACTGAGGATTCTGGGTCTTTAGTGTTGTGGACAGATTTTCCTGCACTTTCTTGTGTTTAATTCTGGGTGACCATTATAAAACAGTATTATAAATTCTGTGTCCTGTATGCAGTTGTTCTCCTTGTAACCCCTGACTGCAACACTGGGCATAGCAAAAAAAAAAAAAAAAAAAAAAAAGTATCCAATGGGAGATTAGAAGGTGGGAGAAAAAAACAACCGGAAGAATTCTATTTCCCTCTGCTTTGGGTGTATCCTCCATCAGGGACTACATATTCCTGCATATATGGTGTGGTTCCAGTGTTCACTAGAAAGACTCTGACTCCTCAATTCCGACTCCTGAGGAGCAGGATCCAACCTGGTTACAGCTATAGCACAGTTGTTATGGCTCTGGGCCCCTCATAGCATTCCCTTTCTTTGTTCCTAAAACCTTGGAAGTAACAGTAGCTTCTTCCCATGGTTGCTAATTTCTAAGCTGCCTCACTATTTCTTGTTCAACTTCTCAATTATCTCAACACTTTTCTAACAAGTTCCTCATGTTCAATTCTTTCTATCAGACCAGAGTTTATCAGTCTTAGCACTATTGATATATTGAGCAGAATCATTATTGTGGGAGGCTTTTCTGTGCCTTGTAGGATGTTTACTGACACCTCCACCTCTAACCAATACATTTCAGTAATATATCTGTAATCGTGACAACCAAAAATGTCTCCAGACATAGCCAACTGTCCACTGGGGAGCAGGTTCACCTGGCTGAGAACCACTAAATAAAATTACAGCAATACTATTTGCAAGTCCAAATCCTAACTGATATATTCCTGCAAACCATATTTTCACCTGGAAACTTTTGAAATAATGTTTGGATAAGATCCCATGGTATGTCTCTTTATAACAAATAATGATATTTATAAATAAGGAAATTTTGTTGGTTAAATACATGAATCAGTACATTAACATAGAAAGAAATATAATATCCTGATCTGCTTTTCCCCAAATTATATTACACAGCTAAAATATTAGCTGTAACACACCTCTTTTTATTAACTATCATAGGACTTTTGAAATAATTTATACGTTGTAATACTTTATATACTAAAGTAAATAAAATTAAGTTTACTGATAGAGGAAAACATCACAAATGCAAAATATTACTGAGAAGACATATACAATAATAATTTTTTCCCACCTCACATGATAACCATGTCATTATTTTCCTTAGCACTAACATCTTCTCAGCATGAAGACAACATATCTCTTATTTTGTACTTACTAATCTTTTCCTCTTTTAAAGCTTTTATTGCTAATTTTTAAATTTACTGTGCCCTTGTATAAGACCAGTGGCATGATTTAAAAGTATAGTTTAGCCATATACTTATTCACAGTTTGTTGAACTAATGGAAGAGTGAGATTCATGAAAATCCTATTAAGAATTCTGTATACTTTGTTCCCACAATCAGAAAGCAATGCCCAGTTTCAACTAATTGATGAAAGTGAAAGGAAATATGTGAAGATACTCAGTTCACCATTTACTATAAATTGATAATTTTCATATATAAAAAAAGTAATATGTACTTTCTCTTAAAATATATGTATATAAACCAATACTTATAATATTTATCATATTTAAAATTTAATTTTATCATTCATAAATTTGATGAAATATATATTGCTTTAATTATAATATTTTTCTTACCAGTGTGTAATGTACACTTGACAAAGTATTATATTCACCTTATCAATGTTTGTTTACCAAAATTAAAATGGCTAATAAAAGAAAGAAAATCAAATTCTTCTTAATGCAATAAAAACCATTCATTCTTCTTAAAATAGAGGACAAACTTAATAAATTCCACATTTTCATAACTCATATAAAAATATAGATGGATTAGTAAAACAGCAAAAATGAAACCCAGTGTTTTGAGCCTTAATTTGTGAAGTTACTATGTGTATGATTGATTATACATCTCAGAGAATTTTGTGGTTTCAGAAACGGGACAAAAGGACTGAATTTACCTGCGCGTTCATTCCAAATTTAATGATTTTTATATAAGCCAGAGCACCTTTTCTTTTTTTCAATTTCTCAGAGCATTGCTCTTAATGATATGAGATAAAAGAGACATGGAAATAGATCCCAAGTCATATGATCGATTTCATTCAAATTTTGAAAGGCATTTGATTCTATATACCTACAATTCATAGTCTACATAAAAATTTAATTAATATAGAGGAACAAAACAATACATTTTTCAACATATTGACTTCTGAAAATGCCACAGTATCTTAATTATTTTGAATACCCTTCCTCTCGTTTCTCTAGCTCGTTAACCTTACTTTTATTCAAGGCAAAGTACATATTTCTAGCCTTGTAAGGTTTTACTCAAGGCCCACAGCTAGAATTAAGTGTCACCTGTGCTCTCATGTCACACTCTTCATCTTTTATTATATATTGCTTCAATTTATAGTTTTGTGGTTGTCTGTATGCCTCACTCATATTTGAGCTCAATAAGGCCAGAGACCATGTGTTATTCAATTTTCTAAACACAGGGCCAGTTCCTTACAACCTTGCTCATAATAGAGGCCACTCACAACACATTTATGAAACTGAATTGAAATAAATATTTTAATTAATTTGCATTGAGAAATGAGATAAAATTTGAAGGCTTTGCGGGATAATTGCAAAACTGTGGATTAAAAAAATCACAAGATACCTTGAATAGACTATACTTTCCACATAGATTGATCTGGGTAAATATTTTTTAAGAATATGGAATTTTGCTTTATGGACATTATTCTGTCCAAGAATATTTTTTCTTAATTTTTACCCAGTTTTGCTTTTCAAGATGAGGCTCCTGATAGTAACAAGCAGGTAGCTATTTAGGGTACACTATTCTTGTGACCTGTTGATATGACAAAGACATAATGCAGAAAGACACTCTTCATAAACACAATAGTATCCCAGGGGAGGCTTGTCAGATTTATACTTGAAAGTAGAATCAAATTTTACTGAAAGAACACAGAAGTGTTTTTACTAAAGCAGTAGTTATTGAGCAAATAGTCTTTTTTAGGTACTTTTGATATTTTTTGAAAAATCATTATATACACTGGATTAATCAATAAAATATTTTAAATTTAAGAATATTTTTCGTGTACATACAATTCTAGCTATTTACAAGAATGTGATAGGAAATTAAGGTTTTAATGAAAGTCTGAAGACATATGATTTTTTTTTCACTTGGCTAATGTTCATTCAACCTGTTGCCAGACAATTTTGTTCCACTTTTTAGAAGCAGCGTAACACACTGCATGTGAATAAGTCAATGCACATGCTGTAGAATTGTATTACATTCACACTTTTTAGATGAAAAGGAAAAAAAGTGGATGGCATAAAACTAAGTTCTCTGTTTATTGTTAAAGAAACAGTGATGGAGAGAAAAGAGTGATAATGTCTAGGTTTATATAAAAGTTCTTTACACAAATTAGAAAATGAGTGACTTGGTTAAGCATAGACAGAGTCATAAACCAAAGGGATTTCCACATCACTAGACACTCCCTTTGCAAACCTCAGATTTTTTTTTTAAATGTGGTGGCCAGAAAAAAATGTAAGAGTGCCTAACATGATTCCAATTGTGATGTTAACTAGTATAATTGTACTCAGTGGACTTCATAATTAACTATGCTTGTAGCTCTTATGTCTCATAACCCAAAAAGTGATTAATAGAATGAAAGGATACATCATTTTTGGTGATACAGTCATCATAATAGGTGACCCCAAAAAGTGGACTCCTCACAAAAAACTCTTAATTTTAAATTGGGGCTCTATAAATTACAGCCCCCAAACCCAATGTGGTCCAGTGTTTGATTTTTAATAACGTTTTATTGAGCCACAACCATACATCTTGATTTAAGTATTGCCTATTAATACTTCTGCACTTTCACAGCAGAGCTGGGTAGGTGCAATAGTGTATAGTACACAAATTCTAAAATATTTACTTTCTGGCCCTTTACAGAAAAAGGTTCACTTATCCCTCCTGTAAAGCAGTGGTGCCTTGTGAAGTTATTATAAAGTACAAAGAAAACTATTGCTCATGTGAGTTTTATTTTAAAAGCAAAATTGTATTTCTGCATCCATAGGCTTGTTTTTCCCCTAAAAGGATTTTAGCTTCCAATTTCATGGAACAACAGAAGCAGAAGTACTCCAGTAAGTGTGCTTGGTTACATGAATAACTCGTGAAGGTTTGAATATACACTTCCTGGCAAAATGCAACGTTCGAAACCTAGAAATATGTCTGCCTAGTACTTTTAAGAGCAATATATGGAAATCCCCTTTTTAAACTCTGAAAAGATTTATTTTATATTCTGGAAACATTTTAGTATGGAGAGTTGAGGTTTGCATAAAAATACAGCAACTAGCATAGTTGTCATTATTATTCTCTAGTAAAATTTTTGGCCCTAAGACAAGTTATCTTGGAAACAAATAAGAAAAAAAAAAAAAGCAGCCAATATAAACTTAAACTCATATACACTAAAAAAGATATGTATCTATTACTTAAAGTAAATCTATCATCACAGATCCCAGACTAATTTTTATTCTTTAAATCATCCTTACAGGGGACCCTCAGTTTCTTTTGAAATTCAGCTTTCTATGACTACATGTACAGCCCATGTGTTTCCTCATAACATTCATTTGTTGATTCCCATTTCATGCTTCCATTGGATAACTATATTGTGCGTGTAAATGTCTCAATTAAATATATCCTTCTGACACTTTGGCACTTCCATAGGGAAAAATCTCTTATTAATTCAGATGTTTACCTCAAGCACTGAATCCAGGAGAATCAGAATAAACCGAGTTGAGAGTATCTGATGTGTGCTTTAAAAACGAAGGGGTGGAATAACTCACCATCTTCCTAATAGGCACACTAGTTCTCTGGATCGTTCTCCAACATACAAAGCCAGTTCACTTTTAGGACCTTCGTAACAGCTGTTCCCCATCCTCAGAATGCTTTCTTCCTAGAGAATTACCTGGCTCTTTTCTTGCCAATCAGATTTTTTAAAATCACCTTCTCAATAAGGTCTCAAAGCAATTTTCAAATTTTTACTTATTTCTCAGCATAGAATTTTCTACTTTATGAACTTTTTTTCTCCTCAAATGTGCTTCCAAGTCCCACCTCCTAGAATCCGGGCTTTGTTAGAGCATGGCCATAGTCTATCTCGTATACAGTATGCAAGACATTGTTAGGAATATAGTGGGAATTCAGTGCATGAATGGGTATATTTAATTTAGAAAGGTAGGTCTATAATGGCTTAGATGTTGTAATAAGCCTGAATATAAAAAGGAAAAATATGTTTACTGCCCTCAAGGAACTCCCAATCTGGTTAAATTAACAATCACATACAGATAATGCAATTGTACACTTGAGGAACTAACAATTAACATTATAAACTAGATTGCATCATTTTACAGACAAGCCATTATTTGTACAAATAAAGTAGGAATGGTGGCATCAGGGAAGAAATATTATAGGTGACATGTTAGTTTAGAATAGGAAGGGAAGTAAGGGATTAGGCTTTAAGCAAATGTTTGTCACAAACGAACTTGTGAATCACAAGTGACTTGAAGCGGCAGAGGAAGATAGGAAGTTAGTAGTGGCCAACTTTCTGATATTCACAGTTATTTAAGTTTGTGTACTCAAACACTCACTAAAAGTTTTACATACACCTCAGGTTTAACACATCAAAAAATACATTCACTTTCTTTTTTTTGCAAATCTTTCCCATGCCCCCTTTTCATGCATTTCACAATTCACTATTTTACCCAACACATAATTATTTATAACTTACAATTTTCGCTTCAATAAACATAGTGTTATACCCCTGTATAACTGAAGTCAGAAACTGAGAAGCATGGATGAGTGCTTCCACAGAACCTGCCAGCATTGATTCAGGTAGACGTTAAAACCTATCAATCACCTCTTGAGCTTTTTCAGATTTGTCCATTTCCTTGCATCCTTACTACCAACCACATTAATCAAGAACACCATTTCTTCTCTCTGTATTTACAATTAGCCTCTGGATAAACTTCCAACTTGCTTCTTTCCAAACCATTCTCAATATATCAGCAAAAGAAATGCCTCAGAATCACAGATCTCATTACCTTTTTCTGCCAACTACTCTTCAGTGGCTTCCCCAGTGCCCTTTGAAGCCAAATAAATAAATAAATAAATAAATCTTACAAACAGGACTAGAAAGACTTTGCAGGACCTAGCCCCATCTCCTCCTCAACTTGGTCTCTTGACTTTCTTCTTTCCAAACATAATTTTCTGTGTCTGCCTTTCATTGCCTTCAATGTCTAGCACACTTACTCTTAGATCTCTTCCTCTCCATAGAAAGTTCTTTCACTACAATGTTTTTCTGTAGTGCATTTTTTGTATCCTCAATTTTCTGTTTAATACCACTTCTTCAGAGAAGATTCCTCCAGCACAGACACTAATTCTGATTTCTAACTCTGTCCTGACTTATTCTCGTTTCTCACCCCCCCCACTGTCTCTCATGAGACTCATCTTAGTTTATTACTTACATGAAGTCTGACTACTGGGTTATGTCTATCAGATTCACTTTTACATCCTTGTCATCTAGTTGTACTTAAAATAATAATAGTTACTGAGGGAGCTAAGTATCTGTTAGATGAATACTTTTAGTATAAATGAAAAAGAAACAATGTAAAACATTGGAATGATAGAAGAAAATACTGAAAACTGATGAAAGACAGAAGAAAAACCATTTGAGAAACATTTCAGTGGCTTCACAGATATGACATAGAGAGCGACTTGAGCAAGAATGGGTGGGAATCAACAGGAGTCTATCATTACCTCAGTTTTTTTTTTTTTCTGAACATGGTAGAACAATGAAGTCATTAGATAATATAAGAAATACAAAAAGAAACATAACTTTGGGAATGCCAGAGAAGATTGAAATATTTTTGACCAATGGGACATTCAAGACCTCCAAGCAAAGACATCTTGTAGTCATATAGAAACTGTTTTGTAAGAATAAAACTCTCTGAGCCAATGTTTTAAGACTATTTTTTTGTGCCAGGAATGGTGGCGCACACCTGTAATCCCAGCACTCAGGAGGCTGAGGCAGGAGGATCATTGCAAATTCTAGACCAGCCTGGGCTACAAAGTGAGCTCAAGGCTAGCCTGAACAGCATAATGAGAACCTGTCTCAAAAATACAAAAGAAGACTACCGTTTTGCAATTAATTACAACAAATTAATTTTAATATGCAATGGAAATACTAATATGAAATATATTAGTGAGGCTATCTATTTTTAGAAGTCAGAATAATATGTATCCCTAAAATACACTTTCATTAGTTTAGGAATATTGAATGCATTTTCAATTTACAATATTTCAAACTTACACAGAGTTCCTCAGGAGATAACACAATCATAATTTGGTAATTATCTGTAGCCTCATCTTGTCTCTAATTGAGGAGGATAAATATACTTTGGATATTTGATAAGTATGTAATTATTAACATACTGCTAGGAAAATTGTGAAGCATTATATATGTTAGTACCCACATGAAGATTTTTCCAGTTTTGCAGAGAGAATCTTGGATTGATTTGGAATCTCAGTGAAAAAGGAGCTCTATATCGGAGCAAGTATCACTTTGACTTTTGCAGGTTCCTTCTTAGGATAATAGTTCTCCACTCCTATGGGATATGCAATATGTTAGAAGTCTTTTGTTCTTCATAATAGCTAAAGTACAGCCCTTGTAAAATCATTGTTTCTTCTATAAATGAGATAATATTTTTAAAAAATCAATCTTGTTTGCATTGTGCTTTTTTTGAGAGTGAGCAGTGTAGTAGAAATTGTTATTTACCCATAATATTTCATGTAAGCTACAGTCTATGAAGTATAAATATACTCAAGGAAGGTGTATTAATTAGCCATCCATTGCTGGGACAAAATACCTGACATGCACAATTTTAAGGAAGAAAATTTTACTTTGGCTCATGGTTTCAGACATTTCAACCCATGGTCCTAGGCTTCAAGGCAAAATTATCAAGGTGGAGGGGCATGTCACCTTGTGATAGACAATCAAGTAGTAGAAAGAGTTGGGAAGAACCGGAGAGAGAAAAGGCGAAAAGGAGAAGAATATAATCCTCCAGATTATGCCTCCAGTGAACTACTTTCTTCCAATCAAACCTCCTAACACCTCATTCAGTTATAAATTCATCAAAGAATTAACACAATGATGAGGCTAGTGTCACCATGATCTACTCATGTTGTAAAAGCTTCACATCTAAAAACATAAGCCTTGTGGAAGATACTTTTTTCTAAACCAAAAAGAAGGCCATGGAATTTTATCTTATTGGATGAGAGAAAACATGACCTAAGTGTTCTTTATCTCAACTCTTTTTATGGTAGACATTCAGATTCGCCCAATGAAGCCATGTAAAAACTAGCAGAGCTTTCGTGGACATTTTGATTGACAATATCACTATCTCCTGCTCAATCTGCTAAGATAATTTGAAAACAGAAAATACTTTTATTTGGATTTGGTATTCCATAAAACAAATTTTCAATATGTTTTGGAGTTCCCAAAGTGTATAGCATTATTATTATTTGAGTATAGTTTTCTTTTTTAATCAACCTAGAATATGATTCAATTGACAGGTCAATAGTTTAATATCTCAACCTAAAAACAATTGGTTTCACTTCAGTGGAATATTGTATAGCTTATTATTTATTGATAACTTTAGAGGAGTTAATCCAATAGGAGGCAAAAAATACAATAGGAGGCAGCTAAAAAGTATAAGAAAATACTTAGAATTCATGCTATAACAGAAAAGAGACAGCACCATGACTGGAAAATAACTAGGGCTGGGAATGTAGCTCAGCAGCACAGCACCTGCCTGGCAAGTGCAAGGCCTTAAGTTTGATTCCCAGTGCAAAACAAAATAAACAAACAAAAAAAAAAACCAAAAAACAAAAACAAATACTAAAAAACAAAGAAAGAAAATACCTAAAAGTATAGTAAGTTTTCTATGAGAAAATGTATTTCTAGACCACTTCAAAATAAACAACTTAAAATCCCTTTTTGCTCTAATAAGTTAAATTTTCACATACCTGAAATACATTCTACCTGTTCCAGAATTACTTCTTCCACCAGAATTACACAATTATAAAACTCCTTCAATCTTCTAATTTTCAAATATAATGGAAATTTAATTCTCAGTTCATTATTTTAATCTTTCAAAATAACCTAGTTATAGACAAGGCTCATCTGAAAGCTTCAATAACAGAATGCCAAAAACGGTGTGTGAGGGGTTTGGTCAGCTTTCAAATATAAACTGGTAGTTTGACTTTCAGCAAAGTTTTGCCCATTAGACTCTTCCTCCAATTCTTCTTATCCTCTAGCTTTTTGCTATTGTCAGAGAACAGAAATGGTATTCCAGGAAACATATTTCACATTATTTCTAAAAAGCAAGTGAAATGAATTAAGATTATAGTATCACAGAAGCTAATATTTTAGACAAGATATTACTTGATGTATAATTTTTTATATTCATTGTATTACATATTTATACTCTTATCTATAGAAAGGAATACAATCACATCTTCTCAAGCCATACTGCAGTTTGTAGTATTATTTGAATTGGACATCAAT
Organism: Dasyprocta punctata; assembly: GCA_004363535.1. Classification (NCBI taxonomy): domain Eukaryota; kingdom Metazoa; phylum Chordata; class Mammalia; order Rodentia; family Dasyproctidae; genus Dasyprocta; species Dasyprocta punctata. Next base: position 194,436 of record RJWM01000106.1, on the reverse strand, counting down.
AATAAACTTCAAAAGGAGTGGTTGATGTGAGCATGGCCCTATGTTTCTTATAAGACTTTACATTCCCACCCACACCTATCCATAGTACTTGAAAGAAATACATGTACGTATACATACAACAATACATAACATATATTATATATATTTATATCTATTATTATATACTATAATAATCATACCTCTATATATGTTTCAAGGTTGTAAATAATACTGTCAACATCAAATGCAGCAGCACCTGGAACAGTGTATACCCTCAATATTAAGTAAATGAATAAATTAGGCAAATAAAAAATGAGTAAGAGAAAAAAGCATTTCATTCATTTTACTTTAATTTGGATGGCATTTGATTATACTATCTGACAAAAGTTAACCATGTCTAATATTTTATAATAATTGCATAGGTGGTTTTTGCCCTCTAAATTATCTTTTGTTATTCTCTGTCAGCTATAATTTGTTCAAACTTTTGTATAGCATTTTTTCTAATCTTACATAATAATTAGGGAAACTAAGGGAATTAACACTTAGCAAGAGTCTATTCTTTCTCTTAACACTCACATGTCTTAGAACTTTCGTAATGATCCTGGAAAAGATTATCTTTTATAGAAAAGACAGAGGGCAAATCTCTGAACTGCTTGTCCAAAGCATAAAAGCAAAATTCAAACCCAAATCAGTCTGATTCCATACATAGAGATGTTTTCCTCACATCACACCATCACCAAGAACTGTGTTTTGCCTTTTCTCCTGAGCCCTGCCAACTTATTCAAGATGTTATCATTAGCCTGAGCTTTCAATAATTGCCAACTGTGAATAAGTGAAGCATTTAGGAGTTGGGCGATGTTGAAGTACTCTGGTGGCATTTTTTTTTTTGGCGGGGTTTATTCAGCACCCACCTGACTCAGAAGCTTTGAAAAATATAAACTAGAAAAGTTTAACCAGTTCGGTAAATGTTTAGATGAATGATGAATCTTGTTTGAATAAGAGAAAGTCTTCATTCTTTTGACCTATCCACTGAAGTCAAACAATTACCATGCTGGTAATTCTCTAAAATTATATTAGGTTTCCTTCATTTTTTGTATTGAGTTTGTGCTTTTCTCTGGCCTGACAGTGCAGTTAAACAGAGAGAGAGAGAGAGAGAGAGAGAGAGAGAGAGAGAGAGAGAGAGAGAGAGAGAGAGAGGGAGAGGGAGAATCTGAAATGAACTCATTGACAAGATGTAGGTGACACTAATTTATGCATGCAGGAGAATAATTTAAATTTATGTATTTTTCTTTAAATCTATGTACTTTGCCGTTTTGCAAGGTAAGAGGTTCATTTATATACAGGTATGAAGTTGAATGCTGAACTACACATGTCTGACACTTTGTTTAAAATAGTTTCTATTGTCTTTTAAGTAGCAGGATGGATTTTGGAGTTTTACAGAAACTACCAACACATGTCTTGTCTTAGAGATACTGATAAAGGATCTCCAAATGTTCTTGTTCATGTGAACCCTATGAAAAATTTGGAAAAACTCATTAGGCTTTTGTCTGGACTTGATATTTATTTTTCATTCTTAGTTTAAATGATTGCAACTGTATAATTACAGACACATTGTAAACACAGATGTTTTAAAATAAAAGATGCATTTTACTTGACAAATTTTATAAATCATTTATCTTGCTCTTCTGAAGCAATAATATGTACATAAATTGATTTTTCCCCTCTCTGTATGTTCTAAGTAAAAAAAAAAAAAAGAAGAATATCTTTTGTTCAGTTCCTACACCACACAAAGAACTTTTGGATTGAGTTATAATTAAATTATTAATAGTGTGTATTTGATCAAAATAATATACATATACTACAAATTTTAATGAGTAAACATAAAATTGTACTGAAATTTTATTTTTTATTAGGATGTATGGACAAATTAGCTATTAATTTATATACCACCAAAGAATATAAATGATTTCTAGAATTTAAAAGTCTCAATACCAATTCTATCCCTGTTTTTCACTTTTATACATCCAAGTGCAAATAAATATTGTTCAAAGAAGTTAGTAGGAAGGAATGGAATTTTATTATTTTAGTGTTAATTCTTTGAGTCTCTTCTATAATATATACCAAAAATACATGATGATTCATCACCAAAACTTATTTTTAAATGCCTACTAGGTAACAGTCATCAGGATTTCTCCTTAGGTTTAGTTGAAAGCAGATTTAGCAAGAATCATGCCTTCTGTATTTCCTGATCATTAAAATCATTCATGATCCTTCTGTGTAAAGCCATAGTGAGATTAGAGGTGAATGAAAAATAAACAGGTGGTTCAGAAGGGAGAGGTAAGAAAAAGGAAGCAGGTCTTGACAGCAAGTATCTTTTCTTAGGTAATTGAGATTCAGCGAGAGGTACAAAAGAAAGTCAAAGCTATAGAAATAGATTCCGTTAAAACTGTGTATGCCTACCCATTCAAAAGGTTTCATTGTTTCCCAGGTTGTACATAATCCAGTGTGAGCACAGCTGTTTTAAGAAATTCAGACTCATTACCTATGACAGGAATATCAACCGGCACATTAGAATCACCTAGCTCATGCCTGTACTTCAATTTCATCTCACGACTCAATAGTTACGTGTTAAAACACAGAAAGCTATAGTTTTGGGGGAAGTGACCTTATTAGTACTAGTGGTGAAATATAATTCTAAACTTCTTTCTCATCCTCTATCCTTTGAATTTCTTTCTTTCAGCATAAAAGAAGTCAGTACCAGGAGACAATCGGTCCCACATTGTAGAGAGTCAGTGAAAGAGAAGCAGAACTGTCCTTTATGGTTACAATTGCCTGGAACTATCTACATAGCCTTAGGCATGAGCAACAACCTTCCTGACTCTTAGTAGTCTCAACCTTAGAGGTAAACAAAGAGCTGTAAAGACACACTGAGGTCCAAGCAACAGCCTCAGGAATTAAAACTGCAGCAATCAAACTGCGGCCTGGAACCTATTACTTTTTGGTTTTAAAGCTCTCCAATTAATGCTAATGTGAAGGCAAGATTGCAAAAGTCAAAATTAGAATCATCTATACAGTGTTGTACAAATATGTGAGAAATACTCACCATGGGGAATGTTGATAGTTTTCTGTGTTATCTTCATGTTATCAGTTTTTAAAAAATTGCGGTTTGAATGAAATAAATGCTATACTTGGCCTGAGTCTTAAAATACTTTTATAAAAAAAGATACCAAATAGAGAAGGCAGTGTGATTTATAAAAAGATTTTTAAAAAATACTAAATGCAGACAGCAGAGGGACATCCAAAAACATATGTAGCACAGAGACACCATAGAATCTTTGTTAATGGGGTTGCATCGCGCTCTTGATTTAACATTTGGCATGGGAGAACATATCCTCTTATTTTGAGATTCAGAAGTGCAGTACGGTTGCACAGTTTCCCTTTTTCTGCCCGTTGAAGATCTTTAAAATCAGCAATAAACAACTAATGCTACTTAGTAAACATACCAAAGTCTATTTCTATCTCTTCAAATCATGAAAAATCTCTGAAGAAAAGCAAATGAGTCTTTTGAACTACCAAGATCTGAAATAACTGAGACAAGCTAACAAAAAAAATCTCCCTTGAGCTGAATAATTTTGTGAATTAAAAGGTGAAATTTTACATACCACATGATTTTTGTTGTTATTGTTGTTTTCCTGTATTATCCTGGAACTCACAACAGAAAAAATAAATATACTTCATATTTTGATTTTTTTTAGATATATAGATTCTACTCCATCACTTTAGTTCCTCTTTTCTTGATGTATTTGTCCTGGCACTTCAACTCATTTCATTTCAATTTTTTAGGAATTTAGCTCACTATTATACTTTATATGCTTCGCATGATGCAATATGGATGCTTTGATTGATTCTAAAATTTTGTCCATCTTTTACTTTATAACTAAAGATCAATAACTAACTTTAAACGCTGAACTAAAATAATCATAGCCAAAAGGGGTGCATTCTGTATATTAATTTAAATTGTTCATAAAGACAAAATGCTATGATGAAGAGGAATCAATACTTTTTATTTCTAGTTTTTCTACTTGATTGATTATGTTGTGAATTCCTTTAGAGTGATGGAAGATACTTATATATCTATAGTTTGGAATGTGTTCTTTGGGGAGATTTAGTTGAATACTAGGTTGTACTGTAGCTGAAGTTTGATTTATCTGTGTGAATTATTAGCTTGATATAGAAAAGTAACTCTGACTTGAATATTTGATATCTTTGTCTCTGAAATAAATATATTGATGGAAAGTAAACCTTTTTGTAAATGTTGAGCCGCAGTAATTTTTAGGGGAAGGGGAGTAGAGGAGTTTAATTGTATAAAAAACAAATATTTGTGGTATTAGGGGAAATATTAGCTGATACAGTTTCTCAGAATGATTATCTTCTTTTTAGTAATGCCTACCTAAACAGGATTAGATACCGCTTTAAGATTTCTTTTAAAAATAAAAGTTTCTTCAAAACTAAAGAGGTTTAAATTGTAGCATCAACTGGTCCAAAGCACACGGGACTGTTAAGAAAAAAATAGTCTGAAGCATGTTTTGTAGAACTGTGTCACAAATCAATATTTTAGACACTTTGAAGATCATCCCCTGGCTTTTCAACCTTCAGACTTTGGAGTCAAGGGATATATATGTTTATACCCTCTCTGTTTCTAAAATAAATCATTTCCAATTTGGCATCTCTTTTACCAACAGGCCCACTGAAAATGTCAATTTTTATAATTGATCAGAACCATACTAGTGGGAAAAATGAGGAGACAAGAGTACAGATGTCATTCAGGGTCAGTTTGTGTATTTGTGTTACAGGAAAACATTGCTTTTATTTTTTTTTTCCACTTTATTTTCTTAGTCATTCGCTCTGACCTGACTTTGAGTCAGAGGTGAGTTAGCTGGGGAAAAAGATACTCCTTTGTGCAAAGACTTACACAAGTTTTGGAAAGAGATATATATGTATGTTAAAATTATTCCAGAACACTGTTCTCTAAAGGGTAATAAATATATCTGAGTTAATTTCTGTCATGAAAACAGAAATATGAGGCTCATAGGGAACTTAAATCACAATATGTTGTCAATGAATTAAAAATCCATTTAGTATAAAGTCTCTCAGAAACAAAGAAAAAAACTGCTTGTTTATAAAATGCTATCTAAAACTTTAAAACTCTTTTTTATTATTTTATTTATTTTCTATTTATTTATTTACTTTTTGGTATCAGGAATCAAACTTTAAAATTCTTAACCAAAAGTAACATTTACAAAAACTTCAGAACCAGCTTTTCTTTTCTTTTCTTCTTTCAGTGAAGTACAATCAGGTTTCTGGGGAAGGGGGAAACAGATCAGTGAAATAAACTAGACGTTTTAACACAATATCTAAATCTAAATTTGGTACCAAATGTAAAAAGTTGTCAGTAATGTTATATAGGATTTTCACACGATTTAAAGATATTTTTGACAACTGCAACCTAATGAAGCTCACAAATGGAACTCTTGCACACTCCTAGTAGTGATGAAGCAAAATTGTTACTAGGCTGAAATGGTTCCATAAAAAGACAAAGTAAATCATGAAGTCATAATATATATTACCTATATGTGTGCAGCTATTACTATTGAAAATTAGTATCATTTCATATACTTATAGGCCATTAGTTTGTCCTTTACAGTGAAATTTCTTCTCATACCCTCTTTTTTTATTGGTATTAGTGGCTCTCATTGGTCCTATATCTTGTAAATACTCTCCGTAAGTGTAGTTTTAATTTGTTTATGGTTTCGCTTACTGTATGTAAGCTTTAACTATCAGTTAAATCAGCCTTCTGATTTTTCATGTCATGTTTTTCAAATTTCATATCTCCTATATTTACTTGGATAACTGCTCTGAGTTTATATTTCTAGTCAGCTCCTTAAATCGCTATGAAATTTCTTGTATGTGGTAATTAAGAATACAGGACATTTTCCCCTCATGTGAAGAGTTAGTTATGAGAAATCATTTATAAAATAAATAAGCTATGGATAAAGATGTGGCTTTTTTATACAATGGAGTACCACTTTGTCATAAAGAAGGATAAACTTGAGATATTTCTAGGTAAATGGAAGCACCTTGAGACTGTACTCAGAAGTGAAATAAATCAGGCACTCATGTTTAAATATCACATTTTTTCTCTAGTGTGAGAAACTGAAAGTGCAAATTAGGACCAAACTGTATAATAGATATAGAGAAATAGGAAGAAAATGTTCAAATGTGAAGGGAAGCGTGGGAGGATGAGGGGGGAAAGGAAGGGAGGAACAAGAAAGAAAAAGAGAAAGAAGGAAAAAATGGAAACAAAGCTTTTGTAAATAAAGAGGGTAAGAGGGATTAATGAGGAGAGCATTGGGGAAAAAGAAGAATCAAAATGTATCACTGCGTACAGGTACAAATTCCCTATGATGAATGTAAACATTAAGTATATGTAATCTCATACTACAACCACAGAATCAAGTGTATGTGACATCACCATTTTGGCCTATGAAGCTTAAAATATTTACAATCTGGTCCACAGCAGAAAGAAATATTTACACTCTACTTTCTCCTCCCCTTGCTTTTTACTATAAGCATAGTTTCAGGTTTTTTTTTTTTCCCTATACATTCTCATGTTATCTTAAATAAGAAATTAGATTGCCTTCCTAGGGAGGGGGAAGGGGTAAAGGAATAAAAGGGAAAGAAAAAAATAGGAAAAGAAGGAAAAATGGAAACAAAACTTTTGTAAATAAGGAGAAGAGGGGTTGAAGGGAGGATAGAAGAATAGGGGAAAAGGTACAAATTCCTTACGATGAAAGTGATCATTATGTATACCTAATATGTACCAATAAACTTAACAAATAAAAAGAAATTAGAGAGTGGGTGGCCCCACTCCTCATAAAGTAGGGTCTATAGTCTCATGTTACTAATGATAAAACTGAGTCATGAAGTATTTAAGTCACTTGCCAAAGATCACTCAGCTAATAAGTGTCTAGCCAGGATTTTTACACAAAAATCCTGAATCTGAGTTCATGCTGTAGGCTAGGAGGTTGATCTATAGTTCTATAGCACTTTGCAGGTTACTATTTAATTGAATATTTCCTTTATTAGACTGTAGTTGTTTGAGGAATGAGACCATACTCCAAAGTTTTATGTATATCAACATCTAGCACCTACTAGCTTCCCTATGTGTCACTTCTTTACAAAGACTGGTCTCAAAATCAGGAATTTTCAACCAGGAATATTTGGTCATATCTGGGACATTTCTATTGTTGCAAGAGGGAGGGGTAGCATGTAGCAGGTAGAGGGATCAGGGATGTTACTATACATAATGGTCCGAATAGTCCACCATAGCAAAGACTTATCCGGCTGAAGATGTCAGAGGTTGAGAAACACTGTGCTATACCAACTGGTTTCTCAATTTCAGAGCCACATATGCAACTAATTATACAGTTACTTAATGTCTGTAGCTTAAATTTATTGAATCTTTCACAACTGGAGTAAGAACTCCACTGGAGACCACATTTGTTTTGTTCAATGTTATATCCTCTGTGATTTCCACAATAAATGATACATTTGTAAGTATTAATTAAGTATAAGCTGAATAAGCAAATAGAGAGCTCATTTAAGGTTTTATATTGAATACTTGGGAATTCAGAATACTGCACATGTTTAGCAAACATTTTCATTTTCTACTTAGTCATTTATGAAAAAATTTGATATCTCTATTTCGCCAGTGGGCTTTTATAATTGCACTTTTACAGAGTCAAAACTGTTTCAGAGATATATTCTATCCTAAACAAATTTTTGCTTTTTATATGGATAAGTTCTGCAGTATTTGCAACAAAAGTTCAATGAGAAATAGGTTAAAACACTCTGAAACTTTAGTTTTTGTTAGTTTTGTTTTGTGTTGCTATTAAAGATTTTTAACTGGTTATCCATGATTGTCTAAGTAGGGTAGGCTCTAGGTCAATACCAGAAGTACACAAAGTTAGCCTTTCATCTGCTTTTCTTTCCTCTCTTAGAAATTTAGGACTGTCTTGTACTATTTCTTTCTGTTCCATCTTTTGCTTTGCTTCTCTGTTGTTGAGAGAATAACTCCCAGAATACATCCTCTTAAAATTCCATATGACTTTAAAGGTCACCTCTCCTAATCATGCAACTGATTCATAAATCTCATTTTACAATTCCCAGGTTCCCACTTTCCATCATCTCGCCTATGCTCAGATATCTTAAGTGCTAGAAAATACACTGTTACTTGAGGCACCAATTATTTGTTTTAGAGTTTCCATTAGTGGGCTTTTGATGGAGTCCTCTGTAGCTGTAATCCAAAGGCTTCAGCTTTTTGTACCTCTAAGGGCTCCTCACAATTAGATTAAATTCTTAACTGTGCAACAATGTTTCAAACATTTGGGGACAGCCATCATATCCTCTCTTCTCCATGCTGAGCCCCACACCTGAGATCTTGTGCTCACTAAATGGCACAGCTTCAGGAACTCTTGCTCTCTGAACAATTTCCAGCTTTTCTCTGACTCGTTTGAAATCTTTTGTAAGAGTTCCACCATTCATCTATTCCATTCACTTATTCAGGTGATACAACAGGGAAAACCTGAAAATACAGTTTGGTCCATTTTCTCTTCAACAAGTATTTACTGAGTACCTAATCTTTGCAAGGCACCATGCAAGGTACTGGGAACACATTTTTGGGAGAAATATATTTGTTTCCTTTTTATAGCTTGTAATATATGGGATAAGAAAGTGACTGATGAGAACATTAATACTTATAAGTGAGATTACGAATGTGACAAATGTTACCTGAAGCCATAAGATAATATAGTATAACAAGGGAGATTGGATTTAAAAGCATTCTTTCACTTAATTCTCACAATGATCCAATTATTTTCACTTTAAAAGTCAGGAAACAAAATCACAAAGGTGTCTTTTACAAGGTTGCAAGGTCTGGGACTCAAGGTGAATCTCTGGCTTTCTCACTGTATGACATGGGTGTCGTCCCCAAGACACAAAGCCAGATGCTTTTGAAATCATGGAGATTTCTGATATCAGATTGACTACTAGAGACCAGATGTGAGAATCAGCTGTGAAGACCCAGAAATGAATGAAATATGTATTTAGTTAAGAGGGAAACACTTAAAAGCTGTACAGATTGTAGGTATGAAAGAAAGAAGAAAGGCTAACCATATCTTTCAGCATTGTCAAAATAGCCATAGTTCACAGAGAATATGTAGAGACCTCCAATGCAACCTAGGATTCATTTCTATCTGCATGGAATTGCTCCAGCCAGCAATCTGAGTAAATGTTACTTAAATTGAAGAGAAAAATGCCTACTTCTAAAAGAAGATAGTGTTCCCAAATGTATTGCTTCATTTAAAAAATACTGTACAGAAGAATTTTAGTTAAATAAAGTAACTGCTACGTTTCTTCCACTTTTGGTTTCAAGTAGCCTTTAAACCTATATATGTGATAACCGGCATAGGCATTTTGGAAAATTTACTAGTATATGTGGAGTATAATGGCTTTAATGATTATGGATTTTTTTTTCCTTTCTACTAATCACCTATCTTACACAATGCATTCCTGAGGATGTTCTGGGAATGCAGCTAGATTTGAGCCATTAATACAAATCTAAAAAGTAAAATCACTCTTAGTTTTTTCTTGATAACACACATACACACACACAAACATAATATGTGAAGAAAAAACAATTTTGAACATTTCAAAGGTCTATGAATACAATTTTATGAATTTTTTGTTATAGCCTTTCATAGATTCATAGTTCTTTCTAACACACCAGTTATATTTTGTTCATTAATTTAAAAATAAATGCATTCAGACTAGACCTCTGCCTGTGTATTGATGGTGCTTTTATGGTTTCACCTTTGCTGTTCTCCTGCTAACATTGCCCTCCATAAATCAATCCTAAATGTGAGAAAACAAATAACCATCTCTTCATTTTTTTCTCTCACAGGCTGCATAGCTCAAAAAGAAATGAAAGACAGAAGTAGATAGCAAGTTTTAGGGAGTGACTACTGTGTGGTGCTCAACACAACAGACCTTCATTCCTGGCATCTCAACTTATTCTAGTCTGTGATGAACATCTTTAACCTAGTATCCATGGATGAGATTTAGGGAGGCGCCCAGATTCCTGGAATTGTATTTTATATTTTAAATACCTTTGAGGGTTTGTTGTTGTTGTCGTTGTTGTTATTGTTGTTGTTGTTATTGAGACTGGGTCTCACTATGTAGTTCAGGCTGTCCTTAAACAACTCACTATGTAGCCCAACTGGTCTCAAATTTGTGTCAATCTTTCTGCCTTAACCTCTTGAGTGTTGGGATTACAGGGGTATACCACCATGCCCGGCAAGAACCTTTGCATTGTAAGTCAGAGTTTATTTCTATTTTATTGTTAAATAAATTGATATCTAGCCATGTACTCATATCATTGATCATTGGCATCAGATTGTCTACTAGGTTATCTTACCCTAAAACACACATGTGCTAGAGCATGTCACACTGGTTGCTCCCACCACCATTAATAAATTGAAATCTCAAGTACTATTAAAGAACAATGGAGATAAACTTTATACTGTGCAAGCATCATAAGTAACAGAAGTTCTATTATAATTTTCAATGATCTAAAATAGCCTCAACAATATAAATAATTACCACACAGCAATGATGGATATGCACTTAATTTTACTTAATCAGCTCTTTAAAAGAAGTCCAACTTGACATAATTGGGGAAATAATTATGATTTTTAACAATTGAGTCATAATACAATGTGCACATCTGAGTGTTAAAACCAGTGAGTTTTGATAATTGAATATACTTATGTAACTACCACACCAACAGAGTATGTTCCAAGGTACATTCAAAATACACTTTGGAGACAGAAGCTACAGTATAACACTTGCCCATAGATTAGAAATAAAAAGAGAGGAAGCCTAGTGTGGTGGGCCACACCTGCCACCCCAGCACTTAGGAGGTTGACATAGGAGGATCCTCTGAGATTGAGGCTACACAGTGACCTCAAGGTCAGCTTTGTCTACATAGTGAGACACTGTCTTGAAAAACAAAAATGGCAGAGATAAGATGATGAAATCATATGGACTTTGACTGCTTAACAATCCAGCAGATGATAGTAAGATGCTGGTGTATAATAGATTGGGGATGGGAGAGATGAGAAATTCTAATTGAAATATCAAAGCTACATAAACATAAGCATTTATAAGATGGTCAAAGGAAGCATTTGTTTCTCTATATCACCCCATTCATCTGTTCATATCCAATTCCTATTTTAGCCTATGGTTAGAGTTTAAAGTGCTTATTCTAAATATTTAACTGTGTCTTTAAAATTTCACATTTACATTTGGACTTAATTTTACATTTGAAGGTTTTCCTTAAAATCAGTAGGTTAGTTGTCAGATTTAAAATATTACAGATACTATCATGGAAAAAAAAGGCAATGTATATTTCAGGCACATTTTCAGTCCTAAACAATATAAAGTATTGCTAAGTATGGCATTTAGCCATTAATGCTGTCTCAGTTCTGTAATGTAAGGAAATAATAGGCTTATGACAACTTGGATAATACCTTTAAGTCTTTACATTATTATTCTAAATATCAAAGAAATTTCACTGCATGATATTCTTTTCTTCTTGAAAAGCTATGTAAAAACAGCCTAGAAAGAAAACCCAGGTCCAGATATCAGCCCTAAAGTTTTCTGAGTTTCTGACTATTGCAATGCGTACCACTGCCCTAACGTTGCCAGCTATCAAGAATTACACAAATATAGGGCAATATTGTACATTCAAATGAATATCAGATTAAAAAGAACCCAATGGTATATATCAGCTTTCATGATTATCATAGCTTCCACATTTAATGTGCCTATGTTAAGTTGTTTTCGTTATTTCTTACACATCACAGTTCAATCTACTGATCATGTTGAAAAGACTAGAATTTAGATGAACCATGTACTTAATTATGTACCTCAGTATCACTGAGTAAAAGAACACAATGAGAGATAGGTTTTATATCCGAAGGGACAATCTAGAATGCTCTCTCATGTGATCAGGTATCATTTGTCTCTCTTATCTGAATGGAAATACTATCTCAGCAAAAGCATACAACATTAACTTACCTTAGCATCATTCTTTTTCTAAAAAAGAAACATTTTCTCTGTAGAACTCTTCAGACATTTTCTATTTATGTTTTCAAGAACCTTTGTGTTTGTGGAAAGGTTTAAGTATTATTGACTTAAACTGTAACTGACTCTTTTTGACCAATTAATGTTGATACGCAGGGTCTCCATGGCTTGCAAATTTGTATTTGAGAAATTAACCATTTTTGAAAGGCATGGTGGCACAAGTCTGTAGTTCCAGCACTTGGAAGGCAGAGGCAGGAGGATAGCCAGGAGTTCAAGGACAGCCTGGGCTATAAAGTGAGTTCAAGGACACTCTGAACTGCAGAGCGAGACTCTGTCTCAAAAGAAAAAAAAAATTAAAAAAGAAACTAACCACTTTTATTTCTCCCTCACTAAAATTAATACTGTCTTTTATTTGGTTCCTAATCCTTTAAAAAGAGAACTTTAAAATTCCAAGCATAAATTTTAATTCAAAGCTGCATATGTATAAATCTTGCAATGGTTTGTGTCTAGATTTCCCGCCACCCAATGTCTCATGCCATTATAGGGCTTTTCCGGGGTTGAATGAATCTAGAGTTTGTCATGCTGGAATTAAAGGTGCATGATTCATAAATCAATCCACTGATCAGCTTGGCATAGTTCTGGCTAGGGTCACAGGTGTGAGTGCTACACCTGTCCTAAGGCAGGGAGCCTGCATGCAATATAAGGAAGAGAAAAAGTCTTGTCTCCTCCTTTTTGCTTTGCTGCAATCAGCCTGCCTTGAACTTTCTCCTCTGCCATGTGCCACTCTGCCTTGGTACTGGCCTATTGTGGATTGAAACCTTTGCGAACTGTGAGCTGAATAAATGTTTTGTCCCTTAACTTCGGGTGTCAGGTATTTTGTCTCAGCAACAAGAAAAGTAACTAAAACATAGCTCAATGGCAGAACACTTGCATAGCATTTGCGAGGTCCTGTGTTTCCCAGGTGCCACAGAATACAGGAAAAACAAAAATTGGAAAAAGAAAGAAAGAAATTGAATTTAACACTACTCCTAAAGAAATCAACATTTGTAGGATAACCATATAGCTTATATTTTAGAAAATAAACCCATGAGTCGAGACTTTTGGATCAGAATATAGCATTTGGATCAGAAAAGCACATGTTCCTAATTATCTACATACCTGATTTACACCTAAAATTCTATTTACTTATATATTTTTTTGCATGGGAATTTTAAGCCAGTGTGGAGTGTTTGGGGAAACAAGTATTACTTTTAAATGCACGCTTTGAAATTGCTTCCTAGATGAGACATCTGTATAATTTGCACATTGAAATCCTAAACCTTAGCTTTTTCCAGTTTTTAAATTTTATTACTACTTGTATGCAGAACATAATACTTGTAGTTTTTGCATGGAGCTGGTACATGTACATAACACATATCAATTCTTTTTGTCATCTCCTTTCCCTCCATTTCTTTGTCATCTTCACAGTTGAAAAAGGTGTATCTCCCTATTTCCTATTACCTATCTTTTATTTTACTCTTTATTTATATTTTGGGTTTCTCATGTAAGAGAAATCATGTGATATTTAAGCACATGTATCTGATTTATTTCTCCTTAGCATTGTGGACTCATAGTGCATCCATTTTTGTAAAAGAAATGACTTGAGTTTATCCTTCTTTTTAGTAGAGCAGTACCATAAATACCACATTTTCTTTTTAGTAGAGCAGTACCATAAATATCACATTTTCTTAATCCATTCACCATTTGATGGGTGTATGGGCTGCTTCAAAGATTTAGCTATTATGAACAATGCTTCCATAAACATGAGTATGCATGGAAAATAGGAGGTCTTTAAATTTTTAGGGAAGATACCAAGAAAGGAAACAGCTGTGTCAAGTGGCATTTCTACTTTTAGCTTTTTGAGGAGTCTCCATACTTATTTCCATAGTGGCTGCACTAGTTTACATTGCCACCAACAATGGAGGTTTCTTTTTTCCCATACTCTCATCAGGGTATGTTATTATTTGATTCCTTTTTCTTCTAAAGAAAAAAAAAAGATAAACGTAACAATGAAATCGAGTTTCAAAACAGGTTAGTTGGATGGTTCCAATAGTCCATACATTGTGTATTGTCTTTGTAGTTGTTGTTCAGTGTGTGAGATATAAGCATGACATCTTGTCCAAACAATATTAGCACAAAACTTTCAAGTAACCATTACTTGATTTCTTAATGATAGCCATTATTCAGGAGTGAGATGAAATCTCAGTGTTGTTTTAATTTGCGTTTCTCTAATGGCCAATGATGCTGAACATTTTTTCATGTATTTATTTGCCATTTGAGAAGCGTTCTAAACCTTATTATTACAATTTATTTAGCTGATATTGAAAAATCTACTTTTTTCTTTTTTATTAGGATATGTTTGTTGTTCATAATGATTACATTTCCCTTGGGGAGTTGGTACACATACATGACACACCTAAATGTTTTTTCCATCTCCTTTCTTCTCTGTTCCTTGCATCTCTTAATTCCCTTCCCTTTTGCAAAATATATGTCTACCCTTTCCAGTTATTTGTCTTTTATTTTGTTCTTCATTTATATTTTGCATTTCTTATATAAGAGAAACCATGCAACATTTAAGCTCATATGTCTGATGCATTTCACCTCTAAGGTTTTTTGTAGTGAAATGGAGGGATAAAACTCATAGATATTTTAGGGGCATCAAAATCAACCAATTTCTACTTATCATTATGGTAGTGGAAAAAGAGTGATAAAATCAATTTGATATACTTTAAAGAAAAATAAAAGGTTCCATTCCTATTAATAATCATGACATGAGACCATAAGGTTACATGAAAGAATTCAGGCACACAAGCTTAAATAATGCTTGGATTTTTTATATGAAAAAATCAATGTATATTAATATGTATTTATTGTATCTGTTTAATATAATTTGATGAAATATATTTGATAAATATGAATTAAATGTATGTTTTATATATATATATATATATATATATAATAAAGTAAAAGACAGATAATGGGGAGAAAAACAAAGACAAAAGCTGTACTGTAATCCAGTATGGGCAATGCATGTAAAACTGTACCTTAGTGCAAATAGTACATGTAAGATGTAGCATAATTGTTTTACATGTTTTATATGTTCTTTGGTCCATTAGTCTGGTTTTCAATTTACATTTATGATAATTAAATTTATAAGGTCTTATAAATAAATGAATCTGATGCTAGAAAAATGGAAATAGAAGGGGGTGGAGGGAGTGGGGAAAAAGAAGGGAATTGAAATGTGTTGTGTACATGTAGCAATGCCCCACAGTGAATATAGTCTTTTTGTATTGTAAACATATTCTAATAAAAGTTAAAAAAGATCTTTTTATGCAGTTACTGGATGTGCCCAATTTTCACAATTTTATATACAAAGGAGTTATTTAGTTATTTTGTATTTGTTTCTAATTTATTTTCATTTTTACTTATTGTAATTGAAAAATAAAACGTTTTATATATGTATGTATTCATGTGTCCAGGTTCTTTTAAAATACGTGTATATCGTGCAATGATTAAATCACATAGATTAACTCATGAATTATCTCACATACTTTGCAGGTTTTTGTGTTCAGAACAATTAAAATCTACTTTCAGCAATTTGTAAGTATACAATTCCTTGCTATTATCCATAGTTACCATGTTGTACATACAGTGCTGCTCTTGAACTTACTCATCCTAACTGAAACTTTGTATTCTTTGACTAATCGAAATATGCTGTGTTCTATGATTAACAAGTTACTATATAATTTTAACAGTGTCAAGACTTTTAGTGGTGTCATGTCACAAATGTGTGAGACTGTTTCTGACACATTTTCTTCAACATTTAAGGAGTTGTGAACATGTGATATATATTATTTCAGGAACAACTTAGGGCTTTTCCAGCAGAATCAATGCTTAAATATTTTTTGAAAGAGAAAAAAATAAAAATAACAATAATAATAAAGTAGAGTTTCAAAACAGTCTAATAGGAGAGTAACAATAATTAATACAATGTGTATTGCTGTCTTTATAGTAATTACTCAGTGTTCAAGATATAGTCTTGAAATATTGTCCAAGCAATATTAGAAGAAACTTTTCTTTTCAATGAACTAAGAGAAACTAGCTGTATAATTATCTTAACTACTATATATATATATATATATATGCATTTTTTTCTTTTCAATCCCTCTCCTGTTTCCCTCATCACAGTTTCTACTTTCTTTTGAACAGTTTCTTCCCTATTCACAATATCTATTGCACATTTTGGATCTTATTTACTTGTTCAATTTATCACATTAGTGAGACAATACGATGTTTACACACGTGGTCTGATTTATTTCACTTATGAGTTGAAAATGGATGATAAAATCTAGCACAATTCAATTACTGTATATTCCAAACATCCATTGAGAAAAGACCAAAGGATAAATATTTTTAAAGTTGTTGGTAGTTGTCTCTAATATTAAGAAAAATTATCTTTATCTTGAAAGAGAAACAAAAGATGATTCTATGTGTTTCAAATTAATGATCCGGCATTTTCTCACAAACTCTCCATACCCTTGAAAGGGTTTCTGTTTCAAAAAATAATTAACTCTGTTTGACTTATTCTTTACTATTAATTTGGGTCCACACACTTTGTAATTCTATAAAGTTAAATGCTAATTTGCAGAAAACATGATATGATGCAAATTACTTTTAATTTAGTGAAAGGTATTACCCTAAAACCTGAACATATTAATCATTTTTATATCTTATTTACTAATCTTACTCTAAAATGCTTTAAAAAAATTCACTGATCATAAAAAGCTTTTGGTTTTTTGCACTGTCTCTTGAACTAGTTTGTCCCCCAACTGGCATTGTCACTTGTAAATTAAATCCACCATGTATTCATTATAATTTTCATGAAATATTATGTTTCTTAATAAAATTTTACTACGAAGATATGTGGTGATATGATGTATTTCTTTATACTTTTCCCTATTTTTCCCAAATTTCTCCAGCTGGCCTATAACATAATGCAAAAAACGCAAACATTTAATTGAAAAAATATGAAAATGTATTTAGTTTCCTGTTGCCTTATGCATGCAATTTCTTAAATATTGTACCAAAAATATAAATGACTGAAGATGAAACTGTTTTGCAATCAATATTGTTTACTTTTTCTTTTTCATCAGTAGCAAAATGATGTACAATAAAGGACTAAATTTTCTAGATATGAAACGTGCGTGTGTATTGACATGTGCTTATTATGAATGTAATGAGGCAAGCGAGTCACTGCAGTGAGTGAGGTTCATTACACTATTTTCTCATACTATAAATGAAAGAATAGCAAATATTGGCTAAAGTTCAATAACTTCCACAGCCAAGATACATACTATAATTTGGACATTGATTCCCTTTGAGGACTTTTGTCCTCAGGCACTGTCAAACCAGATATCAATAATTAGTACTTCAGTTAGCAGTTGGACCTCAACTTTCAAGTTGGGTAAACTGCAGGCGATCCTCTACATGCACTCAGGCACTGACATCTGCCAGCACTCCCCATGGCCAATCCCACTTATTTCACTTGTTTTCTCCTTTGGAATGGGTCAGTTTTCACAGAGCCCTGTGGGGTGCTGAACCACTGGCACCAGGGAGAATGGGCAGTCTGACACTTAACAGTTGCCAAGTACTAAATCATGCTGATTCCACACATTTTATTTGCTTGCAAATTTTGGGGAGACAGAAGTGCTAGCTGCTGCCCATCGGGAGCACCTATGTAAGTTCCGTCCTCCAAAACATACCCTCCTACTCCCACTCACAAATTCTCTTATTACCCTGGATCCTGAACTTTTCCCTTTTAAATATGAAAGCCTGAAGGAGAGTTAAGGCTGTTTACACTCCTCTTTCCTAAAGTAGGACACCAGTTGTGAGCTTAGCAGTTTTGACTTGGGATGAGAGAGAGAAGGGGAAAGGCTGGGAGAGGACTGGTGCTGGTAAAAAGAAGTAGGCCCTAGTGCTTCCACTTCTCTGCCTCCCCCCAACCCATTTTTCATCTGTCTTCATAATGGTCATTATTTATGATCCCCTACAATCTGTCTTAAAGTTTCCTAATTGTGAAAAAGAGGTCGAGTCATATTAAACACTTCCAGACCCCTTTCTAGACTAAGCAAATCGGACTGTCGAGGGCAGCACTAACAGAATACAAACTACAGATTTTGCAAACCATGAGTAAATAGAATTTGCCAGTCAATTTAAAAAGTCAATTTCATTTGAGTTCTTTAAAAATTTAAACAGAACATCAAATTTTCTACTAGTTATTATAAAAAAAGTAAGAAGAAATAGGTTTGTTTCTTGTTAACTTATTTATTTGCAAGAGTCGGAACTGCACTCAGGAACTTAACACTGGGCTACATCCTTAGCCTCTTTATTGCTATTTTTATTTTTAATTTCGATGCAGGGTCTGGCTAAGTTTTTAAATTGCCCAGGTTGGACTGGAACTTGTAATCTTCCTGGCTCAGCCTCCCACAATGCTGGGTTTACAGGTGTTCACCGTGATGCCTCATGCACATTTATGTTTGATAATATATTTATTTAATTGAATGTAACAAAAACTCATTTCAGCATGGAATAAATGAGAAAGTACTTTTTTGGTTCTAAGTCCTCAAAATCTGTTATGTATTGCACTCACTGCCCATTTCGATTTGGACTAGTCACATTTCAAGAACTCACTAGCAAATGTGAATAGGAGCTACTGAATTAGACACTGTAGTTTTAGAGACTTATTATGAATCTTATCAGGAGGAAACTTTGGAAAACTCCCTTGATTGGAGGAGACAGCTGGTCTTACCTTTTGAAAATGTATTTCTAGCACTAACAAAGCCTGAATTAGTTCAGTGTTGGTGTGATTTTCCTTGAATCACGTAAGAATTTTAGTATTTACACAAATTGTAGACTTAAAAGTGGGTAAGTCACAGAGATTTTAAAAATATCACTCACAGAAAAATACCTTATTCCACTCTTGATTATATTACTACCATCATGAGAGTATTTTCCGTAAGAATGAAATTATTTCTGTGCAAGTTCAGAAAACCCCTAACCAGGAGGTGACAGTTGCATTATCTGTTGAAAGTTACTATCTCTCTGGAGTATGAATTTAAACAAAAAATATAACTTTTATTTCATTGGGTATTTGACAAGCATATCAAGAACTCAAACTTCTGTGAATGAAATACCAATCATGCAAACAAAGTCAAAAGATGTCCAGGTAAGTGCTAGAGGAAACTTTTCAATTTCTATTACAGTTCTACTTTCCTCTTTCTTTCTCCACTCCACCCCCTACCCCTTCAAAAAAATCAGTGGCAAAGTTTATTTGAAAAATTAAAAGTAAAGTGTGAGCGAGAAACTGGCTCTGCAGAGTGAGCTTGGGTCACGCAGTGGAAGAGGAAAAGCATACCCTGGAGGAAACAGGGCAGGTTATTGTGGTCCTTTTTGATTGTGAACAGTCAGTCAATAATGAGTCAGGAAGAACTATTGATTTACTGTTTCCTTTTCATGAGATGTATGCAATGAAAGGTTTAGATTTCCAAATTTCTATCAGCCAAAAGGTGCAAATGTCTGAAAACTGTTAAATGATTATTGAAGGGTTGGTAGTTATTCCTTATGATGGCACTTTGTTCTCAAAGGAATTTTTGTTTTAAAAGACAATATTTTGGACAAGGAGATCACTATACATATGTCCCTTATTTCTTTTTTGATTACTATGAAAAAAAAACATTGGTTTTATGTTGCTGCTGGAACTCTACTTCCTGGAATATTACTTGGCATAATCCATAAATATTTGTTTGAGTTATATATTGAAATATTTGCTAGGTAAAATTCAACTTGCTGAGTCCATGCTGATAACCCTTTGTCAGTATTGCCATCTTTGGCAGCAAGAATTTAATTTCTGATTTAGAGCAAACTGAGAATTATATGCAAAATAGTATTAGTTTCCTTTCTATATTTTTAATTGGAGTAATACTGTCTCTTAAAGTAAGACTTTTTTTAAAACTTTGTGACCATGACCATGGCAAATCCATATCAATCACATCTGCTGTTTCATTTTCATGTAAAAACATACAACATTTTCAGAAAGATACTGACGTAAAAATAAACCACTTCAAATTGTTGACATGTGGAATATCTGGGAAAAAGTAAGCATAATAGGATAAAAAATCTGACAAATATGATGTTCCAATAATGGTCTGAATTAGTACCTTTTCAAGTATGCTAAGGTGCAGTATTCCTTCAACAGTACTAACCCAATTTATGATGTGAAAATCTAGGAGGGATACAATTAACCATAAGTTTCAGAAACAAGCTTATCTTCAAAAGTACAAATCTTGTAGCCATACACATCAGCTTAACCAAATTAAGAAAGTCTGTTCTTTATAGGCTATGAGACACTTATCTGTGTATCCTACAATATCCTTCACAAAGCATTTCCAACTTACCTGTCTATTCTATATGTGAAAATTTCTTGCTAAATTTTCTCTCCTGCCAAGGCCTATTTGTATTTCAAATCAACAAGTAAATGAAAAGTGTTGCATCTTCTGACCCTTTGCTCACCAGCATTTTATGATAATGAAGGATCCCCCAAATCTTTTTTCCAACAGAAAATTAATATGAGCATGACGAAATAATCGAAGGTACTTCATAAATTATACCTATTTATGACTAGTGTTATCACTAACGATGTTAATATCAGGTCTAATAAAAAATAACCCCTATTAACTACCCCAATTCTAATAGATTATGAGTTGAATTATAAACATAGCAATAAATAGCTTGGGTCTCAACCTTACTACTAATGAGATTTGTTTAATTAGGGTTAGAGTCATCACTCAACACCATTTTTATGGATGAAAGAAGTTTCTTTTTTATTGTTTAATATGGTTAAGGCCCCTTAGGAGAGCTCTGTCCTATAGTGTATGGTACATATTATTCTTTTTATTAGTTTCTTCATTGCTTATTAGGCAGAGATAATTTGTTTGCTAAACATTTCTAACTTCTAACAGATGGTAAGTTAGTCACATTGTGTTGGCATCACGGGGCCTTCCCTTATTAGCCTTGTGATTTTGGTAAAATATTTAATGTTTCTGAGCTTTTGTAAAAGAGTTATAACAACACATTTTCTACCAGTCTTGCAGATTAATTTTTAAGGTTCCATGAATTAGTACACCTGGAAAGTTTTAAAACAGCATGCAGAGACAAGGCATTAAACCAACTTTATAAGCTACTGCAGCTAAGTAAATATTACAAAAACAGAAAAAACTTTCTGTGCACATTTATATAAAATTCAGTTTATAAATTTTGCCAAATTATCTATTTCTCAAACTAGCCTTTTAGTTCCTTGAAAACCAGCTTCTTCCTTATACTCATCATATTGCTATCTTGTAGCACTAAACCAGAAATAACAACACATACACACATGCACACACATATATGCACACACACACACACACACACACACACAAAAGCAAACATGAAAAAACAAAAATCTATAAAACAGTATCTTCCTGGGTGTGATGAACTCTGATATTTTCAATTTTATATTTTGTTTCACTAAAGAGGAAATGCTGGTGGTGACCCAATAAATTGATTTCATGACTCACAGTTTGTAGAACACTAGCCTATCAGATAAAAAAAAAACAATAACCCAAAATAAAGCCAACAAAAGAAAAAAGATACCCACAGCACTATTTCTTGCCACTTTTTCCATGCACCCATATTTGACTAAGCGTGCCTTTTATTGTATTTGTCTAAATGTTTGTCAGCCTCATTAAACCTTAGATTCCTTGAAATTTGTGTTGTTTTACATTCCTTATACTGAGCACCTAGCATAGAAGCTGACAGATAGCAGTTCCAAAGTAAAAGTTTGCTGAATAAATGTATTGATTTTAAAGGTTAAATGAAATACTAAAAAGTGTCAGGGCTAAATATTCAAGCTATATATCAGTGTAGTTCACATTTTTTCTAAGATACAGGTATGAATAGGTAGATCCAAGAGGGGTAGTCACCTAAACTCTGTGCCTTGTAGTAGCACTTAGTATAAGTGCTGTACATTTTGAATATTTATCCCCTCTTAGCTCATGTTGAAATGTATCTCTTTTTTTTGTTTGTTTGTTTTTTTGCGGCACCAGGGATCAAACTCACAGCCTCACACCTGCCAGACAGGCGCTTAAGCCACTGAGCCAAACTCCCAGCCCTAGTTTTTTTGAGGCAGGGTCGCACTATGTAGCTCAGTCCGGCCTTGCACTTGCATTGTAGCCCAGGTTGGCCTCGAACTCACAAGGCTCCACCTACCTCAACCTCCAGAGTGCTGAGATTAAAGGCGTGCCCCACCACGCCTGGCTACATGTTGAAATTTAATTGACATGATAATAGTATTAACAGTTGAGGACCCTGAAAAGGTAATTAGGCCTTAAGAGCTCCACCCTCCTGCGTGAGAATAGTACATTTGGAAATGTGCAAGTTGGCCCCTTCTTTCTTTTTCTCTGTCAAATCTCATCTTTCATGATGAGATAACATACCAACAAGGCTCCCACATGACACTGGACTTCCCAGACTACAGAAATATGAACAAATAAATTTCTGTTCATTAAAAATTACTTGGTAATCTGCTGTGCAGGACAGGTATTCTGTTGTGCAGCAGAAAATACACCAAATTAGTCATGTCCTTCTCTTTTATATGTAACATAAATTTCAAAATACATGATTTTATCATACCCAAGGAAACTATGAAAGATTTTTCCAGCTAAGTTTCTTTTCAATAAAGTTATATTTAGTGGCCAAGTATTGGTTGAGCTGCCTTGAACATCAGCCTAGGGACAGCCATGGTTATAATATTAAATTCACAGCAAGTTTAATGGTTTACACCTGTAATCTTAGCACCTGGGAGACTGAGGCAGGAAGATTTGTGAAAGTTTGGGGCCAGGCTTGGATATGCAGTATGTTGAAGGCCAGCTACAACTACATAGCAAGAACCTGATCAAAAAAAAGTTTAAAACAAATTTCTATGAATTTTAGGTAGAATGAGTTTGCTCATTGTAGCATACATCTTAAATACATGTTCCTAAGCCTCCATAGCTTATTATTTGCAGCATAGCTTATTATATGTGTAACAATTGTGCTGTTTTAAAGTTACAGTTTTTCAACAATTTATTATTATTATTTAAAGGGGTATATTTGTAAACACATGCAACAGCTACATAGTGAAAAAATAGAAATTTGATGATAAAAGGCTTGAAAAACGTGTTACTTAAAATTAGCAGTAAAATGAGATTTTCAAATAAATCCATGTTAACTAGGATTTACAATACAATATAAACCTGTACTATTAGTTGTAAAGTCAGGATTTGGAGAACTATGCTGGCACATTAAATTTATTCATTTTCGCAGCCTGTAGACATTTTAATGTCTGAGTAGCAATAAGAACAAATTACCTAAAAACTTTTAATAGGGCATAATAAATTAAGACTGAATGGTAATGCAGAAGTGGGTACAACAGGACAAAATTATGAATCTCATATAATGATCCAACAACACTTAAAGTGTGGAAGCAACATTTGTATTCTGGGATGTATGACCACAGTTGATCCTAATTGTTTCTCTTTTGTCAAATAGAAATTGCACATCAATCTCAAAGTATTACCAACTGTTCATTACATGCAAATCACTATACTCTGCAGACTTTCCAAGGGGGACTCAAGCTTCTTTAAAAAAGGAGCAAGATTAGAAGAAGAGTTTCTCTGATGATATTATATATCCATTTGGTTCTTCATTCATAAGAAATAGAAATTGCCTCTGCTGATAAGGGGGTTCATGATAAGGAAATAAAGGAGCTCACAAAATTGAAGAGACAATAAAAGAACAGGATTTGGAACAGTTAGGATGCCAGTAGTTCACTAAAGCATGTGTACCGTGCTATTTTTGACCAAGCATTTCCATTAGAATGGATGGGATCTAGTCTTATCACTCACATCACGATTAAAGTCTCAAAAAAGAATATAATTGGTGTTTTATATGTCCTGTATTTAGTACCACTGGAGTAGTGATACAAAGGTCCTGGCAGAGCAACCACTAGACTTTCTTTTGGACAGAACGGTTGAATTATTGTCCCACTAAGAACACTCAGCATCCCAAGACAAACATGTGGTACTGTTAGTGAAGAGAACAGTTGCCATACACACTTCAAAATAATTAAGTGCATCACACAGTATGTTGGTGATTTTAAAATCTTTTGTCAATTATATTACATATTTCAAAATATCTAGAAGAGAGTAATTTGAATGTTCTCACACAAAGATATAATAAATATCTGAAGTGATTGATAAGCTAAATACACTGATGTGGTCATTACACTTCTTTACTTAAGCTAACATGATACTCTTCCACTATATATATATATATATATATATATATATATATATATATATATCTTATGAAATCAGTTAAAAAATAAAACTTTAAAATATTTAAATTAATAACTTTTAATAATGCTTGTAATTAGAAGTTGGCTTCAATAACAAGCCTATTTGATTTTCTGTTTTTGGTTAGTCTGACTTTCAATTTGCTTTACGAACTTACACCAAGATCATATCTCTATTATATCAAATGGCAAATAATATCTAAAGAGGAGGGAAAAGGGGTGCTGCTTTTTTACATGTAATTTTTTATTATCTTCTTCTAAAGAAATAATTAGCAAACATTGTTGATAAAGAGCTATATGCTAAGTATTTTGGGTTAGCAGTCTAAGTGACCTCTGTGGCAACTGCTTACCCTGTTTTTGGAACAGTAAAACAACCATAAACAATATGTGAAAAACAAATGTGGTTGTCTTGCACTAAAACTTCATAAGAGCAGGTTATTGGCAGGACTTGTCCCCATAGACTGCTCTTTTAAATAATTTGATATTCATAGAATCAGTATTAAATTGATATTATAGTAATGTTAAGAACCATACACTATGTTAATTTCACTGCAAGTATTTTGAGGGATGCCATAGGCAAGACATATACTTATAAAAGTAAATAGCTCAATGTATCACAAGTCCTAGATTCTATGATTATGTGGCAGTTAAGTTTAATTATCAATTGATTAGCTTGTGAGTCACATGGGAGACTAACAAAGTATACTTCTGGGTGTCTCTGAAAGGCTCATGAATACATGATTTTGGGTATTGTCTCTGTTCCCTGGTCCCTTTCTCTCTGTTTTTGTTCTCTTGTGCTTCTCAGTCACTACAAAGTGAGCACATTTGTTCACCCACACCATTCCACCATGGCTTTCCTACTTGGAGCTGGCAGACCATGGACTAACCTTTTGAAACCATGACCAAATTAAAACTGTCTTTAAATTGTGGGTGTTGGATATTTTGTCCCAGCAATGACGTTAGCTAATACAGAAAATTGGTACCAGAAAAGTGGGCTTGTTGCTGTGACTATACCCAACCATATGGCTCAGAATCTTTTGAAACTCGTGTGTGAAGAGAGTTTAGAAAGTTTTGTGGATGTTGACTGGAGAAGACCCAGAATGTTTTAAGCAGAGTTTGATGAAAATACTGGCCAAATCTCTGAAAACCAAAATGTTGATAGGAATGCAGACAATTAAGACCAGGCTAAGGAAAATTCAGATGGAAACTCTATTGGGAATTAGAATAGAGGACATGTGTGACTCATTTCACTATGATCAGCCATCTAGGCACTCAGAGGCTTCCGCGGATACTTGTCTAATGGGACCCAAGTATGATCATGCTGTTGGCATACCTTGGCATCACTCATGTAATATAGTTTTTTAAGGATGCTGAATACAAGAGTTATTGGATCATGGAAGATTCCAACCAGATTATAATGGAAGATCCTAGAGATCAGGTGATGTGTCCCTTTGAAAGTGGTGCATGAAGTCCAAGCTTCAACAGAGACCCCAGAATGTTGAAGATATCAGGAGCATATAATATTCATTATATGCTCCTGAGAAAAGTCACAGGCAGTGAATGGAGCCAGTCCAATAACCTGGTCATGTAGGCTGCAATCAGCAAGGCCATAGCGGTGGGGCCACCTAACATCTGTGGAACTCTTATCTTACTATCATGTATCCCAAATGCTAGACACGGAGCAACATGACCTAATGTTTGCTCTGATGGGTTTCAGACTTTCTTTCTTTCTTTTTTTTTTTTTTTTTTTTTTGCGGTACCAGGGATTGAACTCACAACCTCATGCCTGCCAGACAGACTCTTAAGTCACTGAGCCAAACTCCCGGCCCTAAGGGTTTCAGACTTTCTTTGGTCATATTCTTTTGTATTCCTCTATTTCTCCATTTTGAAACGAAAAGGTCCTGTGCCATTTCATTTTGGGATTAAGTAAGTTGTTTCTTGAATTTTACAAAAATTCACAACTAAGAGTTTTCTTGAGTCTCAGAAGAGACTCTAGTGTTGGATTTGAACAAAAATGCTGAAACTGTTGAGACTTTGGGAAAGGGGTTATTGCTTCTTCTGTTGTTCATAGGATAGTTATATCAGGCAAAATTATGACACTGTATTTTGTTTATTTGTATATTAAGTATGGTAAGGAGATGTGATAGGTGTCAAACTGACAAGGAGTGGGTTTGTGCCAACTCATCTTAATCATCAACTTGAATGGATCAAGAGAATTTTGTAGATGTGAATAGACTGTGGGGGTGCTATATTCATCAGTGGATTAATATACTGGTATTCATAACTGTTATGTTGTGGAATGTACTGTTAGGTGGTGGACTCTCTTGGAGGAGATGCTAGGGGCAAGCATTTTGAGAATCTATGTTCCATTGCTACCCTCCCCTTTTGCCTTATTGCTTGACTGCCATAAAGTGAGTGGCTTTGCTTCACCATGCTCTTTTGCCACAACAATTTTGCTTTAGAACCAGTCAATAATGAACTGGTGAAACACAGATTGGTATACCATGTTTGATTGTGATTATGCCTTTTGTTTGGAGATTAAGGTATTGCATCTGGGTGTCAAGTTGACAAGGGGTGGAGCATGATGGTTAAGCTTAATTGTCAACTTGATTGGCTTGTGTGCCACTAAGAGGATTAATGAAGCATGCCTCTGTGTGTCTCTGGGTGGGTCATGGGGGCAAGTGTGACCTTGTGTTTTACATCTGATCTCTGGCCCCTCTTTTCTGGTGCTTTTCCCTGTACTCTGAGTGCTGGTTGCCATGAAGGAAAGCTAGCATCAGTTTTTCTGTTTCTCTGAAAAATTCCTCAAAACATATTTTACTAAAATGAAAGCCTGGACCAGGGGAATCGAGAGAATTAAGCTTTTTAGAATGATAAGTTCGATAAATAAAATTATCTGTTGACAAACAAAAAGTAGTAGTGAACCCATAAAATCTCAAGACAGAAATGATACCATATAGCTATGCACTCATTTCAGATTAACCACTATTTTTTGGTTAACCCTGTCTCTGAATCCTTCTTCTTTATTAATTTTAATCAGAAGGCCACGATATAAATTCAATTCTGAAAAAAATTCTGTCATGTATGGCCTTATTAAAGAACAAGTGTTGGGGATACGACTCAGTGGCACACCACCTGCTTGGCAAGTGCAAGGTCTTGAGCTTGATCCCTGGTACCAAAAATAAATAAATAAATAAATTAATTAATTAAATTAATAAGAGTCTTAATATTTGTTTACTGTGATGTCTGTAAACTTATCTCAGTTCCTGGTTTATACCAATAATTTAGTTACATAGTAAAAAGATTTACCATTGTCATTGCTAGATTCTTGCTATTCAACTTGATGAACAGTTCATCCCGAACACACTCAACTATGAATAGACTCCTTATAGTATAATTTGTCATTTTTAAAATCATTCAAAATTTATAATTTATGTTAGAATATTTTTCCCTCTCTCTGTATGACTTGTTCATAGCTAATTCTTCCCTTATACAGACGTCTGTAGCATTATTATTTCCTTGTTTCCGAAGTCATGTTTTCCCAAGTGAAATTGGGAATCCTGCAGGCATAAAAGAAGGATACAAAGAAGGACTGCGGGCCACAAACAATAGCTGTTTTTAAAAACAAAATATTATTTTCCAAGTTAGTCCAGTAGTTTCTGGAGTGCTTACACATTGTACTGCCCTTCTATCTCAGTCTTAATATATTGAACTCCTGTGGGTCTGAGTCGATTAAGGGATAAGAGGCTCCTTAGTCACTTCTCTATCACTAGCACCGATCACTGTCTATAGTATCCTCACATAAATTTTTTTGATTTTGGGTTCTAGTATTTAAGATACGCTTAAATTAACAAGAAAATGGAGTCATAAGGTTTACAAACTGTCATAAAATGTGAGGAGTTCATGTATTCTCTACATAGAAGAGGTAAGAGAAGTTCAGAGTAAGACCATGGGTTATGAATTGCAGGAAAGAAAAGCTTTGAGATAAGTTGTCTAAGGGAATAATACGACAAAAATAAAATTCTTCATTTATTTGTCCATTCTAATGATTATTGCATATTCAATATATGAAGATGTGATTCTATATATTAAGGCATATTGAGCAGGAAAGACAAGGTTTGGGTTCTATTGGAAATTATATAAGTATGAAGCATATATCAAACTTTCAGCACATGGCAGTTTTATGAAGAAAGTAAGAGAGTATACAGTTAAAAAAATTCTGTGTTTATGTGTGTTCATGCTCATTATCTATGTAGAAATACATGTGTGCTCTCTTCATAAAAAAGGGAGTTGTAAAACACATATCTGAGTATGTGACATAAGACTATGGACATATATAAAAAGCAAAATGTACAAAAATAAAAGAGGTGTTAGTCTGTGAGTGATGGGGACCAAGGTAGGTTGGAAACATTAGGAAAAAGCAAGTTTTTCAAAGGTAGTAATGAGCCTTAGATGAAATATAAAAGGATTATGTGAGAAGAAATATCAAGAAGCTCCATGTGGCCAGAATATTTCTTTGCAACATTTTATTTCACGAAAATTACTTACATTAACATTAACTTTTCATTTTTCTACATTTCTATTTCTGCTTCTCATTTCTTCTATACTGATGTGAACAGGTTTTTTTTTGTTGTTGCTGTTGTACAATTTGAGATGTGTAATTAGCATGTTTTACATTTTTCTCCTCTTACTCTCTTGATAATTTCCTACTCTAAGAATGGGGATTCCTAAGGAATGACTTGGTTTTCATGCATCTTAAGCAGTTGTTTGTTGCTATGATTGTTGCAGTAAGTTATAGTTTTGGTTCTTGCTTCTTTCCAATAATGTGTAACAATCTGTCATCTTCTTAAACATGTCATGTTGGAAAATAAAACTGTAAGAACAAGCCAATAAGTTACCCAATTATTTTAACATACTTATTTATGAAAGATACATTGATGGGCAATGATTTAGAGCCCTCTCTGAATTTCTATGCCATGCCAAATTCCTAATAAATCTGTTATTTACTACTTCTGAAAATATACACAAGAGCCAAGAAAGTGCAGAAGACTTTCCAAGCAGCAATAAAAGACCAACAATATTTACATAAGAACAAAGTGCCCAAATGTTTAACTGTATTCAGAGACTGAATTATCATGCTCCCACGAGCTAATAACATTGAAAAGCTCATTTTACAATGTATTACCTCCTTATGCATTGCTGTAACCCTAAAGCAAGCGA
The DNA here is from genome assembly GCA_004363535.1 of Dasyprocta punctata. Lineage (NCBI taxonomy): Eukaryota > Metazoa > Chordata > Mammalia > Rodentia > Dasyproctidae > Dasyprocta > Dasyprocta punctata. The sequence continues at coordinate 164,564 of RJWM01000106.1, read as the reverse complement.
CTAGAGAAAAATTCTTTTAGCAGTAAATTTTCTTGCTTATTCCCTTAGGTTAGTGAATGTCCTCTAGTTAAAGAAACCAGGATAGCTTTGTGGTCACAAAACAAAATCTTAAGAAATTTTATTACTGCTGGGGAAATCTAAAGGGCAAGCAATGGTATGAATTATTCTTAACATTGGGGTCCCAGTGAAGGGCAGCAGATGGCAGAAATATTTACTCAAGTGATTTTTTTTCTTCAAAGTTTTCTATCAGCATTTGAGTCTCAGCAGTGCAACTGTTAAGAAGCCATCAAACTCACCAACCAGCTGGTGAAATCAGCACTGTAAAAACTGACTATATAGAAAACATATTTGTATCCAGTTTAGTCTTTGACACCATATACCTTTTTAGACAGTATTTGATTGAATCTATATTAATATAATATCAATTAACTCCTATAGAATCCTTTGAAGGAGCAAATTACCAATTAAGTACTAAGGTGTATCCTAATAAAAATGCAAAAACTCATCCTGTAACAGTCAGTGAGTCACAGACATCCCATTCAGTCCTCATCATTTCTGTACAGGTCAATGACTTTTCAATAGCTGCACCTGCTATATGAGGGTTTCAGGGCTGTAAGTGCAGAGAGCAGAATGAGAAGAGTAAAAATAAAATAAAATAGAATAAAATAAAATAAAATAACTTAGATACTTTCATTAAGAGGAAGAGAGCCTCTTTATGGAATCACTTGTCTCAAACATTTGGACAAGAATCATCTCAATGCCTTTGTGCTCTGTGAATATAAACTCATCAGAATTGAGACCTTTACAAAGTACTTTCTTCAATCACAGCCGAGGTAAGGCAGAACCGAAGAGCAGCTAAACTTCTCTGACACTTTTGCAGTCTTTCTTTGCTTTTTGTCTCCAATACTAAGGCGCCAATGCCTCCACCCTCTTATCTCCTACTTTTTATTCTTTCTCTGAGAAATCAAAGGAAGATTCTCATTCTGTAACTAAACAAGTTCGTATATAATTTTCCATTTTCTGAGTTCATTTAAATTTTGAGAAAAGAATATATTTTGCTTTACTAGTACATTATTTTCTAAGCTTAATGTTTAATAGTAGAATAGTATAAACATTACAATATACCATATGAAATCCATGTTGATATAAGCATATTACCAGTACAGTAAGTTCATATTTATTAGTATGTCATAAAGTAAACAGCTTAGATTGAATTTATTTACAGCAGCATATGCACATATATTGTACAACTGCTGTATAACAGAAATTACAGAGCAACAAAGCACAGTAACGGTGCAATATACAGCAGAAAAATAATTAATATAACATTAACAAGACTATATTTTGTCTAAAAAAATCTAGTTAATTCACATCAAAATATCACACTGCTGCTTTGCTTACTGTGTTAGCTTACTGCTTGATTTAAATCCTAACAAGTTTCATCTAAACGATCTCATTATTCTTTATTTTTTAAGGTTTATTTCAAGTGGAATTTCTTAAGAAATAGAGACCTTACGCTTGTTCGTGCCAACAATCTTTAGAAACTGCTGTTAACTTTTAATATGGTTCATGAAGCAGCTCTATCCTCTATAAAACCCTGCACTTTCATTAATAGGAAGAATATTCAACTCTTTTAAATATTTAATCTAATGGTGATTATTATTGTTTCTAGTGGCAACTGTAAAATTTGTAATACCATTTAGTTACAACCCATATTTAAAAAGTTGCTTTCCTTTGTTCTAGAAAAGGATACTAGACCATAATGTCAGGAAAATGTTAGTGTATTTTATAATTTGTACTGTCTCGTTTTCACTCAAGGTAATTGAGTGTATACCAATTCACTTTATCATTATATGAGTTAACATTATTTTCATAGATTTCCTTTATGGCATTTGGCTTTCCCTCTAAAAACTCCCAATAATAATTTTTTCTTGCTAGAAGATAGGTAGGCAGAAGTGTCAGCTATTGAAGTAGATGGGGTTGGTTGCATCAGAATTTTCCTCAATTCCTAGTCTATGAGCTATAATTTGAGAATGTACCATACTGCATAAAATTAATGTTTAATGAAATTTACACATAAGTAATTCTACATTTCTGATGTTTAAGGCTAATAATTTAGTAAAAATAAACTTAGTTTGTATAAATACAGGCTTATATTTTATGATGAATGATTCTTAAAATAAAAGAAACACTATTGTAAGTGATTTATACACATTTCCTTGTTATTTTCATTTTCGAGTAGAAAAAGCAGAGACATGGAGAGAACTGAGGTACTTTCACAGGATCCTGCAGCTATTAGTCTATATGAATTAAGATTTGAAACCAAGCTTTTTGAATCTTAACATCCAACTTTTTAACCATCCTTTCAAAACTTCTAATAGAGTCTAATGTGGCATATCTGTATTTTGGCAGGTGGTAAAACATTTCACTAATCATTCAACTACTACTTGTTCAACAAAAATACAAGGAGATAAAGACAAAACTGAATGACTTCATTCGCCAATTTTCAGTGGCATATCACCTGAGTGATATTTTCTCAGGTAAAAAACATGATATTTCTGAAGAAGTTATCCATGGTAATATAACATAATGCTTTAGAGTATCTTGAAAAAGGGTTAATTCATATATTTAATTTTATCATTCACTTGTGACAAATAAAATGTAACTGAGTTGCAAGAAACCAGGCTGCCTTTCTGGTATTGGCAGTCACTTTATTTTGAATAATAATACAAAGTACAAGTTAGGTATGGTTTTTTTGTTATGATGTATTTTTATGGTGAAAATAATAAGTAGAAAGCAGTTTAATGGGTGGCATAAGTTTACAAAATAAAGGGAATTTTTGTCTCATTTCATAGCTAGAAATTATTTCTTTATTGAAAACTCTACATATGGCTCTTCAAATTGTAATATACCATTGCATATATTTGTTTGTATATGTACTATTTGGTTAATTTTCGTCAAAATAATCATTACTTGTACATGCCAACCTATGTCTATTGCTAACAGGCAAGATCTCTATTCTGTTTGCTAAAATAATTTTATAGCAGTTATTCAAATTGTCTCTCCTATTCATTATTAGTTAATCAATAATGGTAATATTCAAGACAGCTGAAATAACCAAATTTCCTATTTACCTTATCAGTGGAGGTGTCTTACAGTGTCTTACTGGACCTTTTTTCAAAATCTTACCTAGAATAAAAATACAACCTCAGACATTTTACTGTGTTCATGTAGAAGCATGTGTATGTACGCATGCTTGCACATGTGTATGTGCATGATTTTAGGTTTACAATCACTAAGAGGCCTACCTTTCTGCCTGAAAACCTTAAAAACATAGATAAAGAATATAAAATAATGGTTTTCAAAATATTGGGCATCAGACATTGAAGAAAGACAATCTGCGGCAGATCAGAAACAAATCAGGTTAGCCCCACAATTTACTCAGTTTCTTGTCTAGAGAAATGTTTAGACTATGACAAAGGGAAGATAGAATATTCAGAAATCTAAGTAGCCTCCTTGAGTCAAGAAAGAGGGGAGTCCAAAAATGCCAAGGTGGTGAGAGGTAACAGAGGGAAATACTACAAACGATATAGACACAAAGGATAATCTTTGGAGAGCTCCAAAGGGCTCCCTTGTGTTTCCAGCTGAGTCTAATCAGCTGGCATATATGTAAAAATATCAGGCAAGGTTAGGGAAAGAACTGTGTAAAATGACTAAAGGAATGATTAGTAAAGGTCACAATTGGTTGGGAATATTGCCTCTTCCTATCAGTTGTAGTAGAAAACCTCATCATTCACGGGACATCCAATTATTCAGAAAGGCTTCACCTTAGCAATAGAACAAAATTAGCCCTAGGTAGATACAACTAACAAAGTATAAAAGAAAGACTTGCAGAATACCAAGTTATTTCCAAATAGATGAGCTCTATTCTAGAACAAAGGTTAAGTTAATTTATATGGATGCCAAAATATCAAGAACTCATCAAATTAAAAGTCTCAAAGTCTGACACATAATAAAAAAATCACAAATCTGAGGTTATAGCTCAGTGGTAGAGTTCTTGTGTCACATGCAAAAGGTCCTGAGTTCAGGGCTGGGGATTTAGCTCAGTGGCAGAGTGCATGCCTGGTAAGTAAAAGGTCCTGAGTTCAATCCCCCGGTCCAAAAAGACAAAAAAAACCAAAAAAAACAAAAAAAACAAAAGGTGTGAATTCAATGCCAAATAAAACAAAAACAGAACAATTCAAATATTACCAATAAGCCAACCAAGCATTAAAAATCATAATGTGAAGAAAAATATATTAAAATTGACTTGAAATAGACACAGATGATACATTAAGTAGACAAGGATATTATAACAGTTATTATATCTATATTCCATATCTTTAATAAGGTAGAGGAAAGATTGAGCACTTCAAACAGAGACATGGACGAGGCACGAATAACCAAACCACTTTTGTGAGAGATGAAAACAACAATATCTGATGGTAAAAATACACCCAAAATGGAATTAGTCACAGATTAGATATTGCACATATTAGGTTAGTCAATTCAATAATCGAAATTATATAGAATGAATTGTGGAGAAAAGGGCTCAAAAGAAAATGAATAAAACATCCATGAGTAGTGTGGCAGCTTTAAACACTCATATATGTGCATTTGGAGTTCTCATACTTTTTAAATTAATGGCAGAAAGATTTCAAAATTTGATGAAAATGATAAATTCAAAGATTGAAAAAGAATAACAGAACTTAATAAAAAATAAAGAAAACAACACCAAAGTTCATCGCATATCAATTGATTGGCCTCAAAAATGCTTCCTAATAAAACTTGCAGTCTCAGAGTGGGCATCGCAGGAAACCCGAAGTACGTACCAAAATCCACACCAAGGGCTAAGGGTATGGTTCAGTGGCAGAGTGTGTATTCATCATGTGCAAGGCCTTAGGGCTGATCCCCAGTACCACAAAGACAAAAATAAAAACCACTACCATCTATGAAGTACAACGGAGGTTTATACACTATATATATTAATTTCATAAAGGAAATACCCAATGTGTATATTATGCCAGACATTAGACATCTTTGGTCATGTAAGAGTGTAAGAACTTTGTGTTTCTTCTCAAGAACACCCCATATGACTAATATATATATTTATGCTTTTCAGGTAGAGAACTTGTTGTGCTGTAATAGCTCAAAATGAGCTTCAGTGCTACTATGTATCATCTGTGTAATAACAAATTAGAAATCCATGAATTTTCTCTTTCTCAAAATTGATGTGTATACAAGTTTGATTGATATAATCATACACGATTTTAAAAATGTTCATTTCCCATGTTTATAGAACTTGTCATATGTATGTGTATGTGTGCTTGAATTCTTCAATCCTTAATATTAAAAGGCATATTTTCTAAGCTAAAATATTTGATAATGGAGAATTATAGCATCTAATATCATATTGTTTTTATGAATCTAGAACTTTACATGTCTACTTTTTTGAAATAAACTACCAATTTCTTTGCCTTTATCTGACTTAATCAGTATTTCTGGGCATTAAAAATTGGCTACAATTCAAATCTGCCTGATTGAAAGTTGCAACATGAGTGACTCAAGCTAGAAAAGCTACAAAAATACCTAAGCACTTGTACAATAATCCTCATATTTCTCATGTCCAAACGATATACTTTGTCCATTAAATGATATCCTCTATAATCCAACTTATTTTTATCTGCACACTCAATAAACACAAGTTGAAATTAAACAATACACTGGTTATAATCCATATGTTGCTTCTCCTTTAACATAAACCATAAAAAAGTCAATAAGTACCACCAATTAACTCTGTATTGTTTTGGCCTTTGAAGTATCTTAGAAGGCATTTTGTCAATAGAATATATAGAAATACTGCTGCATCACTACAAATTGTCTTTAGGCAAACAGAAATGTAATTCTATTGTGATGGATATTTTAGCAACTACATTATTGCCAAGTATACCTGAAGTTCCCATTCTGAACAGGTCCCAACATAAGGCAAAAACTCACACTTCCCCAAAGCCACAGTACACTCTGCTGTGAAAAGATTTCTTGTGTTACAGATGCAGATACACTTTATAGTTCTTGGTTAAATCAGTTCCGTCTAGCCTTACTCTGTTCATCTTTCACCAGAAGTTCATATTAAGCCTCCAAACATGATCATTATGGTGAGTTTATAGTATGCATAATGATGAAAAAAGGTCAGGAATTACGAATTTTAGTCATTCTTGAAAACTTGAATTTAAAGAAGCTAAGCAGTTTTGATACTGCAGTGAAGGTAACAATGATTTGGAAAAAAAATCACAAAACCTTACCTTAAGATACCATTTGTACTTAGCATGTTCCCAATTTTCAGGCATTTGTGTCTTTTTGAAAAATTGTTCAGCTTCTGTTAGCCACTGATTAAATATCTTCATGTCATAATGAAAACGCCGCCATTTCTCAACAGATCTGTCAAATCGCCTAGAGGTGAAAAACACGAATCAAGAAAAATAAATGAATTGGATAAAACAAATTATATCAGTACAGTATATTTTTTATATTGACATTGATATTATTTTGATAGTTTCTTGCATTTGTAGATTTTGGTTTCAGTTAATAAAAATAGTAATTAATATTGAAGAGGAAGGATGACTTAAAATTAAAGACCATCCTTTTTCCCCTTAAAGTTGAATACATTGTTTCACAGACCGGGTTTTAGAGAGAACAGTGGCCTCAGCAGCAAACAAGCCCAGTCTGGGAACCAGCACCATGCGTGGGCTGTGGCCGGACTGGGAGCCAGACCCCAGCACCTTCTGGCGTGTACACTGGCAAACAGGAAGTACCAAACCCCTCCCTACCCACCCATAAGCAACCAGCTTATCTGGAGAAACACAGGCTGTGATGATAGCTATGGAGATGAAATGTAATTGGATGCCTGTGGTGCTTTGGCATTTCACTAACTTTGCAGGTCTAGGGCCAGTGGTCTGATCATAGGTTCAGAGGATATTGCTAAGTAGTGTGTCATCTGGGGGGATCTCCTTCAGAGGGTTGCAGCCATTGTTGATTCCCTATGGTCTTGTTTTGAGGTTCAATACCATTTCCACTGTTTTGTTGGGTTGGGTTTTATTCTCTTTTGTTTTGTTTGATTATGTTAAATCCCGTGGCGGGAGAAGTTATTTCAAGGATTGCAAGATATATTATGTAGCAATTTTGGATTTACTATTGGGTTATTTTGAAGTCCTTTATTGCATTCATTGTTTTGTTTTTATTGTTTCTATTCTACTCTGTTCTGTTTGATTTTTACTATGTCAAAAGTTATCTGCAGCTATTTTGAAGACATCAAAAGGCATTATGGTAACTACTGTTGATTTCATAATGTTTTGAAGTCTTGTATCTCTTACACTGGTTTGTTTTGATTGGTTTTATTCTGTTATATACTATTTAAAATAAAAACTGAATACATTTATTGATTGAAACACAAATAAAGACAAGTATTTTGGAGTATTAACATTTTATTCCCTATGATCATATTTAATTTTTTAAAATTCCAATAAGTATAAAATATGTCAACATTGCAATAAATTATTTGGAAAGTACGTGTTCAGTTTTAAAATTGTTCTTGGATCAACTCCAAAATATCTCATTCCATTTATCATTTTTAATACTATTCCTGATTCAAAATTATCTATTAAGATAATCAAGTGTACAGAATGAAACTTGTACTTTGCATTGTGTCCTCAGATGTAAACAATTAACCAACTAACAGATATACTGGTCTAAATCAAATGATGAGTGTTATACTATATCCTTCTTATTTTATTATATCTACTAATTTGTTAAATTGGAATGACAAAGAAACTTAGTACAAGACAATATACTAATATCTAATATGAACAGAATATTAAGAAGCAGACTTTTAGTCATTTTATGATCATAGACAAGATATAGGCAGAAATTACATAAACCAGTGGTTTGTGCTTACTTTAAGATGGTTGTTCTTAAGAATCACCTAAGGCATTAAAAGACAGAAGCAACAATAATATTAAAGCACTGATGATGGGGCTCCATTCCAGACCAAATAAGTAAGCATCTTTGGAGGTGGGAACCTGATGCTGCTTACTTTAAAAGCTTCCAGATAATTCTAATGTACACTTAAGGAACAAACACAGTTATAAGGTAAGATGAATTATTACGAGTTGCACTGCTATAAACATAGGCATGCATGTAACACTGTATTGTGTTGCTTTTAATTCTTTTGGAAAGATGCTTAGAAGATAAAATACCTGGGTCAAAAAGCAGCCTATATACACATCAAAAGATGAATGTATAAAAATGGTGGTATTTACACACAATGGAGCACTACTCTGCCATAAAGAAAGATAAAGCTGAGTCATTTGTAGGAAAATGGATGCACCTTGAGAACATACTGCTAAATGAAATAAAGCAGATACGGAAGCTCAAATATCACATGGATTCTCTTGCTTGAGAAACACAGAGTAAATATTAAGAGCAAAATAAAAGATAGCTAACCATAATTAGAGAGATAGATCTTTCTCAAGGGGAAAGGAATCAAGAGATGGAGGGAGAGGAATGAAAAAAGGAATTTGGGTGTGTTATGTGCATGTACCAACTCAAGATATGTAAACGTTATGTATTGCAAACATGTACAAAAAAAGAAAGGGTATGAAGAGATGTGTGGAGGTTTGAGGGAGGGAAAAAGAGATGTTAAAAAAGGAATTAAGATGTGCTATGTACCAACTTCCTACAAAAATGTAAACACTGTGCAATATACACATGAAATAATAAAATAAATTATAAAAACAGAAAGATTTGAAGTTTCATAGGGAATATGATCTACCTGGTTTCCTGGAGACTTTTCTAAAAAGAATATCCTAACACTAAGTCAAAATGGATCCTTAAAATTCCTGACTGTGTGTGCTGGGTGTGTTGGTGCACCTGTAATTCCAGCACTTGGGAGGCTGAGGAAAGTGGGTCACTGTGAGTTCAAGGCCAGATTTATCTGCATAGCGAGATACTGTGTCAAAAAAAAATTCCTGGCTGTAGGCCTCTCTCAGAATATAGGAGTATGTCAAGTTTCTTTGAGTTCCAGTCTCAAGATACAATGGATTATACTTTTGAGTGCCAAGACATCTTCTCAGAACCTTACCTTTATTTAGGAATCTCAGATAACTTTAAACTTTAAGTAAATACACATCAGCCTATTGGTTTACTAGGATGGGAAGCAAGTTCACATTTCCTGAACAGTTACTGTGAACCAGGTATTGGACTTAGTTTTCAGTATACTATGCATAGACCATTTCACTTACAATACCCTTGCAGCATAAAAAAGTATTATTCCCATATTCCACCGGAAAAAGAGCTAAGAACCTGAGTAACTGGCCCACAGATTTTTAAAAGGTATTAAATAGCATAGGTGAATACCTCTGGTTTCAATGATACCTTTTCATCTCCTTACAAAAACCACCAGAGTCTATATACTTGATCATAGCACCCTTAGCTCTGCAATGCAGTACTAGAAGGAAGAAGAGAAGGGAGAATGGGCTTAGAGAATATGTGCCCCATTTACACCCTTGTTTCAGGTCCCCAAAAGTGAGGTAAGGATGGATTTTCCAGCCACATAAGACTGTGCACAGTTCCCCTAGCCCTGCTATTGCCATGGGACTTGGGTATTTGCACATGTGTCACACATTCCTATAGTGTCCTCCTGTCCATTTACAGTCTTCTCCTCATCTTCTGCAATCTAAAATTTTCCATCCTTAAGTTCTTTATATAAACAATTTGGATTGCCACTTGATAAACACCTAAAAGATTTAATATAGCAAGAAACTACTAAAACTTTGACAACTGTGAAGTTGACTTAATATCATTACTAAAATTACTATTAAAATGAGTAATTCTATTCAGACAAAATATAAAGAATAAAAGCATATGTTTTACACATGATGACATTTAATGTGAATAATGCTACTTTAAATTCCATTTCAACTATAACATAAGCATTTAATACGCCTTGTTAATAGTGAAGTCTAAACCTATGTTTGAATTTACTAAAATTACATTTTTATCATGATTATTTATAAACTTAAAACTCTTTCCTACCAAGGAAGCTTCTGAATGTATATAAATTTTGAATGATTTTAGAAAGCTATATCTATAAATTTAATCTCTAATCTGTCATTGTGTTCCCTAAATTCCTCTCACTTCATTAACTGAACTCTCTATAAGTGAGGAAAAGGGTACCCCCAACCAGAAACTCAAAGTGACATTAAAAAGGCATTTAGGGAAATATATGTTTTACCTGCATTATTATTTCTAGGGAAAAAAAGTTACATTTTTTTCTGGCAGTAAGAGAAAATGTAGACCAAACTAAGTAAAGGACAAAATATGTCAGTATAAACATATGGACAATAAAACAAGTGTTTTTAAAATTTTGTAAATATTAAAATTCTCATTCACTATGCAAGCAGTATTTAAAATTACACTGCTGCTTCATTTATGAGCAGCATAACTTATTTCCTGCTGTTCTAAATCAAGTTAGTCAGATTATCCTCAAACATAAATTACATTTAGGGAGTAATTTAGGTACTTTGGGGCATACTTTAACACTCTCAGGCCATTAAGGTGATGCTCAATTCCAAGAAATAAATTTAAATAAATAACACTCTAGTAGCCTTCTGACATATCCATTGTGGCTTTCTACTTAGATCTGCAAATTCAGCATTGGGTTGCTGATTATTTTCTCCAACATATTTCATTTTTGATTAGATGAATGGGAAGGTCCTTGGTTAATGTCTCATGGTCCAAAGTGTGGGTGCTGATAAATACAAGTTGAACTGGTTCTCTGCCTGAAGTCATAGTACCTTGCTGTTTCTTCTTTGCTATGGTTTGCAGGTAGTTTATTGCCCAAAGGTCCATGTGTTGGAAACTGGGTCCTCACTGTGGATGTTAAAGGCATGATGCACCCTTTAAGAGATGGGGTTATTGGGAGATAGCTGAGGGCTTTACTCTCAGCAGGGATTAAGGTAGTTCTTACAAGAAGTTTAAGTCTGCCCAGCTAGCTCTCCCTGATTTCCCATCTGGTGAAATGACTTTTGTGGTACATTATGCCACACAACTATGAGGTCCTCTCCAGAGCTGAAATAGTGCCAGTAGTGACCGAGAAGATAATTATGCAAAAAATCAGCTAGATGTCGGAAAACTGACAGCAAAACCCTAAAAGAAAATTCTAAGAAAAGTCATAGTCTAGATTTTCTGACTTTGCGGTTCCACTCTTCCTGAGAAGAGCACGTCAATCCCAACCCTTGCCAATCCACTAGCCACACTCTGCTGTACAAGCCTAAGTGAAACTGTGGTGACTCTGTCTACCCAAATGGGCCTCATTTACATGACCTTGAACTTCAATTTTCACCACTCCCCATGAATTTAGCTGCCTTGCTGGTTCTAACCAGACCCAAAAAAGTTCGAAGTCTCCCTCTCCTGAATTGAGGGTGGGGACTCTTAGTGAATTGGGAGAAACTCTTTTAGTTACTACCCCCAACCACTCCCATTCTAGGCAAACAAAAGAAAAAAATAATCCTGGACTCGATTGTAGGTACCATCCCTGGCTACTGCCAGCCCTGCCTTCTTGAGGGTGTATTTTCATTACTGAGAGCTGCCACCTCTGGTTCTACTAGTTTGGCACTCTCCTAACTACAATATCCTTACTTGTGGAAGTAAGCCTTTTCCAGAGTCTACCAACCCTTATGCTTGTCCCTCAGTAAAAAGGCTTGCTAAAAACTGCTAGTTTTTGACTCTGAGTCCTATCTGTGGATTTTCTGGTCAATCTTGTCAGGAGGATTCAAGAACCAAGACCACCACACAACACAGAGCAGCCTCTCACTCAGCCTGATCTCAACTTTTCTGTAATAGAAACATGACCCTGAATCTCCAGAACTGGGAGCTAAATAAAGCACTTTTGAAAATAAAATTGACTTGTATGAGCAAAATGCCTACTAACATATGCTCCTCACTGCCACTTCCAAAGGAATTATTTGATAAAACCTAAGTACACTAAGAATTCTTCAGTTTCTCTGTAGGACCTAACTACCTCTGAGAAGCTTTCTCATGGCTCAAATTCTCCTCATCCCTCCCAGACTCCTTTTAGTTATCACTACTAAGTCACTATTTCCAGTCTTATAAGTTAAACTAGAAATCTCATACCTAACTGACATACTGAACCCAGATACATAGATGTGCAATTCAACTCCACTTCACTTGTGTGACAATCTCAATGTTGCCGTTGTACACAGGATCAAACCATTCCTCATATTTCTTCAGACAGGTAAAACAGTGATCAGATTACCTGGGTTGGATTCTTGGCTCCACCATTTACTATGTGGCCTTGAGCAAACAAGTGATCTGTGTGAAAATTGGTTATAAAAATACTCACCTCCTAAGATTAATTATGAGGATAAAATGAAGGAATACATGGAAATTTCTTAAAATAGCATCTGATAGTGTTCATTATCACGTGGTATTGTCAGACTTTAACAGTTTCAACCATTTTGCTCTCTATGCAAGGGTATTTAATTTTAGTTTTCATTTGCATGTCCCTGAGTCCTAATGAATTCTTTGTATATTGATTAGCCATTTAGATTTCTTACTTTGTGAAGACTACAAAAGACATCAACATTGTTCCTATGAAGTGTAAAACTCATTAGCTCTTTCCTATAAAGTGATTATTCTATAGACACTGTCCAGGTCAAGAAACAGAAGCACTACACAAGCCATCTTCTTGTCACTAATCACCTTTCAAGAACTCTTCCCACCTTTCTATTGGACTGTCTGTTCTGTTTTTAAAACATTGTAGGAATTCTTCATAAACATAGGTGTTCATAATTCATTTGTTTGATGTCTATTGGGAATATTTTATCTCACCCTCTTGTTTTCATTTTTACTTTTTTATTGTGTGTTGATGTACAGGAGTTATTAAAATATAATGTAGTCCAGTCTATTATTTGTATTTATAATTAGTGCTTCCTATATTTAAGAATTCTTTATGTACTCAGTATTCATTAACTCATTCTCCTCGATTTTGTTGTAAAAGCTTTAGTAATTTGCTTTTTCACATTTAGGTCAATAATACTCTGGGATTTTATTTGTGTGTGTGGTTTAAAATAGCACAAACATATGTACATGAACATATATTTCTAAGTGGTAAATTCAATTCTAATTTTTTAGGTAAGGGATATGTATGAAAAAAATGATCAGGCAGTTAAAGAAAAAAATATGTATGCAGCGAAAAGTCTTTTCCTTTCCAGTCTCCCCACTCTACTAATTCTTCTCTCGTTGTTAATAAAAATTTTATAAGTAGAAATATTTATAGAGTAAGGCAAAGAACTAAACAAACAGAGTGGTATAAAGTGATAGCTTTCTCATTCAGTTTTAGTGTTTTCAATATAGCCAAATGCTGATATTTTTACTATGCTGGATTGACATTTTATTTTGTAACACTCTGTTTACTTTATCGATCTCTAATCCTCTGTAGGTTGTAAGCCTGGATCTCAGGCTTCAAAGGAGTTTGCATTGGTGCTTTGATTTTAAGTTTCTCACGGTGGTTATAATACTTGAATTTAGGAACTCATTCTCTTGCTTTATCCCCTTTCTTCACTATTGAAATTCTACACCTTTTATTTCCCCGGTTTCTAATAATAACTTTTAAATTACTGCCATATGAACAAACCAAAAAGTGAGGCTTTATGTGAACTATATTACCATACAAATAGTAATGTAACCCCTTGGCATTCTTTTTATATCAGTAAGGTTTGTAATAAATAATGTTTACATTCTTTCTAAGGAGTTGGTACATGTATGTAACACATCTTATTTCCTTTTTCTCACCAACTTTCTGTCCTCTGCCTCCCTCCCCCTTCCATCACTTGATAAACTTCCCATTTGAGAGAGAGCTATCTCTCTACTTCCTATTATCTTTCTTTTATTTTTAAAGGAGGGAGATACGGCATATTTTCTCTCATAAGGATATCTAGTTGTGATTGGTGAACTGCTTAGCTGTCTTGTCTGAACGCATTCGTATGGAATCTCATTTACACTGCAAGGTTCAGTTAACTTCTATAGCATTATCTATAAAGGTGCCCAGGCTAAACATTTTAGGCCCATGTTACTGAAACCTGCAAATGTGATAATTAGTCTTGACTATCATCTGGATTAGCTTGAGAGATGCCTAGGAGATTAGTAAAGCATGATTCTGGGTGTGTGTGAGGGCAGGATCCTGGAAACAGTATCTGGTCCTTGGCCCCTTCCTCTCTAGGTCTTTTTCTGCCTCTTTGTTTTCTGGATGTCATGAGGTAAGTAGCTTTCCACTGCCAGGCATTTTTGCCATGATGTTTCTGCTTCAGAACCAGCCAGCAATGAAGTGAAACTATGAAACCACAAGACAAAATAAGCTTTTTGAAAAAAAAAAAAAAAGCTTTTTAAAATTTTTAAAAATTGTATATGTTGGATATTTTGTCCCAGCAACAGAATGGTGACTCATACAATGATCAATTTCATAAACTCTTTTAATTTTACCTTTAGAAGCAGTGAAAACTTGGTGCACTGCTTTACTTTTTTGAGTCTAAGTTGTCTCATAAATGTGAATAATGTTACTTATTTTTTACAGCATTTGATGAAGAATAAAACTATAGTTTAAACTATAAATGGTAATAACATGTTAGTGTCACTGATATTAATAATAACATGTTAGTGTCACTGATATTAATAATAACTCTTAATTATCTGCAAAATTTGTAATGTTGGTACAGAATTTATGTTTAACTAAAACACCCTCAGACGACAAAAATCATTTTTAAATAAGTCAATGCATTTGCAGAAAGTTGTTACCCTCATTACTAAACACAAGATGTAAAGGAAGTATAAGTAAGGAAGTACAGTAATATTGAAAAAAATTAATACACTTTGCACAAATCTGCTGAAGTCCAAAGTATACGGATACATGGTTACTTAAAAACTATGACTTTTAAAATGCATATTTAAGACTAAAGCAATACTGATAAAATTCCCCTTACACCAAAGAACTCAATAATGTTATTTTAATAATAAAGTTAGTTAAATGCTGATAACATTTTTTAGACAGACTCAAAAATAGTTTAACTCTAAGAAGACTGAAATAAGTCTTAAAAAGATTTTCTAAAGTGTTTTTTAAATTTTTTGCTCTCTCATTGGGCATGTACCTCTGAGTGGGGCCCAAACTTGGTATTTTCATGGCCCTTTCTCCTATAAATAAATATTCAGGTTTTGAAGGATAAGGTTACAACAGAAAAGACTCATAAATAAACCAAAGTCACCTAAGAAAAATGAGGACTTTTTGAACTGTAAGTTTTCTCTCTTTCAGTTTCTCTCCTCCTCTCTAGATTACATTCTCTTTTTCTTCCTCATTTTTCTCTCTCTTTCTCTAAATTTATATTCACATAAATACATATAAATACATGCTGCACACACACTCACACACACATGTCCCAATTAGGAACATGACAAAAGTGGATATTAGAGGTTTAGGGAAACTTCTTTAATCACATTATTTTGGTTCAGGAAAACATACCATAAATAAACCTGAGATAAATTTATAAATACTTAAATAGGTACTGATTCATATTTTCACCTCTTCATGTCTAATTATTTAATTAGCTAATTATAAGAAGAAAAGAAAGTGTCTGATATCACTGGTATCTGGTATTTTATAACTCTCCTTCACTGTTTTATTTTATAAACATCTTTGTAATAGTCCAAATTCCCAGCAGACCAATGATAGTATAAAAGGTATGATATTTGACAATTCCAAGATGCTGAAAAATATCGTGTGTATACTATTCCTGTGCTGCTTCTGACAGAAAAACACAATATGCTAATATTAACCTAAAAATTATGCACATTCAACATCTTGATTTGGCACAATTAGCCTCTGTATAAATACCCAAAGTACCAGAAATAGTTTTCTATTAGTGAGCTGTAATATAACTTTAATTTGAGGATCTTTCAGACAAATCAACTATAGAAACTGATTCAACAGTCTAAATGAAATAAGTAAAATGTCTTAAAATGTTTTAGTCAACTTTTCTGAGATCTTAATATATTCACAAGTGTTCTTTTCAACACATTTAATTTAGTGTTAATTTATTTATCTTCTTATAGTCCAGATGACCATGATGTGGTATTAGATCATCTGCAGGCTTGTAAATCTTATTTTTAAGATGGCATTACATCATGTGGTTAGCTTTTAAAGCTAATTTATTTGCTTTCATTTCATTTGAACACAAGACATACGGAAGATATGTAGAAAGATGTACTGAGAAACAGAACCAAACACAGTCACAGCCATAGCCACATGCTGAACAGTGCTAAGAACTTCAGACTCAATGAAATATTTAATATTCTCAACCATATCTTGGGGGTAGGTATTGTTATATCCATTCTTGCAGATAAGAAAACCAAGAGTTTGAGAAGTTAACTTACATGTTTCCAATTAGAGATGCAAGAAAATAACTTAGCTGAATAAAGATAGTTTATGCCACATATATTTGTTTTTGTTTTTGTAATGCATTCAAGTCAGCAAATATATGATCTCAAAGAACAAAAGAAATCCTAATCCTCCTACAATATACTGCCTCTTGGACATAACATGTGTTGTTATCATATAATTCTAGTTCTACACTTTTGAGTACTATAATTTTTTTTGTAGACTGCGTTTCATTGTCTAGTCCAAGCTGGCCTTGAACTCACTACGTCTGGGGTGGCCTGAAACTCAGTGATCTTCCTGCTTCAGCCTCCAGAGTGCTTGGATTACAGGTATGCATTACCAATTTTATATTTCAAAGGAAATAATTCATCAATGCCCCCAAACTTCTTTTTAAGCAATGTTTTCTCACACTACTATTCTATCTTTATAGCTACATCTTATATATCATGGTGAGTACCTTTAACTCTTCAATCTAAAAAAATTTCTCTTGATTTTCTGTAAGCATCCTGAAGGGTTCTTCATCATTTCACTTGTTGTTTCTTATATTAAAATACTGATTCTCCTAGATTTTCTGTCTAGATATGCCTTTTTCCGGTAGAATCTTTTTATACAATTAGTTAGAAATTATCCACACTCTCTTTGAACTGTTTTAACAATCTTTTTGTTTTCTTTTTCCTTTGAGGAGTTTTTTTAAAAAATTCTTTTTAAACCACTTCATTGAAGTATGACTGGCATATACACTTTGTACATATTGAAGTCTACATTTTGATGATTTTGGGGATGTGAAGCATGAAACCATTACCACCATCAATATTATTAATATACTGATCACCTCTCAAAATTTCCTTTCATCTCTTGCCCCATTTCTTCTTGTTTTTGGTAAGAACATTTTAAGTATACAGTATTGTTAGCTGCAAGTACAAGGCTATATAGTAGATCTCCATAACTTATTTATCTTGCCTAATTGAAACTATGTAACCTTTAACTCAACACTCTTTTTGTCATTCTTTAAAGATTTATTTCACTATATTTTCTATTGGTGCTTTTACCTCAAAACTACACTAAATGCTCTCTAAAGCAGAAAGTATCTTACCACCTTTACCTCCTATAATATGTACCAAATAGATACTGATGAGCTTAATTTTTGTAGACTTTCTTTAATCCAAAGAATAATTTTTTTGGTACCAGAAATCAGACTCAGGACCGTGTGCTTACCAAGCAGGTGCTTATGCCGCTGAGCTATATCCCCGGCCCCAAAGAATGAATTTTAATAGACATAACTGGTATCAAATTGAGATTATTATACCTTTTAATAGGAAAATATTTTTTAAATTAGAATCCCCAGATTATCTTCTTTCAAAATGAAAACATAGCTTTCTATTAAAAGCAGTGAGTAAAACAAGATGGTTGTAAACCATGTGAAATTTGAAGACAGGCCACCATGGGTTGGAAGTTCTTTTTTATTGGTTAATATTGCTTTGTAAACTTCAGCAAGTCATTTAAATTTGCTGATTTTAGAATTCTCATTTGTGAAATAAGCATAATAATTTCTCACATAGGGTTATTAAAAGGATTAGAAATAATCTACTTAATGTGGAGAAATAGCAAGAGGAAAAGGCCTAAGCTACCAGAGATCATAAATAGTAAAAAGAGTAAAAACAATACTCAATAATTAATGGCAATAACAATGGTCACATATCCAGAAATACACATATATACACCTAATTGCCATAATTATAAATATTAAGTCTATATATATAGACATGAACATCTCCAATATGTAACTTGGAAAGACAAAAATAAACTGACATACATTTTCACATTCATCCATGAAATTTTTATGCTGTATTGAAGTATCTAGTCTTCTTGTTCTACAAATATATCACTACATATAATGTGTGCTATGTATAAACTGATTTTACTGCTAAATGTCATTGAGCAAACCAGAGCTATTACAGCATATGGAAACATACATGTTTCCCAGTGATTTTTCAAGGAGTAAAGGATATAAGATATTCAAATATATATATACATACATATGTTTGCTATAGAAGAATGGAAGGAAAAGACCATTTTATTTAAAGAAAGAAGGTGAACAGATTTTGATCCTCAAGGCTAATCAGACATTTAGATATTTTATTTTCTCAGTCAATATTAAAACACAAATTTCAAATAGTAAGAGAAAGCATAAAAAAGAGAAAGATATAATATTGTTTCTTAGACTGCCAATATGTTTATTTCCTTTATAGACCAATGCAGCAAATCGAAATGTACCACTTAAAATAGTCATATGAAAAGTTTCTCTTTCAAATGAGGACTCATTTCTTCTGACCATGATTAAAATTAAAGTTTAAAACTACTGTGTATTCTAAAATATATTTGGCACAAGAGTACGACAGTACAAATATAAAAATAAATTGAAACAATTAACATTTTACTTAGTTTTATTCTACATGCACAATTCTATTCTCTCTCATGCAATTTCACTGGGGATATTACCTCCAGCACACTGGTTTTCCTATTAAGGTGCTTGTAAATTAACAGGAGCACAAACACACATACCAATTTTCATCTACCATATTAATGGAGAGGTCAAGCTATTACATTTTTAATGTTTACAATGTAGTATTTTTATTGAAAACAGTTACAAAGGATGCAGAAATAAGCTAATAATAGTGAATTTATATTTGTTGATTTAAATATAATTTTAAGGAAAGAAAAAATTCTCTTTTACTATTATTACAAGTTGGAACATGCAGATATAGTATTATTGAATAAAAGAACAGATTTAAAAGTACTAAGAGTCATTAGTAGAAAATTAATGCTGGAATTCTCCACAGTAGCATTTCAATTAGAAGTAGCAAGAGGAAAAGGTCTAAGTTAACAGAGGTCATAAGTAGTAAAGAGAATAAGAACAATTTTCAGTAGACATGACCTATTTTGCTGGGAGTTACATCCACAAGTCAGAGAAAAAGAAGCTCAAATTTCTTTCTTTTAAATTAGGGAGGTAGTAATTAATTTCAAGACTGATTTTAGCACACACACACACACACACACACACACACACATATATATATATATATATGATAAATTTGTTAAATGTATTATATATGACAGGGGTCTCTCATAAGTAGTCAAGTTGTAATGCTCATTTTAGTTTGTATGTATTGCTGCTACACATACTCCAGATGTTTTTCCCCACACCCAGTTGCCCAGCCTTGATACACCAGTAGGAATAGGGCAATTCCAGCATGATATAGATAAAGGAGAGACAACTTCACTTCAAATTCTCTGAACAAAAATCTCTCCCAAATTCTAGTAACTTACAGTCAGATTTTCATCATATCTGACTTACTACCTTATGAATAAATATCACTATAAAACCAGGCTCCTTTTCCTATTTTACATTCCATCTTATTAAAACACAAGTGCATGTGGGAAATGTTCTTGGCATAAAACTACTATGTTCATTAAATAATTTTTCCTACACTTGAAGGCACATGTCTAAACCTGTAGGGGTTACTTTATTATTTAAGTAGAACAGATTCTTTTCTACCTTTTTAGGTGTTTCATCTAAAGTTTGATTAATATCAGTATATGTTGTACTCTGCAGCAAGTAAATATAGCTTGTGCAGAAAGAGGAATGGTCAAAAGCAAAATTAAAAAAAATTAAAACGGGAATGTGGGAAAAATATAACATCTAAGAAATAAAAATGTCAATATTCAAAGCCTACTGGAAAGGCTTCATATTGTGTATAAGACACGGTATTTGCATATTTTATGTATCTATTCATTAATTCATTTATTTATTTAATAAACACTTACTGAGTGCTCAGTACTAGGGCTAATATTCTGTTAAATTCATGGGCATAAAATGAAAAAAGACACTCATCTCGCCAATGAGAAAATCACAGTTTAATGTGTGCATTAAGTATTGAAATGAGGGTATGTATCAAAGTTGTGGCAGGTGCTATTCTTGCCCCCACACATGTCCCTTTCAAAGTACACTGACTCAACTTCCAAAAGACAGCATTTGGATTTCTTTGCCTGAGGACTTCCTCTGGCTGTAGAGGTCAGCTTTGGCCATCTGTATGGCTGGCTGCAGCTGTTCAGGAATTAGCAACCCTGGGAGATGCTCTCTCCATCATAAATAAGAATTGATACCTAAATACCATGTTCCCTAGTACTCTCGGGTGAGATAAGTCCGAGATGCTTTACACTGTCTCCAAGAGTTTCTCATGAGCATTAAGCTCCAAATACCCAAAGTGCTAACTGGGTTAAAAATGCACCTTTCACTGACCTCCTTTACTTCCCTACCTCATTTCATTTCTTTAAAGTGTTCCTTGTACCTCCTAAATAACCTTCTTGGACCGAAGTACTTTCCTTAGGGGCAATTCAAACAGAGACAAAAGACAAGGTCAGTAAAGAGAGGGTGGATTAACCTTGTCCTAAAGAGTTGTGAGAGTGTGAGCCACCAAGGTGTTAGGGAAGACTTTAGCCTGGCGTCTAAAAGGATAATCAGAGTTTTCACAGGTAGAGAAAGGAGGAAGAGCATTATATGAAACAGAGGCACAATATGTGAAGGCTTACATGAGTGGTTTTAAAAAATCAGTGTCAGTCCCATGAGGAACTGGTTAAAACGCAGATTGCCGCTCAACGCCTCTTAAGAGTTTCTAATACAGTAGGTTGGAGAATGTGTATTTCTAGTGCTGTGCTGGAGAATGCAGTTTAAGAAAAGCAGACAGGAAGGGAATGGCCAAGTTATAGTTAAGCAAGAGGGACTGGATCTATACTGTGAAGGTCCATGAATGTCCTGTGACCTAAAATGTTTCTTTTGCTTTATTTAAATTTGAGTTCATTATAGCTAAATCAGTTTATTATAAAAAGAGTATCAAATCAAACTGATAAATTGTTGTAGATTTGTTCAATAAATGACAAAATTTTGAAGGAAGAACAAGTGTATTTCCTATATACTTCCTGACACAATTTCTTAGGTTTTACTTTCTCTCCAAATTTCACAAATATGTACCCGTTGATTTTCCATGATTTCAACCAAACCTACAGCTAGTTGGGTGGCATTAATCTCAATTTCCACAGGAATAAGAGTTTGCAACTTTTCACATTCTTCAGGTTTCATTACTTTCACCAGTCTGATGAAAGAGTAAATAAGATCCAAGATGTAAAATAGATACTGTGAAGTGAAAGGGAAAGTACTCAAAAGGGAAAACAACTGGGATAGGAGAAAGGAGAGAAGGAAGAATAAAAAGATTATATATATGTAAATAAATATATATATATATACATATACATATATAACTGCACCACTAGTCTCTGTTAGCTTATCGAAAAGAACGGTTTGTGCTTTCATTGTTTGATTGTTTGAACAATTTTGATACCTATATCTTGTAATCTAAACAACTACTATGAAGATAAAAATATGCAATGTATTAACCATTGTTAATCTATTATTTTGGTTTGAAATTCTATATCATTGTTCTAATACTTTTTTTGTTTTAAAATTTAAAAAAATCTAAAAAATCTGATGAGAATGAAGGTAAGATCATGGTGTATTTTTCCAATAATTAATAAGATTTAGTACTTATTCAGAAATGCATCTGGAATCTAGATCTCTTTTTTTCATGAATTATTTGCTATTTTTATTCCTTGAAAAAATTTCCTATAATTTTTTATAAGTGGGATTTTTGATAAATCCTTATGTAAATTCCCTGTTATTTTTATAATGTAAATATATTATCTGATCATATAACTTTTCTTGTTTGTGTCTTTGCATTGAAGATTTTCATTAAAATGGTCAAATGTATCAATATTTTCTTTCACCATTTTTGCTTTAAGGAACATTTTCTTTCTCATAGGTCATCAAAAAACCTCTCATACTTCTACATGTTGTTAATGCTTTGTTTTTAATTTTAGGCAACCAATCAACTTGTAATTTACAATTTATTATTATGTATGATATGAAAAAGGTACCCAATTTATATTTTAACAAATTTTTAAAATGCTACTTCGTTGGAGACCACTATGAAGTGGCTCTGAGCAGGATTTAAAATTAACTAATTGACTTTCTGTGTTGATCTGTGAGCCTGTCCTAGGCCTAGGCCCC
Organism: Dasyprocta punctata; assembly: GCA_004363535.1. Lineage (NCBI taxonomy): Eukaryota > Metazoa > Chordata > Mammalia > Rodentia > Dasyproctidae > Dasyprocta > Dasyprocta punctata. The sequence continues at coordinate 141,903 of RJWM01000106.1, read as the reverse complement.
TTGCCTGGTGATGGGGGCTGATTCATAGTAAGTGAATCTCTATGAATCACTGGTCCTGACTGAAGCCTGTAGTGGCCTGTGAGGCCAGAGATACCTCAAAGCATAAGATAAGGCCACAGCTGAGGATGCCTGGCTCCAACCCAATTAGTAGATAGAGACTGTAGCTGCAGGCATCTCACACCCGCAGGCATCTCACTCCTACCATAAATGCCATCATGGAGATAAGACAGTTCTCCTAAATTGGCCTAATTTACTACTTGGAAAAGTCTTTCAAGTGACTCCCAAGGTCCTGCTCATTTCTCGTGCTTTCCTCAGTATCCCCTGTCTTTGTCTGAAAGTGTAAATAAATACGGGCTGCGCAGAGAAGCTCTTTGTCTTAGCCCTTATCATAGCGCCAGAGTCAAGAACTCTTCAGAGGGTTTTGATCCTCCTAGAGCCCTAAAATCATATCACTGGTCTCATTTATTTAAGCCTTCACCATACACTCATTTAGGAGGTTGGGGATCTTGGCCAGGTCCCCGATACTACTTTGATCATAATATTAATATATTTGATATATTATTCTCCTACAATCGAAAAATCACCTCTTGACACATTCAAACATGCTAGATACTCATTTTATTTTTTACTAGGTGACCAATTCTTTCCTTTCTTTTTTTTTTCTTGGTGAGTAATTCTTTAGAATGTTATCTCCTGTTCCAGTTTGTGTTAGTTTCTCTCTATACTTGTCATACAACTGTTGTTACAGGATGCTCTTTATCATCTTTCTGACACTGTTCTGCATCTCACTCTTATGTTTGCTTTCCTTTTTTATTTTTTATCATTAGGTAGGCAGAAAATACTAGTGTTCAGCAGTGTTGCTAATTGTCCTACCTCTCCTGGATGCTGTAATGGTTGCTTACTCTTGATTGCTAATCTCATTCGTTTGAGAGGGTAGTAAAGCACTTACAGGTGTGTTGGTGACTATACTTGATTGTACTACTCTCTCCTTAAAGATAACAGGACCTTATGACTTGCTTTGGGCAATTAAACACAATGACAGTGACATATATCACTTCAAGAATTTGAGTCAGGATGAGAGTCCCATTTATTTTTTTTTCTGACATGTTGAACTCCAAGATTTAAAAATAATTACAGAATAATGATGGCAAACTAGATTCTCAATCAGCTCTGATCCCTGAGTGACTACAAGAATCGTTACTCTTGACTGACCTGTGATATGCAGTAAGGATTTAAAAAAAAAAGAACCTTTTTGAATTGGATATTTAAATTTGGGGGGCATAATTTTTTTAAGTTCTTTATATAGTCTAGATATTAGTCCTTAGTCTAAGGAACAGCTGGCAAAGATTTTTTCTCTCTCTGTGGGTTGTCTCTTCATTCCATTGGTTATTTCTTTTTCTGTGCAAAAACTTAATAAGATGAGATTCCAGTTGTTGATTCTTTGTAATATCTGCTGTGTGATCAGGGTTTTTCTGTAAAGTCTTTGCCTATACCTATGTATTCAAGAGTTTTACATATTCTATCTTCCAATAGATTTAGGGTTTCTGTTTTAATATTAAGGGCTTCGATCCATTTCAATTTTAATTTAATGCATGGTGAGAGATAAGGGTCTAGGTTTAATCCTTGGCATGTGGAAACCAGCATTTCCAGCACCATTTATTAAAGAGGCTGTCTTTCTTCCAGGGAAATTGTTTGGCACTTTTGTCAAAGATAAGTTGGCCAAGTGTGTTTGGAGTTGTTTCTGCATCTCTAACCTATTCCATAGATCCTTGGGTCTGTTATTTCACCCATACTATGCTGTTTTAATTGCAGTAGCTTTGTAGTAAAATTTCAAGTCAGGGATTGGACATGTGAAATGAATAGACACTTTTCAGATGAAAGAAGTAAAAATGGCAGGTAAATACATGAAAAAAACATTCAACATCACTGGTTATTCAAGAGATGCAAATTGAAACAATGCTGAGATTTCAGCTCACTACAGAAAGAATGGCTATTATCTAGAAATCAACTAAAACAAATGCTGCTGGGGCTGTGGGGAAAAGATCCTTTCTCCACTGTTGGTATATACTAGTGTAACCACTGTGGAAATCATTGTGAAGATTCCTCAAAAACTACAACTAGAGGTTCCACTTGACCTAGCTGTTCCCTGTCTTGATGTCTTCTTGAAAGAATTAAAAGCATCTTAGCACAGTGATATACCCATTCCCATGTTTATAGCAGAACAGTTTCTAATAGCCAAATCTTGGAAAGCTTCCAAATGCCCATCGACAGATGACTAGATACAAATGTGTGTTTTTATACAATGGAGTACGACTTATCCATAAAGAAGGATAAACTAGAGTCATTTCTAGATAATTGGATGCACCTTGATACTATACTCATAAGTAAAATAAATTGGACACACATGTGTAAATATCACATTGTTTCTCTGGTGTGACAAAATAAAGTGTAAATAAAGACTAAAATGCATAATAGATATTGTAAAATAGGAAGAAAATGTTCAAATAGGAAGGGGAACTGGGGCAGGGAGAAAGGCAGGAAATGAAGGGGAAAAAGAAAAGAAAAATGTGTAAACAACACTTTTGCAAATAAAGAGGGGTTGAAGGGAAGAGATGGGAATGGGGAAAAAAGAAGAATCAAGACATATCTACAGGTACAAATTCCCTATGATTAATGTGATTGTTATCTATATCTAAAATGCACCAATAAAATTAATTTAAAAATTTAAAAAACAAAAATAATTTTTAAAAATGAAAATTCGTTGTCACTGATTTAGGGATTGTGAAGGCAGCATAACATAGGCAATTATGGCTAATATATTGTCTCATTCTTGGTTTTATTCATTTGGTACTTTCCTCCATGGATTTCCCAAAAAGAAAGACTATAGGAGGTACATATTTTGAGATTTTCTCTGAAGATGACTTGATTTTGCCCTCACACTTACTTCATATTTTATCAGGGTATGTAATTTACAATTTTACACGTTGCTGTTTAACAGATTATCTCAAAATTTAGGATTTTAAAAACACAGCATTTATCAACAGTCACTGAGTGTCAGGAATCCACAAGAGGCTGAGCAGGGTGGAACTTCAATTGGGTCCCTCTGGAAGTTGTCATTAGTATGAAACTCCTGGCTACACTAGCACACTCTCAAGATTTGACTGGAGCAGAAGGATTTATTTTTAAGTTCACCCTCGTAGATTTTTGCAGGAGATATCAGTTACAATTCCTTTTATACTCTATGTGCTTCTCAATAACACAGTTCAGCATATGAATTCCCACAGAATAAGCAATGAGAGGATGGGGGTAGAGAAGGAAAGAGAGGGAAAGGGAAAGAAAGAGAGAGGGAGGGGAAGGAAGTGTGAGAAAGATCCAATCAAAGATAGGCAGAAATCCCAGGTTTGTTTTGTTTTTTGCTTTGCTTCTTTTTTTAAAAATAAACTAAACCTGGAAGTGACATATAATCACAAGAGAATTACTAAGTTCAATTCAAACACTATGGGAAGAAAATGTGTCAACTCTTAAAGACAGGCATACCAAAAACATATGAACACAATTTAAAAACTCTGGCATAGGGTAGGCGATGAAGGTAGAAAAAAAATACTTATTCCCAAAAATTTAAAGTCAATGCTTCATTTTACTCCTTGCATCCATTGTGGTTGAACAGTTTAAAGCCATTTTGATTTCTGATCCTTGATTTTGAAAAATTTAATAGTGATTAGCCTTGGTACGGTTTTATAGTATTTATTTTGCTAGACATTCAGTAGGACTTTTAAATCTGGAGATACATTTTCTTCGTTTCTAGGATGGTTTTATCATTTCTTTGGTATGTTTCTCTGTATATTTGTTTTTCTTCTTTTTCTCTATAGCTTCTATTGTTTGGATATGGTAGTATTTAGAGCATCCTCTCTTATCTTGTCACTGCTGGACAGCTCCTTGTCAATGACAGCCACACTATGCAGGAGTTCTAGTAGAATTACTTCTGTTCATTCTAAAAATGGTGCAAGTAGCCACCTCTTTCCTGATTTGTGATGATCAAAATGTCTGAAGACATTGTCAAATTCTCATTGGAGGACAACTCTCCTCCATTTGAGAACCATGAAAATATAGTAATATTCAATTTTTTTCAGTTATTCATCTCTTCATTTTTGCTATTTTATAGATTTTTTCCAGTTCATTTCTTCTGTTGAAACTTTCATTGCTCTTCATTCTAATGGACTTCAATTTTCAGGGGATTTTTATGTTCACAGCACAATTTAAGGGAAAGAACATGAAGTTACCACATATCCTCTTATATGTACAACATCCTTCCCAACAATATCCCAAGTGACAGTGTCACTTTTGTTACAACTGCTGAACCAATGTTGACCTGCCTCTAGTACCCAAAGTATATAATGTACATTACAGTTTATTCTTGGTGTTGAACAATTTAAGAGTATGGAAAATATATAATGGCAATTGTCTATGATTTTGTATCGTATAGAGTTACTTTACTACTCTAAATTTGTTATTTAAATTTTAAATTAAATAACTCTTCTCTTTCTCTGAAATGTTTTCCATAGCCTCTTGTACTTTCTTATGGATAAAGTAACTAGTCTCACTTGGAAATGGTAATTATAGCTATTTTAAAGTAGTTTCTTAAAGTGGTTTTCTCTCTCTTTGTAGAAAATTGTTATTCTTATTTATCCAATATGTCTGCTTATTTATATTGCTTTATCTTTTGTGAGATTTGTTTCCAAGTATCTTCAAAACCTTGGTTGTTCCTTAAAATTAAGGCCCTTAAATGCTTAATGGATGCTCTCTGTTTGGATGGAGTTTAAAGTCACATGCTAGGCTGAAATCTAGGGTGATTGAGCAGAGATCTGGCTATTTCATTTGTAGATCATTACATGTCATAAATTATAGGTTGATATTGTCAGAATGTCTGTGCTTCCAAAATTCATATGTTTAAATCCTCATGTAAATTTGTTGGTGTCAGGAGATACAACCTTTGGAAAGTAATTAGGTAACGAGGATGGAACACTTCTAAATGGGATTAGTGGCCTGTAAAAGAGGTTTTGGAGAGATTCCTCACCCCTTCTGCTCTGTGAAGTCAGAGAGAAGAATGTCATCTACCAATCATGAAGCGGCCCTTATCAGACACCAAACCTTTCAACAGCTTGTACGTAGCTTTCAGAACTTTGAGAAATAAATTTCTGTTGCTTACAAAATCCTGTACTCACTGTGATGTTTCTTGTAGCACCCCAAATGGACTAAAATATGATTTTTCTTTCCTTATGCCCATCAGGTTTCTCAGAAAATAAATTTATATCTCCTGTCCAGAGGATAGAAACTTCAGAGTCAAGGGGATAAGGTGCGACTGTTGATCTTACAAATAAATATAACCAGTACCCCTATTTTCAGTACAATGGCACACTCCTTCCTTCAACTAACCCTACTTAACCACATTTTTGAGAACTGCTCTCTTTTTACATTGTCAGGAAGCAAACTACTCAAGTAGTTGAGATGGGAGAAGAGTAATGCCTAACTACTCTGAGAAAGGTAGTTGGCATCTAATTGCCCTTTTAGGAGCTTCAAAATAATTCTTTTACTTCCAGTCTTACTTGGAACTATACGACCTCCTGAAATACCTAATGGCAGCAATTCAAAGGTCTTTCTGGGGTCCTACAAAACAAAAAGGCTTACATGTCCCAATTTTCTTCTTTATGGATTTAATGTATCTTTGTAAATTTTTTTTATCTAACTTTATCTTTCTATGACAGCATTGTTTCAATGTTCAGGTGTAATCTTACAAGAATTTAGGGTAGACAGGAGATGAATCAATATTTTAAATTGTCATTTTTAAATGAAAGTCTTTAATAAAGTTTGTCTCTTATTTTCATGTATTCTGCTCTAGCACTTTGTAGTCGCATCTATATTGACCCCATCCAACAGTTTAAGGCTTCAATTTCCTGCACTGTAGTGTTTTAGGGGATAACTCCAATCTATTAATTAAACAAGTGAAGAGCCTTAGTTATAAGGCCCTAGTTACAAGGCTCTGTCATTATTCTTAGCCTACCACAGGCCTATAGTTTTGTGGATGCTGTCACCCCAGGCTGTAATCTGAAGCAGCACTTTTTCCAAAGGTTGACTTTCATAAATAAAGGAGCCACAGAACAAAACCACAGCCTCTGGTTTTGGAGTCTGAACTTGTTTCCAGTTCCACATCTTGCTTGAAGTAATTTTAATCCCAATTATCCCAGAACATCCAAATTCTTGGTTGTCATTGTTGCATTATGATTCAAAGACAAGCCTGGAAGTAACTTCTGCTCCAATCTATGATTTACATTGCTGTTCCTGCCGAAGGTTGATGCGTATCTGTGTGTGTGTGTGTGTGTGTGTGTGTGTGTGTGTTTGTATATAAATATGTCCTTGTTGATTTTATATTTTTATTGCTGTATTTTGGGAGCAGATAAGGAAGCATCTTAGATTAGAAATCTCTAATTACAGATTTGCATTGACTTTTACAGTAGATATCAATATAATATATAATTTTTCATAAGGTATATATACAATATAGGGGTCACTATAGTATCAATTTCAGCAGAAGCTCTTTTATGACACATATTTGTTCCAATGTAGCCTGTTTTGTACAGTTCACTAGATGAGGTACAATAGATCTCTCACTTCCAGAGAGATTCAAGATAAGGTAATTAGGGTTATTTTTCTCATATGTGGCATTACAGAGCATTCCACAGTTCTATAGGCCTACTAGCCAAAGTGTAAGCTTAACTAATTTATTAACTAACTTATCTACTAACATTTATGACTGTAAGCTGTTTAAGTTTAAGTTTTGTGACAAATAACAAGGTAAGAATTCAACTCATTGCTCCCCTCCTCCAGCCTTCAATGTCTTTGTCATAAGCCATAAACAGGAAACAAAATAGAAACAACTTGCATGTTTGATTACCTGAGCTATCACTTTTAATATTTCTCTTATGACTTTTTAACATTTAATTTCAATGTCTGTCAAGTCATTGATGTCTATTTTTCAAAGATAGAATCTCTAGAAGAGAAATAGCATCATTATTCCGGTGTAAAATACTATATAGAAAGACTATGATCCCTACATTTTTTCCAAATAATTAAAGGTACAATATGTATTTATACACCCTATGATATTTCATTAAACTTTTTGGCTAAATCTGTTTTTCACTGTAATAAAAGATTTGTGCTTTATTTCTTGGAAGTTGGATTATCTCATCAATAATTAATAATATGTCGCTAAAATGTATTGATTATAAATGCCACTATATTTGAAATAGACCTAGTTAATAATATGCATTGTATACACACATATATAACTGTTTTATGTGTCCTTGAAATGAGGATATCATTAAATAGAATTCTTGCATTTATGTTGTGTTTTGGTTCATTGTTGGTACCTAAGAGGCAAAAACAAAGCTGTACCTGAAAAAAATGTGGGTTTTTTGTTTGTTTGTTTTTGTTTTTGTTTTGTTTTTTGGTAGCGGGGATTGAACTCACAACCTCATGCCTGCCAGGCAGGCACTTAAGCCACTGAGCTAAATCCCTGGCAACTTGAAGTCCATCTATATGTTTACTTTAGACTTCATTTTTCTCATTTCTAAAATCACGAAATAGATATAGATCAGCCTTTAAATTGTGACATCCTTTGACATTCTTTTTTTTATTTTAAGGAGAAAAAGATGGAAAAATCAAGAAGCAAACAATTAAAAAGCAAAAACAAAAGCAAAATGATGACAACAACAACAACAAACAATGGTGATACAGGATTTCAAAACAAGATAATAGGAATTTAACAATGGCTGTTTTATTGCATATGGTTATCCTCACAGTAATTGCTCAGGCTGCCAGATGTATGCATGCAAGATTGATCAAAGAATATAATTTCCACTTGAGCAGTTTCTTTAACTTTTACTATATCTATTGTAACTTTTGGATTTTATTTACTCTTTCAGTCTCTCACACTAGCGAAACAATATGCTGTTTAGAAATACAAGTCTGATTTATTTCAATGATGAACATGGTTTCTTGTTGCATACATTTATCTATAAAAGCCTTGAGTTTATCATTCTTTATGGCTGAGTAATATTCCATTACATAAACATACCATATCTTTTTTATCCATTCCTCAGTTCATGGGCATTAGGGTTGTTTTCAAAATTTAGCTATTGCAAATTGTGCTGCTATAAACATGGGTGCGCATGTATTGCTATGGTATCATGTTATCAGTTCTTCTGCAAAAATACCCAGAAGGGGAATAGCTGGGTCAAATGGAACCTCTAATCCTAGTTTTTTGAGGAATCTCCGTACTGATTTCCACAGTGGTTGCACCAGTCTACACTCCCGCCAACAATAGAGAAGGGTTCCTTTATCCCAACAGCCCTGCCAGCATTTATTACTGGTTAATTACTTGATGTTAGCCATTCCTTCTGGAATGAGATGATATTTCAGTGTTGTTTTAATTTGCATTTCTCAAATGACCAATGATGTTGAACATTTCTTCATATATTTATTTGCCATTTGTATTTCTTAATCTGAGAATTGCCTATTCATCTCAGATGCTCATTTTTGGACTGAGTCTTTAAATCTGGGTGACTTAATTTTTTTTCAGTTCTTTATAAGTATTAGATAAAAGTCCTTTGAGGGACAGTTGGAAAAAATCTTTTCAAATCTGTGGGTTTTCTTTTCTCTCTGTTGGTGATTTCTTTCGTTGTGCAAATACTTTTTAATAAGACGAGATCTCACTTGTTGATTCTTTGAAGTACTTCCGTGCAGTTTCGTTTTTGTTCATGAACTCGGCCTACCCCTATGTCCTCGAGATTTCTATCTACTTTGTCTTCCAGTAGGTTTAGTGTTTCTGTCTTAATATTTAGATCTTTGATCCATTTTGACTTCACTTTAGTGCATGGTTATGGGAATGGCACTAGCTCAAACGTTCGGCGTGTAGAAAGCCCGTTTTTCCAACATCACTTATTAAAGAGACTGTCTTTCTTCTAGTGAACATGTTTGGCCCCTTTGTCAAAAATAAGGTGGTTGAGTATGTTTGTAGTTGTGTCTGTATCTTCTGTTCTTTTCCATTGATCCTCAGGTCTGTTTTTTTTTTTTTTTTTTTTTTTTTTTTTTTTTTTTTTTTTTTTTTTTTTTTTTTTTTTTTTTTTTTTTTTTTTTTTTTTTTTTTTTTTTTTTTTTTT
>RJWM01000106.1:104250-132588 GCA_004363535.1 Dasyprocta punctata | reverse complement strand
GCTATTCTAGGTCTCAATATTCTTACAGAAAAATTTATTTCTGTTCACAATTTTGTTTATAGCAAAGAAAGTATGTATTCTTTGAAACTATTTTCTAGATGGTAACAAGCAATTATGGAATTACTTCTGGACCTTAAGGATTTTAAATAGTTCAATTAATGTAAGGGAAATCTTTTTATGACAATTTTCCATAATAAAAGACAATAGGTTACATGTGCTTTATGAAAGCTTATAAGCTAAGATTTTAAGGAAATACACATGAAATATAGTGGAGGTGATCTTGTGTCTAAGGATAAAATTAATTGAAAGTCCACAAAATATTTGTTTTTTTACAGTGTAATTATAAAAATATTACAATTCCAAAGTACTTTGAAGGATCGTATTATGACAAGAATTACCTTAGTAAAAATGCCAAGTAAAGAGCTAGCTTTATATAATCCCACTACAAAATGGAAGATAGAGCAAATAATAAAAGTGCCTCCCCTTGGGCCAGGGATTTAGCTCAGTGACACAGTGTCTGCTGGCAAGTGCAAGGTCCCGAGTTTGAATCCCCATACCAAAAACCAAACAATCAATAAATAGAAGTACCCTCCCCTATACGGAGCAAGTTCTGATGTGATATTTACTATCTTAAGGTCTCATGAACAAGACAATATCCCAAAGTTAAATAATGGTAAATGTCTAACAACCAACTATTTCAAGAGACAAGACTTATTTCAGTATTCCTATTATGTGTAACTTCAAGCTATCAATACAACGTTACCAAATATAGAGTTGTTTGAAAATCATTATATAGTCATTCCAGTAGAAAGACATCAAAATTACAGATAATAGTGTTATCTAATAAAACATGTAAGAAGAGTTGAGTTTTGAGACACTATGACATTTGCTTACGATATAATTTTATTTGTTGCAAATCAATATATATTTTAATAATGCTATGTTTAACAAATACCTCTTCAAATTATTGAAAATTTAAGGTGTGTCTCCAGCACTCTGCTGATTCAAGATAAATATTTTTGTATTAGTGTGTATATCTACCCCTACTTCATTAATTTTTCTTATTCTGTGAAGATACTACTTTATATAATATTTTTATTTAAAAATGAAGGAGCCCTACCTTTGTAGAAAAAATTATTAAAAAGAGATGAAGCTCTGTTCTCTCTACAAGTCAAGCTTGAAATCATGGCTCACAATTAGCACCACCTAGTGGCAGGTTTTGGATTACAAATGTTGAAACCATAACTCTTTTCTATGCAGTTAATATTTTTTATTAGTATATGTTTATAGTACGTGATGTTTACATTAATTTTAGGTAATAAGTACATGTATTCAACATATTTCAAGTTTTTTTATTCTCCTTCTTCTCCCCACCCACCTCTCTCGGGATCCCGTTTCCCCGTTTTCATTATCATTACTATTATTATCATCGTTATTTAATTAGTTCATGTTCGTGACATATAATGATTACATTTATCGTGGGTAGTTAGTGCATCTACACAACACATCTTAAACGTTTTCACATCCCTTTACCTCCCCCTACCTGCACCTTCCATCTCTTGGTCCCCTTCCCGTTTTCAAAAGATCTATCTTTCTGAATTTTTCTCAGTCTTTTATTTTGCTCTTTACTTGTACTTTGGATGAATCAAAAGGGGAAGTAGTATGAAATTTAAGCTTTGTGTCTGCTTTATTTCATCTAGCATCATGTTTTTAAGGTGTATCCATTTCCATAGTAATTTCTCATATTTATCTTTTTTATGACACAATAATATTCCACATGTATACACACCATATTTTCTTCTTTTACTTATTTTTTCATTTTATGACATCACATTTTCTTCATTCATTCATGTGTTGATGGACATGTAGGCTTCTAAGATTTATCTATTGTTAATTATGCTCCTATAAAATCGGTATGCCTGTATTCCTGTACTATTATATCTAGAAAGGGAATAGTTGGATTAGATGGAATTTCTAGTTTTAGTTTTTGGAGAAATCTTCACACTAATATCCACAATGGTTATGTTGATTTACCTTCCCAATGACAGTGTAGAAGGATTCCTTTTTCCTTGCAGTCATGCCAGCATTTGTACTTATTTGATATCTTGATGATTGTTATTCTTTCTGGCACAAGATAAAATCTTAGTATTGTTTTAATTTGCATTTCCCTAATGGTAAGAGATGTTGAATACTTTTTTCATATGTTTATTGTTCATTTGTAATTCTTCCAAGAAGTAACTATTCATTTTTCCTTACCCAATTTTTGATAGGTCTTTTATTTGGGGGAGGTCTTACATTTTGAGTTTTTTTTATATATTCTGTATATTAGCCCTCTGTCTTGGGAATAGCTGGTAAAAATTAACAAAATGTCTGCACAGCAGAGGAAATAATGGATAGAGAAAGGACAGAACCTACAGAATGGGAAGAAGGCAAAGAGGTCTACTATCACCATTTCTGTTCAACATTGTACTCAAAACATTGGCAAGAGCAATCAAGTAAGGGAAAGAAGTAAAAGGAATACTTATAGGAAAGGAAGAAGCCAAATCATTACTTGCAAATAACATGATCCTCCACATGGAAAGCCCCTGAAATTTCATCAAAAGAACCCTAGAATTAATAAGTAAATTCAACAATGTAGTAGGGTATAGTATCAACACACAAAAATAAATGGCATTCCTGGCATTTATCATTGAGAAAGTAATTTTGAAAATGGTACCATTCACAATGGCATCAAGAAAAATTAAATACCGAGGAGTTAACTACTTCCAGGCATACCATAGTCAAGAATCCAGAAATTCCACACAAGAATAAAATTTTAAAAGCTGTTAGGGAAAAGAAGCAAATCACCTATAAAGGAAAGCCCATCAGAATCACAGCAGACTTCTCAGCACAAACTCTCAAGTCAAGGAGAGCTTGGAGTGAAGTACTCTAGGTTCTAAAAGAAAACAACTTTCAACCCAGATTGATGTGTCCCACAAGACTATCTTTCAAAATAGAGGGCCAAACAAAATACTTCAATGATAAAGAACATCTGAGGAAATTCATGACCACTAAACCAGCACTCCAAAATATTCTGAAGGATGTTTTAGAAAGGGATGATGATAAGGACTACAGCTACATGAACCACAATAGAAGGAATCCACCAGGAAAGGCAAACAATTAGAGGGAAGGGAAAAAGGAAAAAAAGGGTGGGGAGCCAATAGTAGGAAAACAACATGATAAAGATAAGTCAATACGTATCAGTTTTAGCCATCAATATTAATGGTCTCAATTCACCAGTCAAAGGACATAAACTGGCAGAATGAATCAAGAAGCAAGATTCAAAAATATGCTGTATACAAGAAACACATTTAATACAAAAAGATACCCATAGACTGAAAGTTAAAGGATGGAAAACAATACTCCATGCAGCAGGAATTCAGAAAAAAGCAGGGGTTGCTCTTCTATTTTCAGATAAAGTTAATTTTAAGCCAAGACTGAATAAGAGAGACAAAGAAGGTCACTATACCTTGCTAAATGGAACAATCCAAGAGGAAGAGATAACAATCATAAATACATATGCAACAAATATTAGTGCACTCAATTATATAAAACAATTATTAATGGACATGAAAACATCAAATAAGCCTTAATACAATTGTATTGGGAGACCTCAATACCCTGCTGTCACAAAAAGACAGATCAACTAGACAAAAAAATCAATGAGGAAATATTAGAATTAAATCAAACTTTTGAGCAAATGGACTTAGTACATGTCTATAGAATTTTCCACCCTACAACATCAGAATACACATCCTTTTCAGCTGCACCTTGGACATTCTCCACAATAGACCATGTACTGGTTCATAGAACATGCTTAAGGAAATGTAAAGGAACTGAAATTATCCCATACATACTATCAGACCACAGTACAATGAAATTGGAAATCCATCAAAAAAAGGAAAGAAAGGACTGAAATCCATGCAATTAAGATTGAAAAGGGTGAAATCACAACAGACCCTGTAGAAATCCAGAAAATTATCTATATCTACTTTGAAAAGTTGTACTCTAATACGATGGAAAATACAGAAGAAATGGACAGATTTCTAGATACGTATGAATCACCAAAGTTGAATCAAAATGATATAAAAATTCTAACAACTCAATATCAATAAATTAAATTAAAGATGTAATTAAAAATCTATCAACAAATAAAAGCCCAGGCCCTCATGGATTCACTGCTGAATTCTACAAGAAATTTAAAGACCTAACGCCACTACTTTTCAAACTCTAATGAAATTGAAAGGAAAGCAATACTCTCAAAATCATTTTTGGAAGCAAGCATTACTCTTATTCCAAAACCAGAGAAGGATCCATCTAAGAAAGAGAATTACAGGCCAATTTCCCTAATGAACGTTGATGCAAAGTCCTTAATAAGATACTGGCAAATAGACTGCAGCAAATCCCTGAAAGGATTGTACACCATGATCAAGTGGGATTCATCCCAGGGATGCAGGTATGGTTCAACATACATAAAACCATAAGTGTAATACATCATATTAACAGAGCCAAGGATAAAAGCCACATGATTATCTCAATAGATGCAGAAAAAGCTTTTGGCAAAACCCAGCACCCATTCATGATAAAACCCTACAGAAAATTGGAATAGATGGTCTCTATCTCAACCTGATTAAAGCTATCTATGACAAACCGACAGCCAACATCATACTAAGTGGACAAAAACTGGAAGCTTTCTCTTTAAAACCAGGAACAAGACAAGGATGTCCACTCTATCTACTCTTACACAATATAGTTCTGGAAACTTTAACCAGAGCAATTAGACTAGAGAAAGAAATAAAAGGAATAAAGATAGGAAAGAAAGAAGTTAAACAAGCATTATTTGCAGATGACATGATACTCTACCTAGAAGATCCCAAAAATTCCACCAAGAGACTTCTTGATTTAATAAGCAGATTTAGCAATGTAGCTGGTTACAAAGTCAATACCCAAAAACCAATAGCATTCTTGTACACGAATAACAATCTCACTGAGAGAGAAATTAGGGAAACAATACCTTTTACAATAGCATCCAAAAAAAGAAATATTTAGGAATCAGTCCAATGAAAGATGTAAAAGACCTCTATACTGAAAACTATGGTACTCTGAAAAAGGAGACTGAAGAGGACATTAGAAGATGGAGAGATATCCCATGCTCTTGGGTAGGAAGAATCAATATAGTCAAAATGGCCATACTTCCAAAACACTTATACAAATTCAATGCAATCCCAATCAAAATTCCAATAACATATCTTACAGAATTAGAGAAAAGAATACTAAAATTCATCTGGAACCAGAAGAGACCTAGGATAGCAAAGGCGATCCTGGGCAACAAAGACAAGACAGGGGGCATCACAATTCCTGACCTGAATTAATACTATAAAGCTACTGTGATAAAAACAGTGTGGTACTGGCAAAAAAACAGACCTGAAGATCAATGGAATAGATTAGAAGATCCAGAAACAACTGCAGACACACTAAGGTACCATATCTTTAACAAAGGTGCCAAGCACATTCACTGGAAGAAAGACAGTCTTTTTAATAAATGGTGTTGGAAAAACTGACTTTCCACATACCGAAGATTAAGACTGGACCCATATCTTTCACCATGTACTAAGTTAAAATCTAAATGGATTAAAGATCTCAGCATTGAAACAAAAACATTAAATCTGTTGGAAGATAGAGTAAGTAAAACTTTTGAAGACATTGGTGTAGGCAAAGACTTCATGAATAAAAGCCAGACTGCACAGGAACTATCACAAAGAATCAACAAATGGGATCTCGTCCTACTGAAAAGCTTTTGCACAGCAGCGGAAACCACCAACAGTGTGAAGACACTACCCACAATCTGGGAGAAAAAGTTTGCCAGCTGTCCCTCAGATAAAGGATTACTTATCAAGAACATATAAAAAACTTAAAAAATTCAGTTCCCCAAGATTTAAAGACCCAGTCCAAAAATGGGCACCTGAGATGAACACACACTTCTCAGATGAAGAAGTACAAACAGCAAATAAATACGTGAAAAATTGTTCAGCAGCATTGGTCATTCGAGAGATGCAAATGAAAGTAACACTGAGATTCCACCTCACCCCAGAAAGAATGATAGTATTAAGAACCCAACCAATAAAAAATACTGGAGGGGCTGTGGACAAAAAGGAACCTTCTCCACTGTTGGTGGGAATGCAGGCTGGTGCAACCACTGTGGAAGTCAGTGTGGAGATTCCTCAAAAAGCTAGGATTGAAAGTCCCGTTTGACTCAGCTATTCCCCTTCTTGGTATCTTCCCAAAAGCATTAAAAACATCCTACCATAACGATATATGTGCACCTATGTTTATAACTGCCCAGTTCATAATAACTAGAGCTTAGAAACAACCTAAATGCCCCTAGACTGAGGAATGGACAAAAATGTTGTGGTATTTCTATATAATGGAATACTACTCAGCTATAACGAATGATAGACTAGCCATTTTCACTCTTAAATGGATGAGTATTGAAAATATACTTCTCAGTGAACTAAATAAGTCACACATACGTAACCATCGCATTGTTGCACTTGTGTGACAAACTGAAAGAAAATCTATATATGTACAAAATTAACTAGATAGTTAAAGAAAAAGAATTTTGAGTGAAAAGTAGTTTTCACAGGTCATCTTCAGATTTCATTTTTAATGCGAAATGTTTATTTGAAAATAATACAGCAATCATAACAAAAAAAGATAATCATATAGCTGATTTCTCTTGATTCATTGAGGCAAAAGTTTCATGCTGATAATTTTCTGGACAATGTTTCATGTCTATATCTTATACCCTAAGCAACTGCTGTGAATACAACAATATGTAATGTGCTGATTATTTTTACTCTCCTATTGGCTTGTTGTGAAATTGTTTTACTTCAATTTCTTACTTTTCTTCTGTTTAAAATTTAAAAAAAAACCTACCCAAGGAAATGAAAGACTTCTACAATGAAAACTACAGTGTTCTGAAAAAAGAGATTGAAGAAGACATCAGAAAAAAGAAAGTTATTGTCTGTGGCAGAACTAATATTGCCACAATGGTCATATTTCCAAAGTGGATTTAACATAATCCCTTATAATCAATATTCCTACAGCATTGCTCACAGAATTAGAGAAAGTAATCCTAAAATTCATATGGAACTGAAAGACATCCACAGTACCAAAAGCAATCCTGGGCAATAAGAGCAAAGCGGGAGACATCATAATACCTGACTTCAAGTCATACCACAAGGCTATAGTGATAAACACAGACATATGGATCAATGGAACAGAACAGAGGATGTAGAGAAAAGCCCAGACATATTCAACTAATTGATATTTGACAAAAAGACTAAAACCATACGTTGGAGAAAAGACAGTTTTTAACAAATGGTGCTGGAAAAGCTGGCAATCCATATGCAGAAGATTGAAGCTGGATCTATGTCTCTCACATGTACAAATCTGTTCACTTTAAATCAGTTTAAAATTAGATACACACACACACACACACACACACACACACATACACACAGAATGACATTCTACAGATACGGCCATAACCTACACTAGAAAAACTAGATCAGTGTACCTGGTTTAGACTTAATAGCCCTGCCCAGTTACTTTAAATTCAGTCGTTGAACTAAGTTTAAAATCCATTGGGAAAGAAAAAAAAATAAGCTATGCTGTATGGTCCTAATTTATTTTATTTTCAAATGTTATCCTATATTATGAAAGTTTCCATATATATGCATGTGTATATACTATATATATATGGTACTATACATATACATTTATACATGTATATGTATATATTCCTAATATGTATATTATAGGTATATATGTATATATTATATATGTATATGTGAATATATATATATAATATTTTGATGAAGCCTCATGTACCTGACACCACTGTCAAAAATTATCCAGTCATCAGCATTTTGCCAAATTTGCTTCCTCTTCCTCTATTACTCTTTTCTCAAAAAATATATCTTTGAAGTTTGTGAAAGATAAATCTAAGTAATATTAATTTAACTGAAAATACCTGAACACATACTTGAAGTTTCTATTTATAAATTCCTGTAGTACTAATAAATGAAAAAAAATCCAATATTTCAGTTAGTAAACTTTGGGGTAGATGTGGCAGTGTACTCTGGAGAAGTGAAAAACCTATGGTCAATTTTCTTATGTGGTCACCGTTTTAAGCCAATTAGATCCTGAGATATATCTTGGCATAATTTTTCCAATACTTCTTTCCTAAGGTTTCATGATCTGCTTAATTCAGCCTGTTTTTTGTTTTAGGAATTCAATTCAGGGGTTACTTCTACCTGTTCTTTCCTGCTTGGGACACTCAAATATCATTAGCTAGAGCTCATTTTGTACCTTCAGAGCTCCCAATGCACCAAGTGTTGAACCAAACATTTGTCACGTTATTAAAATACTGAGATGATCATTTGTTTTCCTCCATAAACTTTTTGAGATCAGGGTCCACATTTTGTTCAGTTTTGTGATTTTAGTTTTAAACGCAGTATCAAATTCATATAGTAGGGTTAAAACAGTATTTACTAAATAAATGATGAGTCAGTGAATGATTAGTTCTGGAATATTTTAGGTATTGATACCAAAGATAGAAGAAAACCGCGAAATCTGCAAATGTGAAGACTTTACAAATATGTGAAATATTATTATCTTCCACTCCCGTCATCACCATGCACTGATTCACAGGTTTTATGAGAAGAAAGATGCCATGCTACATATTTTTACTATTTTTTTATGAGTGACCATGGGTAAGGAAAATTAAGCTACTATGCTACAAAGATCAGAGAAGGTTATTATCAGTACAAAGTAAGCCAAACATTACAGGTCCTTTACAGCTTCACTACAAATGCTTCATAATAGTCAATATTTATGTATTATTTTTAGTAATCTATACTTAATGAGAAAAATCCTTAAGTCTGTCTTGTATTTATGGGAGAATAGACATACAAAAGGGCAGTGTTAATATTCACTAAAATATTTATATGACTTTTGTTAAGTAAAACTTTTGAGACACATTTTAAATTAAATTGTTTAATCTAATAAACTAGATTACCATATTCTTTAATTGAATTTTCTTCTCATCTTTTAATCTTTGGACTAAGAAATTAAAATTTTATTTGATGGTAATTAGCAACTCAAATTATAATTAGAATATCACTTGGTACACATCAAGACAAACAAGCTCCCAGATACACACTTTATAGTATGTTTCTATTAGGATACTAATTAATTGTGCCACTATTCCAGGAAAGAGTAAGAGTAGAAAGTAAGTAATGTGCTCATTGCAAATATAATGCAAATTATTGTAACTGCTTGAATTGTCAATATATTTGTTAGTAACCACATAATTAGTTATTAATTAAATTGCCCAATGCCATCCACTATGCTAAATGAATTAGGAAGAATAGCTTTGTGGGACTTACATTAGAAATGAATACTTGTAGCTTTGTTTTTCTCGAGTTGTCCGGCAAGATTTTAGACAGGATATAATAATGAAATGCATTACTTTTAAATATGCTGATATGCTAATCATGATGAAATAGTGAATACTAATTTTCATAAGAGTGCCATTCTTACATGTGGAGACCAAGACAACAAGGTGGGAAAAGTACTTAGGAAGTGATAAGCTTAAAAGATCAGTAGTATTTTCTCAAAATAAAAGGACATACAAGTCATCAACAAGTTTATGAAAGAATGTTCAGTGTCACTAATCATCAGGGAAATGCAAAGCAAAATCACAATGAAGTATCAGTTAGCACAGCTATGATCGAAAACACAGAAATTAACAAATTTTGGTGACCATACAGAGAAGAGGGAACCCATGCATGAAGTTGGCATATTGAAGAGATACGTTTCCCTTTGTTTATTGCAGTACTATTCACAATATCTAAGACATGGAATCAACTTAGGTGCTCACTGACAGATGAATAAAAAAATAAAATGTATATATAATGAGTACACAATGGAAAATTCATATGCAATTGATATTATTCAGCCATAGGAAAGAATTAAGTCCTGTGATTTGTATCAATATGCATGAGATTTAAAACCATTATTATTAGGTAAAATAAACTAGACATAGACAAATATGACATATTCTCACTTACGTGTGGAAACAAAAATGTTTCACCAATGAAAGTAGAAAAGTAGAAACGAAGTCACCAGAGGATAAGAAGGTTAGTAGGAAAGAAAAAGGATGGATAACAGGTATCAAAATGCAGTTGGCAGGTATAAATTGTGATGTTGTATAGCAGAGTTAGGTGACTACACATCGCAATAATTTATTATATATTTCATGACAAAGTAGAAGAAAGGATTTTGAATGTTTCCAACACAAAGAAATAATAAGTGTTTGTGGTTATAGAAATGATATTTACCCTGGTTTGATCATTACACATTACATACATGTATTTTGACTTTGGTCACGATTAAAATGTCAAGTGGCACCTATAAATATGTTAATAAAAATAAAAAGTCATAGAAGTTTTTCATTTTTTTTTTGTTTGTTTTGTTTGGCTTTGTTCTGTTTTTGTCTTTTTGAGACAGAGGTTCACTATGTAGTTCAGGCTGACCTTGATCTCACTTTGTAGCCCAGGCTGCCCTAGAACTTTCAGTGATCCTCCTGCCCGAGCTACCTGAGTGCTCAGGTTACAGGCATGCACCACGGCACCCGACCAAAAGACATAACATTTTTTAAAAGGTAATAAAAAACAGAAAAAAATTCTCATACTGAGAAAAATAATTTTACTTGGGCATTAATTTTATTCCAATTTAGGAGAATTCCTATTTATGCTTACGACTAACACAACAATTATAAATATCACAGTGCATATACATGGAAAATTTACCACATTTATTTTTGGCAATGCATTTCATAATTTTCAAAGTTCAATATAATAGTAAAACTACATGTTTTAGTGCCATGAATTTGGTTTTACTTACTAAGTCATAATTGTGCATTTCAAAGGATGGAGCTCTGTAAACAGCATTATAGTGCCTGAAATCTATTTCTACTCTTGTTTCAAAGCAAAAAAATCAAAACACTAGCACATACTTACAAAAATGTTCTCTTGACCCCATGATCCCTTATTTCTATCAAGAACATGAGTTACTGTTATAATTTTAAAGACGTCAGAAGTAACCAGAGTGCAAAGATGTTTTAAGAGGAGATGAATATATGTTGACACATATTTCAGGGTGTTAATAGCAAAGGTCAGTGTCATAGCTGTTTCTTCCCCGTTTCATTAGTGAGGGGAAACTAAGGATCAGATACACTTTGTCAAATAGTTCAACAGTTAGAAATTAATGAAGCTATGATTTAAACTTGGAGCAATCCAATTCCAAAAAAAAAAATTTTTTTTTGAGAAAGGGTCCTACTTTAAAGTACAGGTTTGCCTTGAACTTATAGACATCTTCCTGCCTCAGCCTCCAGAGTGCTGGGATTACAGGACTGTGCCACTACGTCTGGCTACAATTGTATTCTTAACTGTGTCCCAGACTAATTTATTCCTAGAAAAGCTCCCAGTATGGTTTAGTACTGTCAATATACTGTACTACACAAAATAAAGGCCAGCTTTATACACGTGTGTTTTGTTTCTTTTATGTTCTTGTTCTTCATCTATAGACCAAAGACACCTAATTTTTTCAGAACAGAAGTAAAAACATTGTATACCATGAATATCCTATAATCAAAGATGCTAATATGGTGGTCATCACACAGACATGTAAACTCTTGCCTCGCAGGAAACTTGCAATTCTATGACAATACCTAGCTTCTTCAGTTGTCTGATTAAAACTACTCTGTATATAGTGACTCAGTTACTTGCATCGAACGTGCTTTGAACCATTCAGTGCACAATCATTTTCCTAGAAAGATGAGATAAGCTCCTCATTTGGTGCTTAGAAAACATGTATTTTTCTGATAACAGCAATAATAATTATAGTACTTTACAGTTCTGTAGAACATTTGTCTAGAGGATTTACAGGAGTTTCACATGCATATTATTCATTGCAAAGTGGTTTTACTGCCTATATCTCAGTGGGAATATTGGAAGTAGTGTTTTCAACATTTAAATATATATCATTTTTTAAATCCCATTTTCTCTTCTTATAATCTATTATTCCTCTTCAAAATGAAAATATTTATTTATATCTATCTTAGAAACGTAATAAAATAGTAAATGCGGTTATTACTCACTCTATTTGAGCTAATAATGCAAGCAAATTTCTTCTTACTTCTCTTAGTGAGCAACATTTTCTCTTTCCTATTCAGCTTTGCTTGCGTACTTCAATAGGTTTTATTTTTCTTTTGCTTATTGTATTCCTATTCATGTGGGCCAAAAGGAATTTTGTGAAGTTGTGTTTTCTCTGACTCAGGACATTTCTCTGAATACATTGTTCTCCTTAATATTTTGACTCTGAACATGACAGCAAACAGTTTTTAAAAAATGGGAGACAAGAGAAGGTATTGTATTCGTAATTAACACATGGTCACCTAATTCTACTGGACAGATGACTGATGAACAATAACATGGCTGTCTTACAGTGTCCATTATTGTTCACCGACTTCTCTACAAATTCTATCTCCTGGTTTTCTTCCTACCAAAATGTTTCCCAGGCTTTTTGGCAGGCATATTCTTTACTCAGTTGATAGATGTTAAGAGTTTCCCAAGGCTTTGTCTTTATCAATCTTTTTTTCAGCTATATTCTCTTCTAAGGTTATTCTATACATTTACAAAACTTTAAACAGAATGTATAAGCCTACGTATACCGCATTTATACCTTGGTTATTTATATTTCTTTCGTGTTTCATGTGGATGTCCAATATGTATCTCGAATTTGCTGTTCATAAAGCTGGAAATACCTCCACCTCCAAATATGATCCTCCTTTTTTGTTCTCTGTCTCAGTATTATATAATACACTTAGGAATTCACCTTGACTTTCCCTTCTCTCTCAACTCTTCATTCAAATAGATCAAAAATTGATAGCAATACTCCCACAAACATACATACATAGAATATGTGGTTATCTGAATTTCCACTGTCATGTAAAGCCAGGTCTTACTTAATCCATTCTTTGGTGTGCTAAATTGCCACTGTGCTTTCAGATAATTGCCTTCCAACCTATTATCCTTAACAAAAGCAGTGATTATATTACTGCTTTACTTAAAACTTCCAATAGTTTTCCACTATGATAAAATTTATAATCCTCTCTTGTGAGCGACAAGAATTTACACATCATAATCCTTGCCACAGTCTTCCCCCACTTTTATTTTTTACCATAAGCAGGCACACTGGCTTTCTTTTGGACACTTAAACATTTCAAGATCACTCCCAACGTTTCAAGACTTTGTTCATGCGATTCCCTAACACTTTTCCCTGGTTACAGATCTGTTTTAATGTCTTTTCTGTAGAGAATTCTCTCGGTTTCTAGATTATAGAATATCCTTTTAAAGTGTTCCACAGCTTTTTCTAATTAAAAACAATTACTGAAACTTGTAACTACATATTCATATGCACAATTATTTATTTGAAATGTGTCTCCCCCACTAAACTTTAAGCTTCAAAGAGACATAAACAGTAGGTGCTTTCTAAATTCATATATAGTTCTTGGTAATCAGAAGTCAATTATTTGTTGACTAAAAAATTAGAAGGCAAATCAAAAGGAAATAAGATGATGATGCTCTTACTCATCATATACATGACAGTGCCAAGCAAATGCACAATAAGTAATACCTAATCTACAAAAATTCTTGAGAGAATAAGTACTTGTATAGACCTAGGGAAGTAAAAGAAGACACTTTTATCTGTTAACTTCCAGATACTGTGGTAGGTTTTGAGGTTACATAAATGAAATACATCTTCCAAGGCTTTAAGGGTCTCTAAAAAAATTAAAGAGCTTACATGTGACTCCACTAAAGAAAGAAAGAAATGTAGATGAAAACAAGAAGATGATCAATCAATGAGTCTGGTTTTATGTAAACGAAAAATTGAGGAAGCAAAATGTTTGAAGAGCTTATGACTCATTTCTAAGCACCGTCAAGCCCAAGACTCTAGAAATTTCTTACTAAGTGGCCACTTAGTTGAATAAGGAGGCTTCTCTTGGCAGGAGATTTACACCCCATATTGAAATTTCTAGAGAATGGAAATCTGTGTAGGGTAGGTGGCAGAACTGAGTCAAGTTGCAGATTATGCTGAATGAAACATAGCCCTGGCACTTTGGGAGAAGTAATATTTGGTTAGAATCACTTTAATTTATCAACTCTTTGGTTTATCACCTTTGCTCATCTGGGTCTGTGCCTTCTCTTAATTGTATGTGAGTAATTATTTATGTCTATGTCAACCTAAATTGATTTTTATCTCATTCAGTATTCTCTTTTGGGTATTATTGTCATTCATCTTCAACTCCTTTTCTTCCACATTGAAAACTGAAGCCCTTCCTGTGAAAGAATTTTGTAGTTATTTATTCTTTCTTATTTTAGACACGAAGTGTGAGATCTGAGATTATTTAGTGGTGTGGTAGAGATGAAAAGTACCTGTTGAAAATGATCACAAATGCCTCAATTTACCTATTAATTATATTTATTGAGTATCTCCCATAAGTCAAACAATGAGCCAAGTAATGAATATATAATTCCCATTCTTCAGTAGTTCATTGTCTGAACGTGTGTGTTTCTGTGTAAAGTTATGAGGGCGAAGAGAGAAAAAGAAAAGGTAGTTGTGTAAACAGGTCAGTATAAAATAAGTTTCATAATATGGAAGATGTGTGTACTCATAATGAAAATAGTAATAGTTAAGTACGTAAAATTGAATGCAATTATTCATAATTGTATAAAGTATATTGAAATGGCTTATTAATATAAATGTAGATTAGGGTCAACAATTTAAGCCCATGTACTTGTCCATTTTATTGTGTTAAAATCTACAACACAGAAATTTTACCATTTTTGTCATATAAGGTTCACAGTTCATTGACATTAAATATATTCATATTGCTACATAATCATCACCATCATCCATCTTCAGAAATTTTTCATGCTCCAGTTTAAAACTATACAGCCCAATAAACCACAATTCACTACTCTTACCTACTTTGAGCCCCTGGAAAAATTATTCCATTTCTTTCGTCTATGGATTTGTCTACAACAGATGCTTTATCTAAAATAAATCATACTAGAATTTGTTTTTTGTGTCTGGTTTATTTCATTTAGCGTAATGTCTTAAAATTTCATCCATGTTGTAGCACCTGTCAGAAAGTCCTACCTTTTCAAAGCTGAATAATATTCTGCTATATGAATATATAGCATATTTTGTTTATCCATTCATCTTTTAAAAGATTCTTGGGTTATTACTACCTTTTTACTATTGTGAACAATATTGTGATGAACGTAGGCATAATATATCTGTTGGGGGCCCTGCTTTTGATATTTCATGTTATATGTCCAAAGTGCAATTATTGGACCTTATGGTAATTATTTAATTTTTGAGGCCTTTGGCACGTTTGATTTTTTCCCCTTAGCTTGTTTTTTAAATAAGATTTTATTGAACTACAATGGAAATCATTAATTTGCTTCTTATAGAATATTTTCTCTGAAACAGCCGAGTTAAATGACAGTGACGGTATTATCCATAAAGTCTAAAATATTTGCTACCTAGCTCATTACCGAGTAATTTGAGAGGGTTTAATATCAATGTGCCTTTTACCATTAACATAAAAATAGAAATCTAAATATTCACTGTATACTTGTACAGCACAACCTCTTCCAGACTCAAGTACTTGCTCACCAAATAGTTTCTTCCATTGTCTTCAGTAAGAGAAGAAAGCCTGAAACATTTTACCAATAATGAAAATTTGCATTTGAGTTTTCCATCTCATGTATACATTTACAGTATCATTCTGTGATTCATGATTACAAGGCAAGATTTAGCTGAAGCAGTTGAATGTGGGTATTAATATTGGCATAAAATCATTTGAGATTGTTACTTCCATGTGATATTATATCTTTGATTTTTCATCTGTATGCTGAGAATAAGATATTCTATCTCCTAATATATAAGTTCTTTTGACTCTTTGAAGACAAGTTTTCTGTGAAACATAAGAATTCATACCACAATTTTCTGTATCAGGAATAGGCAAACTTATTCTGAACACATTTATTCTGTCCTTATCACTTTCTGAAACAGTTCTGGAAAACCTCTTTCACAGCTATCTTTACAAGATGTGATTTAAAAAATACAATGAATTCTGCCACCAAGTTCCATCCAAAGGAAATGCAAGCCTGTAAAGGCATCATGGTGTGTTCTCACTCACCTTCACTGGGTTCTTAGCATCTGGAAATACATGACTTGTGACTTTTCCCCAAAGTCAAAATGATCATGAAAGTTAAAGACTTGGAGTCAATTCAGGACATGGAGGAAGTCACAATAGGACGACTAAAGACACTCTCAAAAGAGGACTTTCAGAATTGCTTCAGGAAGTAGCATAATGGGATAAATATGTTCAAAGTAAGGGGGAGTATCTTGAGTGGGATTAATGGCAATGTGTCTTTTACTGTAATTTTTTAAAAAAATAGTCACCATATATTGTGATCACATTTTGTACAATTGTAAAATAATTTGACTTCCAAATGCTTAACTCTAAAATAACAGATCCATGTGCCATATGTCACTGACAACATATTTCCTTGGAGTGTTAAAGATCAGGGTAAAATATTCTTTCTCACTGATTTGCACATAGCCATAATTAGGATCATAAAAGATTGCAACTGACATAAACAGAAACATATATGATTCAGAGATAGATCTCAGGTACCAGTAGCCAAAATAATTCAATAGAATTGCTTTACTGTACTACAAATAGTGTACTCACCTGATGCCATATTAGATATAAATAATAGTTTTTTCAAAAGGATTTTAGGCAGAAGTGACTGGAAACTAGAATCATATTATACACATGATATTGGAGGATTTAGAATGGACTTAAAATCTTGTTTGCTTTGCCAAGAGAGCTTCTGCTTGGTGTTTAAACATCTATTAATCAAAATAGTAAATTTTTGGATCTTAATGTACTACATAAAATACTTCATTAGATAGATGGAGGGAAAAGTGATGGAAGGAAAAATATGGAAGAAGAAGTTGAGATGTGTTATGTACATGTACCAGCCCACAACAAGGGATGTAAACATTATGTACTCCAAACATGCATTAAGAAAATCACCGAAGAATTATACGTTTTCAATTTTTACCGGGTCATATCATATGACGATCAACAGTTTAAAATCTCACCTAAGTTTGTTAAATATTTTGTTACTTTGAAGACTTTATAGACTTAATACATATACTAATTTTTCAAACTTAAAATACCTGTGGAATTCTTTCTATTGCAAATACCCCAGGTTACATAATTTTTGAAATGTTGAACATTTTCTATGTATATCATTTATATGATATGAAACACATTTTCTTCAATTATTTATAAAATTACTGTTGTTTTACTTTACACCAAGTTTACTAGGATTTTCAATTATATGAAATTATATTCAAGATAAATACAATACAAGCAAAATAGAATAATGTGGAATATTGTAAGAAATCTCCTATTTTTCTGAATAACTAATCAACCTATTTATATTGAACCATCATTATATATTTTATTATAAATATACTTTTAAGAAAGTATTAGTACACTCTTCTCAAAGATTGTTAAATAGTGAAATTCTACTATAATCTGGATAAATTTATAGTCATGTTCATTGTCACACAGAAGCTTAGGAAGTAATCTGCATAAGGAATGACTACAAACTATTGTGACAGAAAACCATGTAAATGTATGGAATGTTCCAGTGGTGCAGAAGAAATCTCTAGATGAACTCATTCAGAAATCCTTGATGGAAAACGTGAGCAGGATATGGATGGACTATTTAATTAATGTATTTTTTTTCTCTCTCTCTCTCTCTTTTTTTGTCTATCCAATATCCCTTCTGCAATAGGCAGAATTAGTGCTCACCAAATATCTCAGTATTCCATTGGTTTCCATGCTCCTTTGAAATTGCAGTGGGGCAACTTGGGAAACAGTAATGTGAGAGAAATCACGTATCATTCCTCATATGAGGCACTTCCAGGTCAGGGTCTATTCCTCGACTCCTCTTCCTTATTGCCTCTTTGGTTTCCATAGTGACATGAAAGTGCCATAAAGTGGAGACACTCTAGGTCTCCGAGTCACTGCAAGGCAGATAGTTACCTACTTTACCTCAGAAGTTATGTGAGCCCAAAATAAACATTTTCAAGCCACTGAGATTAAAAGGATAGTTTTTATGGCTGCTAGCATTAATCATTTTAAATAAGCAACTTGACCAATAATTCTTGCTTCATTCCACATCATTTTCAGGGAATTTGTAATCATACTGCTTTGCAAATTCTATAATGAGTTGAAACACTGACCTAATTGAGGTCAATTATATTTAGGTATTTGAATCTAGAATTGAAAATAATAAGAACAATACAGTTTAAATCTAAACTACCTTGACAGCAGCATCCAGAAAACTAACTTTTTTGAACTCCATATTTCTCAGTGCTATCTCTCCTGGGTAATAGTTGCCTTCACATTTCTGTGAGGTATCTAATAGATTGCTATGCAATAGTTAGTTCCATTTCTGTGAAATTTCTCTCCGGGAGATTTCATTTCACTCAAGTTAAATGGAAATTGTTTGTGCTTCTTATAACCAAAGCCTCCTAATGGCTATAGGTAGGGAAAATTTTTACTTGTGAAAGTAGACTCAAAAGAATTTAGAATATGAGTGTTTCAGATAAAATAAATATAGTTCGTTGTAGAGCTGCATGAAAACACAAGTCAGAGAATCAAATGTGTGTTAGGGTACTGAATGCCCGACCAAGAATTTTGGATGTTAGCCTCTGGGTTGGGGGTTATAAAATCAAATGCCTTTAGGCTAAATGTGGCACACAGACAACTGTGAAGCTTTTCAAAGTATAGGGAAATAAGTTAAACTGATTTTGTTGGCCAGTCAAATTCCTGCCCTGTTTCGTTGCCTTTTAAAATTCCCTTCTGACCAAACAGAACAACAAGGCAAACACACCCTCTAGTCTTCAAGGGTGACCAGGTTGAAAGCAAAGTTATCAACAGAGAACCACCGAAGATTCCTGTGCTGGAGAATATGAAGCAGAAAGTACTGCTTTAGAAAGATTAACTTGTCAAAATAGACCAGGATTTGGATGGAAGAGATCTCTTACAAGGAATCTATTGACTTAAGATAGATGTCAAGGAGAATGAAAAGAAAGACAGGATATGAAAACAGTTGTAAAGAAAGGGTCTACAGAACATCATAAATACTGAAATGTGGAATTAAAGTTGGTGGAGGTATAAAGAGAAGACAATAAATATTTTAGCCTGAGGACATCATCAAAAATAATGCAGGTATGTTTCAGAAATCGCAAGCCTAATTAAGGTACAGTTTTGAAGGATGAATGCAGTTGTACTGCTGACACAGTACATCTAAGAAGACTTCATAAAATATGTGAGTTTATTGATTATTCATTTTATAAGTAATACTAATACCACAGAACAACAAACTACAAGTCTGTCTATAGGAATTATGTAGACTGTTTTTTCAAGGAATGACTTGACTAGGAAAATTAGCTCTAGAGAACAAGCTTATGATTTGGGAGAGAAGCTCTCTTGTGATGTGGGTGACTGCACAAAATATTATAAGAATTTTAGGATTAATTATTTTAAGTGACTATACTTTATCATGATAAATTATAAAATTTGAGCATTGTGATATTTAAAGGGAATATTCGTTTCAGTACCCAATGAATTAAATATTTTAAGTAATTGGTGGAAAGTGACCTTTTAAAAAGGATTGATTATAAATACGAATTAATGCTTATGCAGGAATAACTGTTTAAGTATCAACATTATTTGAAACCTGATGCTAATAGAATGGTCTTTAAGACATATAATGCAGACCCACGAGCTACTATCAGAATCAATTAGAATGTTTTAATTGATTCATTTAATGAATACACTTGCACAGAAATCATATTACCTACAAAATCAAAAAGTTAGTAGCTTATAAGTGCAAGATGACAGACCAGAAGAATGGTAAGTACTTGATGATCCTACTTTTACAAAATTCTACAAAATTTAAACTTCTTTGTAGTTAGACAGCAGAGTAATGCTTGCCCAGGCTTGAGGGGAGTGGCAGGACACAGTGATTACCAAGAAGAGGTTTGTGAGAATGATGGATATGTTCATTAGCTTGATTTAGTAATGGCTTCACTGGTCTGTACATATGTCAAAGTATATCTAATGGAATGAATTGTTCAGCTTATTGCCTTCCAGTAATGCAATAAAGTTGTTTTAGATAGTGAGTAGCTTTACCAGACCACCACTGAAATACATTATTAGGTATAAGACATTTACTTAAAAACAATACATGCCTTAAAAAGGATAAATGACTCCTGTAGTGGATGCTGTGGTGTACCACCCAGATTGGCCAACTACAAATGAAGCATTTGGTCTCCCATTTACAGGGAGTATTATCTACTAACAAATCATAGCTATCACTTCCTCAGAAATTTCTCTCAACCGACAGGAACTCTCTTGTCCAAGACTGCACTTCCTGGAAGGAGGTGGCTGGGAAGCCATTATCCAATGACAGATGGATTAGGCTACAAAGTCCATCTCTCCTTGCCTTACACAAGAATAGAGTGAGCACAACCCCAGCTCCACATGGAGCCGTGTGAAGGTAGTCTTATAGCTGCATCACCAATCAACTATTCCCCCGTGCTATCCTGCTCCCTTCATACTCTCTCAAACATTGTTCTTTTTCTTATTATTAATACATGTTTGCAGTACATAATGTTTACACGCCATATGTAGAATTGGTTCATATGCATAACACATCTTAATTTCTTTTTTCATCCTCTTTCCTTCCCTTTCTTCCCCTTCCCTTTATCTCTTTACCATTTGAGAAAGATCTATCTCCCTACTCCCTATCTTTTATTTTGCTCTTCATTTATAATTTTGGTTTCTCATATAAGAGAAATCACACAATATATAAGTTTATGCGTCTGATTTATTTCCATTAACATTATGTTTTCAAGGTGCATTCATTTTCCTACAAATGACTCAAGTTTATCTTTCTCTATGGCAGAGTAGTAGCATTGTTTTTAAGAGCATTAACCAATCATCCATCTGCATACGAATCTCCATCTCAGAGTCTGTTTGTTTGTTTATTTATTTATTTATTTATTTATTTATTTACTTTTTGACTTCTTGAGACATCATTTTGCTATGTAATCCAGGCTGGTTTTGAACTCACTATGTGTCCCACCCCAGACTCAAATTTGTGATCCAACTCTCTCATCATCTCAAGTGTTGAGATTACATGCATCACTGTCCAGAATTACATGCATGTCCAGAGAGATCATGTTTCTTGAGGAGTCCAATGTAAGACAACAATTTAATATGTTGAAAACATAATGAAGTACAGAAAATAGAACTACACAGCTGATGTAAACATATAAATAACATAAAATTTATATCAGCATTCATAAAGGTTTTATCTTAGTTACTTTTCTCACTCTTGAGACAGAATACCAGACACCCAAAGGTAAAAGGGGAAACATTTATTTGGCTCAAAGTTTGTAGAGGTTTCAGTCCATAATCAGATGGCTTCAAGGTAGGATGGCTTGGCAGAGGAGAACCAGTTCATGGCAAGTAGAAGACAGCAAAAGCGAACAAGCAGACATCCTTCACGGTGTCCTTCTGCCCCTTTTATTTTATGCAGGATACTTAGGGTAGTAGCACTCACATCCTTAATCCTAGTGCCCTTGAAACTACCATTGCACCATGAATCACTTCCAGCATCACATACTCCAGATCCAGTTACTTCTGAAAAAGTTCCACCTATAACTGCATGAAGCTTTGGGGGGACATCTAAACACAAACCATAACAGGCTCACGATACATAATAACAGTCATTTTTGTTTCATTGACTCTTTACCTTGTTGCTGAATTTCTGGGATCATCTACAAAGCATGAGTCTTTAAAGAAAACTCAAGAAAGAAATACGGTGAATGTGACATGTGACAACAGAGATTCTTTTGCAGAACATCAACTATTGGGGATGGTGTCATGCTTTGGAAGATTTATGTTCATTAAATTTTAGTACATGGAGGGACAATATCATATCAATATTACTAGTTTTATTCACTATGGAAAAATACTGTGAATACATACCAATAAAAATACATTTTCCACTGTACGTCAGAAATAGAGCAAAATTTGGTATCTTTATTGGTTTCTTAAAACGACACCATTAAGATTTTACAGAATTAACTAGATGTTAACTTTAGGGGAAAGAATGACATTAACATATGAGCAACTGAAACTGCCATAACAATTTCTTCGTTAAGATGAAGAGAGCATATTTTTTCATGAAAACCTTGATTAGTTTTACTACTTAAAGACATGAAACACATCTTAGCCTTGGATCACAAAAGAAAGAAGAGAAAAATGCCCCCTATAGGAAATTCACCTAAGACTTTGAGTGTTAAGAGGCACCATCCATCTAATGACAGACACATAAAACAAAGGCCCCATAACAATTATTACATCCTTTCCCAACGATCCTCATCTATTGTTCAGGTATAGATTTAAAGGGTCATTTTATATATTTGATGTTCAAAGGAAGATATGTCAATGAAGCTAACTTCTAAACTCTCTTTATATATTCTAAGAAACTCCTACCATCAGCAGAATGTAAACCATGTATATATAGTTTCTTTAATGTAGAAAAACAATTCATAGATGTTGAAAGGTAGCATAAGCAATATATCTTACTTTTTTTTCTGAAACAGGGTCTCTGTGTAGTCCAGGTTGGCCTCAAATGCATTATGTAGCTCAGACCGGCCTAGAACTCACAGTCATACTCACACCTCAGCCTCCCGCATCCTGTGATTAAAAGCAAGCACCACCACACCTGTCCAACTTTAGTTACAAAAGCTAAATTGTATTCTTATTTTGTTTATTTACTTTTAAACAGTATTGTGTCATTAATAGAGGGGTTTTTTTTTGCACTAATAAGTATTTAAAATTCTTCTATCCCTAGCCTTTGATCTAGAGATTTGGATGCTATAGGCAGAAATAGCATCCTGAAAATCATTTAAAGAACTGTTTCATGGAAAACATTTTGTGTTTTACATATTTTCCAATTTTCACAGTTATTCCTCATGAAATAGTTTTTGACAAATATCATTGATAAAAGACATTTCTATGACCATGATATTCTGAAATAAAACAGAAATATGTAAGTGTTGTACATCCAATGGATCTAACTTACTAGTCATCAGTAAGCCTAATAAGGGCAGTCTTTCTACTCAGTGCATTTTTAGCACCTGTTCTTTTTTATTTATCATATTTTCCAATCGATAAATGTTTCTATAGTAATTGTAATTATGGAAGTATTACAATAATAAATAACTATACCTTTCCTAATATGCATGGGTCACCAAAAAAGCAAAGAAACTATGAGACAGTCTGTACAGAGGCCAGTGAAAACCTAAATGCTCCCCTTTAGCTACGCTGTGGCCTATGTTTTGCTATGTACAGAATCCTAAAAAATTGAGATCGGAAGTAATTACAGTGCTTTTAAACCAGTCTACAATTTATGTAGTGACTTTTGAAGCCTCACCATCACCAAAATTCTGGCTTTTATAATGCTCCAGGTTGGCCAAAGGTTTTCTCTTGTGAAGAAACAAAACAAAGAAAAGGAAAATAACAAACACTTTATATAATTTGCAGTCTTCTCCTCAGTAAAGAAGCAATTTTCACTTTATGTCATTTATATCAACATTTTGGTGTTATTCAACCTTAAAATTCCTAAAGTATATGTCTTCCTTTGTTATAAGCAACTGAGTTAGATAGAAATATTATAGGCAGTTGGACCAGGCTGGGCCCTCGAAGGAGCCAGTACAGAATGCCAAATATCTTGCAACTGTTGCGGGGGACAGATACCTCCACTATGGTCCAGACCTCAAGACAAAAGATAATTCAAATACACCAACATACTTCCTAAGGGTAAACAACAGGAATTTATATTTTAAATAGGTCTCTATCACCCTGAAGAAGCCAGGAGTCACCATCCCAACTCCCTATGAGAAGAGTCACTGTTCTTTAAGCATGTTCCTTGCTACATGACTCACTTCCTCATTTGTTCCTGGTTTAATCAAATTTACCTGAGCAATTCTCACTGATTGGCCATAGTTCTGTCCCACATCATGCCCACCTTGCAAGTTCCCATGTTTTCCCCAACCTTAGACCTGCCTCACTTTGTGGTTTTACTCTAAACAATTCCCTAGAAAAGACAGAGTCTTGGGCAACCCGCTCGGGAACCCTTCTGTCTCTCTCTCAGACAGAAGTTTTTTTTCTCTCAATAAATATATTCTGCTCTTAACCTGTATTGTTCCTAAAATTTATTCTTCAATTTTAGAGGACACGAACTCGTACTAGACATCTAGTAAGATGGGAGTTTCATTCCTCTAAAACCCTTTATGTTTTCTTTTTTAATACACATTTCAAAAGCTTTGTTTTTGGTTAGATGTGGCCATGCACATCTATAATCCCTGCTACTAGTGAAACTGAGGCAAAAATTTGCAAGTTTGAAGTCAGCCTGAACAACGAAGTAAAGCCCTGTCTCAAAATAAAATAAAAAGGAGTGCAAACGTAGCTCAGCGCTAGAATGTCCCGGGTTCAAACCCCAGTACCAGCAAAAATAAATCTATAAATCTGCTTCTTTTCTCTGTCATCTAGTTGCAGCTTCTAGCTCTCTAGCCACATTTATTATTCTTCATGTTGCCAATTTTCAAGTGGCAGATTATTTAGATCATAAAGTAAATTGGTTAATGAGAAAAAATGTGTCTCTTCATCTCTGGTAAGAAATAATTTATTCTTGACTTTTCTCTTCAAAATTGTGCTTTTGGTCTTGAATTTAAGCTTCTAGGAATTGTGTTACTGTAAACAAGTAATCATAATCTTAATTTTTATTTTTGAATTGAAACAATATGTTGAATATTTTGTGGAAGACTTGCAATATAATTGTCACAAAAACAAGCTTTCCTTAAATTATTTGAGAAATACTTCTACACGATGCCTTCATTGGAGAAAGACAAATTCCAATTCAAGTCTTGTGACATTTAAGAATTTGTCTTCAGCAGGATTTTATCTATGGACTTTAGCCTCTGCTTCTACTCTTGTCACTGACTGGTACGGATCTCACTTTAAAAACAAAGCATGACTAAATCCTTTTTAAAATTATAAAGCAAGACTCAATAATTCAAAGAGCTAACCAAAGTTGAGTACATACAAATAACAATGGCAAACATAAGTGAAAGGTTTGGCAAACAAACAAGTCAATAAAGAAACATCAGAAAGACACAGTCACACAAGCATCAGAATGCAAAAATTTCAGACAATTCAAGATCCAGAGAACAGCAGGAGTCAACAAAGCGGCATAAAGAAGCAAAAGAGTGAACAGCTGGGTAGAAAAGTGCACTGGCCCTTGTTTGGTGAATAATGTCCCTTTCCCACACTTTGCAGCATCTCTTTGGAGTGCTTCCTATTCTCCTGGGTCTTGACACTCCTCCATTGTTCCTTGCCTGATGATCAGCAGTCAGTAACTATGTAAGATTTACTTAAGGCTGAAAGATTTCTTTGAAGCAGAAAAAAAATGGATATAGCTACATGCAAGACAGGCTGAAAGTGCTTATGAAAAGGAAATTTAATATTCTGAAATGGCGAGCATTGCTTAAAAAACAATTAATAGAATTGGAGTAGAAACATCACAGTTCTTGCTTTTTGTTCGAGTTCAATATGAGACACATGCTTTATGTTTTCCTACATGTTTTCCATGAGATGGAACTCTAGTCCCACTTAGTAGTGGCTGCCTTGATTGCTTGTCTTTATAGGTTTCTTTCTCTTCCATTTCTCACAAACTCAGTATTTCGTCACAGCTTATTGAGTGCACTACCCAAATAAACTAACTGAGCTGAAGTTCTTGTTGCAGCGCTTGCTTATGGAAGAACATAAACCAAGATACTATTAACTTGAGAAATTTTATTATTAGACCAAAATCAATCCTTAAGATTTTCTGGTCTAATTCTGTAGATAGAGTTAAGGAAAAATACATAAATGAAACAGAAAATTCACTCATACTTAAAAAAAAAAAAAACTAAAGCATGTATTTATTTTGCAAAAGAATGTGAGTGTAAAAGGATACACAAGGCACTAGCAGAAGGAAGAGTTCAATGAATTATTATATATTAACTAATGTTAGAGGTCAAAGGGTAAGCCTTTAAAATATTCAAAACACTTCGTATAAATAATTGAATAAAATAATCTACAATTACTTGACTCTAAGTAAATATTCAAAATAGTCTTTACCCAAAGGTTATACCCACTCACCAACAGGTTTACATCTTGTTTTGTTTTTCACATACAGTAATGGTAAGCTACTGAAACATAATTTGATGGGATCTGTTTCTCATTCTATTCTGCAGATTTTTCTTTTAGTTATAAGAGAAGAATGTTTCTCTTTTGGAGCTATTGACTTGGATTAGAAAAAATGCTTTATTGTGTGTATTGCAAAGCTACTTATTTACCACAGCTAGACAGAACTCTTTACTTTGTCATGCAGCTGCTTGTTTTTAAACAAATTTTGCCATGGGACATAAACTAGATGCCCTTCTTCAAGGGTATACTGTGAGCAATGATAGTCGGCTTTTGGTAGCTTCAAGCAGCAGATATCTTGGCATGGAAAGTCATGATGCTATTTGGAAATCCAACTTTCAAGTGTGCTGAAATCATTAGGAGACTCACAGATTGGTAAGTAAAATTGTGACTGAAAGTTTGTTTCAGTATTCTGTGTTTTCAAGGAGCTTTAAATATATGCTTTATATTACAATTATTTTGGTAAAATAAGAGTGCCCCAACATGTTGAATTAAAGAAATAACTTGTGTAAAATGGATTTGTAATACATTTCAAAATGGTATCAATAAGTTCTGTGTTAGGTTATGTCAGAGAGAGATATGTGTGCTCTATTGAAAATTGTTAGTCAATATACCGTAATATTCTACAAAGCAGTATAGTGTGTTAAATAGTTATTCACTTATATTTTGTAGGAGCGTTATATATCCAACTTGGTTGTTTTTTTGTTTGTTTGATTGGTTTTTTTTTGAGACAGGGTCTTGCTATGCAGTTCAGGCTAGCCTTGAGCACACTATGTAGTCCAGGCTGGCCTTGAGCTCACTGCAATCCTCTTGCCTCAACCTCCTGAGTGCTGAGATTACAGATGTGTGTCACCACTCCCAGCTATATATCCCACTTTTTCATATTAACTCAGAGAGTGCATTTCTCTGTCCATGGGCTTTAGATATGACATTTGAGTTGCTTTGATCACTGAATGTAGAAAGTGATAATATCCAGCTACAAATCTAGGATTTAAAACATGAGTTTCTGCTTGCTTCTCCAAGAGTTTGCAAACTCTGCGATGGAAGCATACACCTCAAGTACCTGCTGTCCCACAGTCATGGGTCTTAGAATGAGATACATGCCATAGATCTTATTGGCCCATCTCCCATCCCAAAGGCCAAAGGAAAGCTGATTCACTCTAACTCTGTGAACAGGTGGGTAATGGATTATTGAGTGTGATTATTGGGTATGTCATTATATAGTGCTGTTGCAGCAACAGCTGATCGATACTGGCAGACTTTGCTAAGGGCCCAAATGAAAAGCTACCTTAAGTTACCTCTCCATTAGTGGGAGATAGGGAATAAAGGATAAGGCAAAAATAAGAGTTTAGCACCTGAGTCCTAATGAGTGTGTTGCTAATTTATAAAAGATATCAACAAAGATTATGGAGTTATATCTCTGGTTATCCCAGAATCCCTTCAAAACAAAAGTCACATAATGACCATACTTATTTTCTAAGTACTAGGCTACAATATGCCTTAATGTTGAATATTAGAGAAAGAAAATATATATATATATATATGCTTCTGTGTTATATAATGCCTTATTCCTTTGAGCTCCTGTTACTCTCAGTCAAAGCAAATTATAACTGATGAAGTGCAGAGAACTTCTGGGAAAATTACATTAAATCTTGTTTTATAGTCATGTCTTCAAAGATGAGCGAGAGAGAAAGAAAGAGAGATGCAGGAGAGGAGAGGAGAGAAGAGGAGAGGAGAGGAGAGGA
>RJWM01000106.1:0-104150 GCA_004363535.1 Dasyprocta punctata | reverse complement strand
CCCATTTATTCTCTCTTTTTATCAGCATCTACCTATTCTAGGAAACCACAAAGAATATTCTAAAGCGTATTGTTTCAGTCAGAAATCTCTCAAAAACCACATTTTTGCTTGTAATAGGCAGTTTTCCCCAGAGGTAACTGATGTTTCCAAGAGGGATTTGAGACTGTCCATGGGTAAACTAAAACTAATAAGGAAATAATTCTTCTGAAAATCACTTTATAGGCAAAAACGTGCAATTCTTATAGAATAAACAGATTCTTAAAAAGTTAAAATTTCATAATCATAATAAACATACCCCTGGAATAGAAGTTATAGACCATGTTCTATCAAAAATTACGTCAATTTTAATGGGTAATTGGTATATTTTTCTCTATGAGAGAATTTTTTTAGGCCTCCCAAATGTTGAAGACTATATGAAGGTTACATATTTCATATTTTGCTATAGCTATATCTCAAATAATGACCTCACCTTATTGCAGAAAAATGAAATTAAATACAGAAAAATTCACCTTACATTAATAGCCTGTTCAATGATCCTCTGATGTAAATGAGTTCTTGTTAACCAAAGAGTTTCTTGTAAGACTGTGGGTGTGGGGAGACCTCCACCCTGGAACATACCAGTAAAGAATCACCATATACAGATAGTGAGGTAGAAAGCAAGAATGAGCAGAGCCATCATACTGCCTTCACTGCATGTTCCTGAGTGGCTTCAGTAGAGGCAATATGCATTTGTCTTACAAAATGCATTGCTACCTTGAATTTCTTTTACTCTCAGCCAAAGCAAATGATAATGGATAAATTAAAGAGAATTTGTGGAAAAATTACATGTAGCTTTGCTTTATTGTCACTTCTTCAAAAACTCCTCTACTGTAGGCAGAGTTTAAAAATGTATATTAAACCGGGTGTGGTGGCGCGCACTTTTAATCCCAGCACTTGGGAGGCTGAAGCAGGAGGATCATTGTGAGTTCGAGACCAGCCTGGGCTATAAAGTGAGTTCAAGGCCAGCCTGAACTGCCTAGTGACATACTGTCTCAAAAAATAGGGCTGGGGGTTTAGTTCAGTGGCTTAAGCGCCTGCCTGACAGGTGCAAGGTTGTGAGTTCGATCCCTAGTCCAAAAAAAAAAAAATGTATATTTAGAGGGGAGAAATTTACAACAAGACAAAACCAAGAAACACACAGTAAGTAAAATCAAATATTAAAATAATATTCAAATTGAGGCTAGTCCTATAGTTACCAAACCTGTTCTATACTAAAGTTTTGTTTTCTTTTGATGATACGTAAACTATAAATTTATTTAGATAAAAACCAGCAAAATAGCCTCCTGTACACTGCAGAAATAGAACTGTCTTTGGTGAAAAACAGAAAAGTTTACATAAGACTATCCTTGGAAACAAAAATTTTTTTTTGAGTAAAGGATTCAAAATTTTGATCTATAGTTAACTCTGCGATTATATGAATTTTATATCTAGTCAATTTTTCATCTGAAGCAAATTCCAAACTCACTTTTATGTGAACTGTAATGATTTATAAGAATCTGAAAATGTTGAAGATGTGAGACAAATGGGCTTATATGGAATGGTGATCATAGAAATATATCCTTCTACAAATGTTGAATGTTCCGATCTAGCAATGTGGATGCACAGAAGATAAGCTGATAGACAGAAACAAGCCTCTATTTAATTTACTTCAAAAGGTTCTTTCATTAAACAAATATAACAGGTCCCTTTCTTCCAGTTCTTTCCCCACATGCTCATAACAACTAAGAGCTCAAGAAATATTATTGCAAGTAAACAAGAAAATGTAAATTAAGAGCTAGTTTAGGTATCCAATTAAAGTGGGACAGTGTCCTGAATGATTTACATTTTACATACAGGACCAAAAATCACTTTTGTGATTTAAAAATATTATTTATTGGTAGTTGGCTCATTTTAATAAGACATTTTGGGCATCCATATACAAAAATTCAATATGATACTTTCAATCACGAACTACTCGGGGTTAACCCTTTGTATTTTAAAGTTTGTCTCTGGTGGTAGAATTTCTGTGTAACTGACATCAATACTCAAATTTTCAAATCTATTTTGGGTGCTGGGTAGAAATAAAGATTTCTCTATTTGACTCAGAACCCCTCTCCCAGTGGTGCATAGAGTGCAATGACCGGCCAGTGAAGGATATTTACAGTAGCTAGGGATTAGGTTATCTTAGACAAGGGCTTGATAGAAATACAAATACTTGAACAGAACATCATGAAATGGAAGATAATGTGAGTGGGAAAGGGAGCCCTAGACTAAAATATATGAGGGGAAACTCACATATGGCAAAAAAGACAAACTATAAGCTAAGCTTCGTGAAAAGAGAGTGGAGAAAAGGACATGGTCATAGGAGATTTGTCTTTCCCAACGTTTACAATGGCTTATGTAAGGGCTATAAGGTGTGTTGATGCTGTTAAATTATAGTTTTTATCACCATCGTCATTATCAAGTAGCACTGACTGCTCATGCATTTTTGACTAGGCACTGTATAAGCAAGAAACATTTAGGTAGTTTCTGACAGGAACCAATAAGATAAATCATACCAGTCAATGTAGACAAATGTAGAAGAACAAATACTGAATAAGTTGCTTAACTGGGCAAAAACTCGCAGGTTGAAAATAAAGTTTTAAATACTTCCAGCGTTTAGGTGAATTATGTTCCATCCCTCATTTATGATGATATATTCTCTATTATTTCTTTTAAATCAATAACTCAGTGTTTCAAATTAATTGCATCTAACTAGTTGCTTAAGAAATGTTTTTCAACAAAGATGCTGGGAGTGGCCAGGCTTGGTGGCAGATGACTGTAATTCCTGCACTTGGGAGGCCAAGGTAGGAGGATCTTCACAAATTCAAGGCCAACTTGAGCTACTTAGTGAGTTCAAGGTCAGCGTGCACTACATCACGAGGCCTTGTCTCAAAACAACAAAAAAAAAGAAAGCTGCTGAGAGTGAGAACCAAAGAAGCTTAACCCTTTATCATGGTGTTCAAAAAGTGGAACAAAAATAGAAGCTGACTTCTTGAATCTGTCACAATATCCTTTACCAGGTCCCCATGATTGAATGCCTTTATTGTGAGTAGTTAAAAATTACCCTAGAATGGAATATAAACAACTTTCCCATGTTTAGGAAATGGTTTTCTTGCTTTTTGCTTCTTAATTCTTCAAAGTTCAGAAACAGTAAAATTATGAATTGGCACATGCCCTTGCACCTGGGAGAAATGAAAGTTTGATCTTGCATGAAAATCTTCAGATTTGGTATACTAATACTAAAATGTTAATCTTTCCTGAGTTGTCAGCACCCTGTATATACTTATCATGTATTTCCCAACTACGTATGGCATTGTGACAAAGAGAAGAGACTGCTAATGCTGCTATAACTGAGTGTCTCATTTAGGAACAAACAATTCTGGAAAAGCTCCCAGATTATGCATCTGTCCCTCTAGCTTCCACTACAGGATACAATTGTATGGGGACAACACAAAGATTGGCATATGATCCTTTTTGCTCTGTAGGTAGTGTGGGGTTATTTCCCTCACAACAAATGGACAGAAAAATATTTACTGAATGCCTTAGTCGAAAAATTACAAATGAGATAGCAAATGTCTATAGGAGTAGGCTGGCGGAAATATATGCTTGTTTTCTACAATCTGAATACAGAGATGATTAAGGCACTTGCTCTTCAAATCAGATTTCTTTGGTTTCTATTCCTGTTTTCTCTCTTTTCATGTCTTTTATTGATTCATTTTCCCTCATGCAGTGCAAGTGGCAGCTAGAGTCTGTGCATGCTCTAATGCTGTGGACTTGGAACTGAGTGAAAATAAACAATGGGAAAAGCCCTAAGGAAGCAGTTTCCATGTCTCCCACTTTCAGTCTCCTATTGACATGTAGTGCTGTGGTCTCACGGTGATGGTGATAAATTCAGGAAAGACTTCCTTTAAAAGAGTAGAGCCCAGCCGGGCGTGGTGGCGCACGCCTTTAATCCCAGCACTTGGGAGGCTGAGGTAGGTGGAGCGTTGTGAGTTCGAGCCCCTCCTGGGCTACAACGTGAGCGCAAGGCTGGCCTGAGCTACATAGTGCGACCCTGCCTCAAAAAACCAGGGCCGGGAGTTTGGCTCAGTGGCTTAAGCGCCTTCCCTGGCAAGCGTGAGGCTGTGAGTTCGATCCCTGGTGCCGCAAAAAAAAAAAAAAAAAAAAGAGTAGAACCCAAACAGTTATCCAAGAGTCTATGCTGGGCAGCGATAAAGTGTTCAGAGTTTCAGGGTGAAATGTCAAAAACAGAAAAATAGTAAAAGTTTCTTTCTAAAATTACATTTAATTTTTTATTCTAATCTTTAAATCATTCTTATACTTAAAATATATGTATTATTTTAAAAATTGATACGTAAATTTCATTCCAGGACAGTAATCATACAGAAAACTACACTCAAGTATGTAGCTCATAAACATTTTTAAAGGAAATACATTCACATAACTAGCACCCAGTTAAAGTGACCAAACAGAAGCCAGAGCCTAGAACCTGGTTCTGACCCTGTTAATCATGTCTGCTCACCAACACAACCACCATCTGACCTCTGACCCCAAACATGTCCACTTCGGGTTTTCAAAATGGATTCATAAGACGGGGATTCATATTGTGTCTTACTTCTTTCATGTAACACTGTATCTGTATTTTATTTGCCATTTCATTTACTTTATGAAATATCATTGATAATAGAATTTGATTTTTCAAATGCTCTCATGCTGTTTTCCCTATTAATTTTGTGGAGATTTTGTTTTCTTTAGAAAATCA
This sequence comes from Dasyprocta punctata, assembly GCA_004363535.1. Classification (NCBI taxonomy): domain Eukaryota; kingdom Metazoa; phylum Chordata; class Mammalia; order Rodentia; family Dasyproctidae; genus Dasyprocta; species Dasyprocta punctata. Next base: position 99,328 of record RJWM01000106.1, on the reverse strand, counting down.
ATGTTATAGAAATCAATATTTTGGTCTCTTGTTATCTTTAGATAACATCTAAAGCTTATAAGCATCTTGAATTAAACTATTTTATATGGATAGGCAAGGTATACCCAACTATCAGACTAAATGGAACTCCAAGGAGAAATGCAGATTTTAAAATAACACTTTCTTAATGTCAGCCCAGGAACTTGTTGTTACACAATAATGCCATCTTATGGCTGTGCAGCAATTTGTAGTCTAAAAATTGTTTCATTTTTATTATGCTATTTTAACTGCATTATACCCTTAGTCTTGAAAGAATCTTTTCTTGAAAGTATGAGATATTAATTAATAGCTTGATGGATAGTGTAGATGGCATGAGAAAGAAAATAGAGGCAATGGCACTTAGTAGGCCAATTCAAAATTTTCGTTGAAGGAAAGAAAGGGGTTTCTTTTGTTAGCAGTAAATTGATATTATGTTAATTCATTATGCTTAAATTTCCTGTAGATATATTTTATAAGCAGTTAACAATGCACCAAACAATAGATGAAAATACGATTGAAAGGTAATACTGATTTCCCCCCATAGTTAACAATTTATAACATATACACACACACACACACACACATATATATATATATAAATAGATAGAGATATATGTATATATATATATATCTATATATACACAAAAGTTCATTGTATTTGTGGCTTTACTATTGACCATTGAGTACTTGTAAGCAGTTGAGAACATTTATGGAAATGGTTCACTTTTAATATTTTGATGATTTGTAACTTTGCTGTATCTACATGTTAAAATTCTATTTGCTGGAAGATACTGTATGGAAGCAGGTTCTACAGATAATGAGTGAGCAGTCACAAATCAGTTTGACTTTTAATTCTCTTCTTGTCCTCAGTAAAGAGTAATGTCTGCTTTACTTTATGACATTTAATAAAGGTGAGTTTTGCAATTATAACACTCAAGAATTTGGTGATTAATGGTGGTCTCAGCACTTATGCCTTAGAAATGCTGCGAATCTAATGTATTTTCTCATATTTGTAACTTACTGCAAGGAAAACAAGTAATCTTTTTAGAGCTAAATATTTTGGTGAAGGCAAAATGTAGATGCGCTATTTATTATGTGCTTGGGAAAGTCACTTAGCATCTTCCACATTTAGTTTTATCCTTGATAAAATAAAAAAATCAGGACAAAATTAGTAAGTTTTTTAATAGATATTTGTTCTTATCAACTATCTTCTATAGTTTGGATTATTATTCTGCAAATATTTATGCAACTCCTCAATTCACTCTAGGAAGAGATTACTTTCCCATTCTATTGATGTCAGGTTTTGTCAGGTGATATGCTCTGGTCAGCAGAATGTCAGCGGACTTGACAAGACCACAAGCCATACGTGTTCTTGGAAGATTAGGCTTGGTTCATGCTCTGGTGATCTATCACAAGTACAGCATGCCACTGACCATTTATCTTTACCTAACAGTAAAGCTATACATAGCAGATCTTAAACGTGCATTGTGGAGTCTAATTTAGCTGACCCACAACTCGAACAGAGCTGCCTAACCAAACCCACCTTAGGAAAACTACAAAGCAAGAAGCTTGTGTTGTTTCAATCCATAAAGTTTGGGTTGATTTGTGTAACAACACTATTGTGCTAATAGCTAATTAATAAAATTAAAACATATATGGATCAGACATGAAAATATACTGATAGGAAATTCATTACTGGCTCAGAGGCATTTTGATTTACACTGAAGTTGGCTTATTGTAGGGCTAGTCTTGACTGTCAACATGCCTGGCTTGAAAGGCACCTAGGAGATTAGTGAAGTACACTTCTAGGTATAGGTCCTGGGGGTGTGACCTTGGGGACAGTGTTTGGTCCCTGGCCCCTTCCAATATGGTGCTCTTTTCTTATGCATCACTTCCCACACATCAGGAAGTGAGCAGCTTTGTTCCACTGTGCACTTTGGCCACGCTGTTTCTGCCTTAGAGCCCGTTGACAATAGCTGAAACCATAAACCAAAATTCAGACTCATCTTCTTTAAATCACGGGTGTCAGGTATTTTGTCCCAGCAAGAGAAATGCTGGCAAAAGTAGTTTATTGAAGTTTTCAGAAGATTTTTGTTGAGGACCCAACATGAAGGTTGTACTAGACATTTGTCTATTTATAAACAAACAGCTTCTAATCTCCAAAAATTTAAGACTCCACCATCATATAGGTCTTGGTGGAGTACTTGGACTTGGCTATCACTGAAAGAGACCAAATTTCAGCTATTTATTTTCCCTGTTCCCTAGCAATTAGCTTCTTGTTTTGTGACTTAAGCTTGCCCTAAAATAGTCATCAATTTATAGCCCATTAAAACCTGATCTGCCACATATCTTGGTAAGTAAAGATTGCTTCGAACAAGCCATACTTCTACATTTATGTATCATCTATAGGTTCTTTCACGCTACAGTAACACAGCTGAATAGCTGCAGTGGAAACTACACAGCCTGCTCAGACTAAAATAGTGGTAACTAACTCTTTAGAGAAGAAAAATCCCAACCTCTGCTTATCAGATGGTTCTGACAGAGACCTTAATTCTAGAATGAGTGACACATAAAGAAGCAATAATGTAGGTATTTCCTGGCAGTGATAGTTTTAAACCAAGTTCAGTGGCAATGGTTCCCTTGGTGTAGCAGTGGGCCATGGCCATGCCACCAGTTTATAATTTTGATTTACCTTTTGTCTCCATGCTGGATGTGATTCTAGATGGCTAGCCTTGTTTGAAATGTGGCTTCCATTTCTCACTGATACCATAAGATTCTTAATATCCTAGTAAATTATATAATTCTACCTAAGGCAATCACAGTTACTTTCTGTTTGTTGTACATCAGAATCTTGAATAGCTCATAGATTTTGATTAATTCTTAAATCTGAGTAAGATGTTTTCATTCCATTCCTCAGGAATCTTGTTGTCACTTATTACCATAGTTCATATCTTTCAGCCCTTTATTTCACTGACTGATTGTCCAGGATGGAAATTTGTTCAAAGCAGAGAATTAGTCTAATTTATCTCTCTGTGGTGATCAGGAAAATTTGAGAGTGTAAGAATTAATTAGCAGTTGTCAAGACTGGAAAAACCATATGATGATCATTTTTAACATCAAAATATCCACCCTTAAGTGAGCCATTTTCAAATATAAGCATTCCACTAAACACACTACAAGTATTATGTCAAATAATCCTCATAATTAATCCAATGACTTGGGTACTATATGTTATCAAAGAGGAGCTGGCGAAGCATAAATATAAGGGTATTTGCTAAAGAACACATAACTAGTGTGTAGCAAATCCAGAATTCCAAAGCAGGTTTGACTGGGGCGTTTCTGTCCATGAGCAATTCTTGAAATAGCTGAATTAGAGAGGAGACATAAATTTGTGAAATAATGAAAATCTCCTAATTTCGAGAAAACATTTCTTCTGGCCTTCGAGTAAGGAAAAAGTGCATCTTCTGGGTTGAGGTAAGAGACCCTGTATCCTTTGTCAGAAATAAGAAAAATCTCAGATTTGAGGTAAGATTTCGCTATTCTCTCTATGAAATAGCATTCGTATTCCTGCTTTCTTTTTAAATCTAGGGTCGAAGATGAACTGAAAGGAAAATGTCTGTATGATCCTGTGAAAAGTGAGTAATTGATTCCTTACCAACAGAAGACTTTTATGAAAGTGAAAGTGAACCCTGAAAAAGCAGAAGTTGTTATCTCTACTTTAGTGCAAAAGTAATAGGTGCCTAGAAAGCAGAGTAATCACTGGTTACTTGAGAAATGCCAAAGGTTCTTAGGCAATGCTGTGAGTAGCATGGAATTCTGGAGAAAAGCACTGACTGGGAGAAAACTTCAGAGACAGGAATATTCTGACAGTGGAATGAGCACTCCAAAGTGGGTGATGAAAGTGAGCTCATTGGAGCAGCCTGTAGGCGCTCATAATGACGATGTGGGATACTGATTCCAGAATGTGGTGGCAGTGTAAGATTAAGTTTGTCATCTCAGCGGCTGAGTTCCTTTTCCTTCATCAAGCCTGACTTTAGACACCATGGGGCGTGCTATTTACAAAATCTCCTTTATGCAAAGGAAAAATATTCTCAGGTGTTTGGGAAGAGTTTATGTACAGACACAGAGCATTCATTCACTTTGGGTCCAGCACTATATTTGGCCTGAGTGTATCACATACATTTAGATCTTGTCTCTAAGGAGCTTGTACAAGAGGCAAAAAGTAAAGAAATTGAGTACTGTGAGATAAATTGTGCGATTAGGCCACATGGAGAATGTACTCAGTGTGATAGCCACCAAGTCTGGGAACACTTACAAATACGAAGCAATGTAGTGTTAGTATATTACATTAAACAGTAAAACAATATCAAAGTTTCCAGACACTATGATCCATTAATAGTGTGAGCATTTTAGAATGGATACTGGATACAACATCTCTGGTGAGACCTGAAGGACAGGTGCAACAGAGCCAGAAATCACTTATGGACCTACAAATGAATTTCACATTGCTAAAGCAGAATTTGGCCATCATAGGGCAGGCAGAAAGTCATGAACAGTGATGCTGACCACATAAACAGGGATCATGTGCAGACCTTATATGTCAAATTACTGAGTCTAGATTTTATTGTCAGGTAAATAAGATTACAGTACTAGAGTTTTTAAACTGGATAACTCTAGATGAAAGATAATTAGAAAAAATAGAAATGGTCATTGGGAACAACTGAAATTAATGCTAGAAATACCTGTTTCAGGGCTTAATACAGTAAACTAAGAACTAAAATAAGAATATTTAGAAATGGACAGATGTGAGCAGTACTAAGAGTTTCCAAAAATAATTTAGCAACTGATTTCTCTTCTGAGAATAATGAAGACTACCCTCAGATCATAGAACTTTGAAATAAACTGTTGCAAGCTAGTAGAGTACTTTACTACTTTTTATCTAAATTTCTAGAGGAAAAATATATTTTACCTTCTTGTAAAATGATGTTAAAAATTGTAAGTGAATTCCCAAAACTTTAAACCAAAAGTTAAATATTTCAATTAAGGTAAGCTCCCAAAGTAAATTCAAATCAACTTCATAAAGTCTCCTTAGGGACAAAATATAGGGGGAAGAGATTCAAAAGTATAAAAGCTACCAACCTCCAAAACAGAAAAAAAAACTTCTATATTTTTAACATATTAATGCAATTATCAAACAGCTATAAATATATATGATAAAGATTATAACGGTTTATTTTTATGTTGTACAGCTGTTTGTACCACCTCAATTAAATGAGTAAACTTGCGTTGACATTACCTGAAATTTCAGAGGGTGATGTAATGCTCTAACATAATGTTAACTTCAGTGAAGAACAATTTCTACCATTCAATTCATTAGTCTGAGTCATTCATCATTATATGTTCTCATTCTACTTACCTTGTCCCTGTGTTAATACCTCTCCATTTCTTCCTCTGTCCCTTTTCCATGGAGGGCAATAAAATAAATTCTATAATTTTGAAAACAATTATAATTCTTGGTAAAGTAAAAGAGTTACCTACCCTTGTCGGTTCTTGTATATTTTGTTGACTTTTTCCCATTGGAAATCAAGCTGTGAAAGGGCTTCCTGTAGCTTGGGCCTTTCCACAGGCGTAGCAGTTTGCAGTGCTGCCATCTTCTTGCTGTGAATAAGGTCCATCCGACCTGAGATTTGTTGCAGATTGTCTTTTATATTCTGTAATGTTGAAAATTTAAAAGTAAAATACAAATCAGCTTTCTATGGAAAGAAAAATAAAAATTGCCCTAGAAGTATAGACTGGCCTTGTGACTTTTAACTATTGATTTTTAAATTATAACCATGAAATCCAACGATTTCAACATGTCTGAATTCAGTGGATAATTCCTAGTTCCCACCCTGACATAGCTGATGACTCCCTACATCTTACAATTGCCTGCATTTTGTTTCTGTAACTTGAGCTCTTCTGGTTTTCCTTCTACTTGCGTGCCTTCAGTCTGGTTTTCTCTCTCCCTTCTCATACCGATCTCAATATTTGTGTGCTCCAGCTCACCATTTGTGCGTCTTTATACTCTGTCCACATTACCTCACATTTATTCCCACAACATCACATAAGTCTATAAGACAATGATACCCACATTCATATTTATAGGCCACGCCTCTCCTCTGAACTTCAAACTAAGAAATCCAAATATTCTCTGGATATTAGAGTATCTTGTGAGCATCTCAAACTTAACATGGGTCAAACAAAATTCTGAACTGTATCCTCTTTAAGTCTTCTCTTTCCATGGTATCCCACATTTTAGCAAATGACTTACAAATTAATAACTATTTTGGTTGACAACCTTGGAGTCAACATTGACTTCAATCTCTCAGATTCAAATTGTTGCATGAAACCTTTGGACTTACTTTCGAAATATACTTAGAATTTAACCAGTTCTCATGACCTTCTTTGCTTTTATCTCTTATCTAGATATTGTAACTGCTAGCCAAATGGATTTTTTAACTTCCATTTTTGCCCTTTCATAGTTCATTTTCCATGCAACAGGTCAAGGAGAAAAATATGAATTGTATCATGTTACTTCTTTCCTCAAAACCTTTCAGTGGCTCCTCATCAAACCCATATTCTTTTTATTTTATTTTATTTATTTTTTTTTTGTGGCACCAGGGATCAAATTCACAACCTCGCGCCTGCCAGACAGGTGCTCAAATCCGTATTCTTTACTATGATACATGAAACTATAGAACTTGGTTGTATTTTACATGCTATTCCAAATTTATCTTCTAGTGTCTCTCTAGTGCACAACTCCTCTGCCATGTTAAATTCTTTCTAATCCTTGTGTATGTTAACCAGACTCTTGCTTCAAGGTTTCTACATGTACTCTTCACTCTACCACACATACTTTTCCACACTTACATTTATATGACTGGTTCCCTTACTTCTTTCTCATCTAGGAGGAAACATGTCTATCACTCTCTTGTAAACAGTAGCCCCAACCTTACTTTTTCTGCATTTTTTCCATAGCACCATGGTTAACATTAAATTGTATATCATGTGGTCTGAATAAATCACTAGCATAAATTGTGTGAGTGCAGAGATGACGTTGAAGGTATGCTTGGTATGCAGTGGGTACCCAATTCCAATGCTTTTCTGTTGAATAAGTGAACGAAGAGATCCCCTGAAAATTAACTCCATAATATTATCTTGAAAATCACAAGCTACAAATTCATTATATATAAATTTAAATATTTAATACTGATAAACAAATCATTTTCTGAAAATATATATTTTGCTCATCTTGCCAGAATGAATTTGATTGTTTTGCTCATTTTAATTGCCAAGGACAAGTCAGTTGAACAGACTTTTAATGTGCTCTTTCCTTGTACAAGGAGCTATATGGGGAAAGCAATGATGGGTGAAATCTTATTTGCTTTAAAAAAAACTTTAAATAGATTGTTTTGTAGTGATAAAGGAGGGAATGGTTTAGAGAATTGGAGAAATAAAGTAAAGCAGACTCATGTAGGTGAGGAGAAGGAATATGATGAGTTCTTTAAGTGGCACCAAATATTTTCCAGATATTTAGAGAAGAAAAGGTTCCTATATCATATTTGCTCACAGGATTAGGAAAGTGTTCACAAAGAAGGGACAGCCTGAGGTAGTCACAGCTAAGCAGTGAAAGTAGAAAAGACATTATAGTTGTAGGTACCATAAAAAGCCGGTAATGGGAGCCATCAGGTTTGGCTGATTTTTTTTTTTTTTTTGAAAACACAGATGCAAAGAGGAAGATGGAGCCGGACACAGAGACTAGAAATGATTAATAATACACTTTAAATCTAAAACCACAAATTCTGAATGTAATTCAGTACTCTGTGAAAAATAATACAAATAGTCCTCACAAATTTATTGTCCAGTTCTAAATATTAAGACTCTATGGACAACCTTGTTTCATGTGTACACCCATCAGCTCAGCTCTGCAACTCGGTTATCTGAAACAAACTGATGTATCATTGCACTGTAATTATTTTAGCATGTGTTTCTAACATAAGAAATTGCAGGAATGTATACACCATAGCATCACACCTGCAAAATTAACAAAAGGCTATTAATTTAATAAAATTTAAATCAGTTGTTATATATTTCAGTTGATTTGGGAAAGAAGTTTAGGAATGAGACAATGACAGAATTAAGTGACCACACGTTACATGAAAAGGGAGGTTGGGAATAATTTCTAGGGGTTTGTCGTAAGCACCCAAATGATGCCTCTGAATATATGTGCAAGTTATAATCATATGGAGATGCCTTTGAGATAACAAACTGCAAATATTCAATAGGCAATTAGCATTAGATTTTGGGAAGAGGAATGAGGGGGCAGCTATGGTTGGGTCATACATATTTTCACATTCCTGCATGGTCTAGACTATCTGAGCTTTGGAAATGAGTTGAAGGATGATTGTCAAACATAATTTATAGTATGCACTACTGTGCTGCTCCAGAAAAGTTTGAAAACATCTCACCTAGAGCCCTTTGCCTACATTTTATAATCCAAGGATTTCAGACATAAGTATTCCCCTCCACATTGAGAGGATTTGTTTATATCCTAGAGTACAATATGTGTTTGTCTGTTGCTCCCCAAAAAATGATGGGTCAGCTGCTTTAGATAACTTCCTAGATTCACAATATTGGGAGTACACATATGTATCTATGAAACTTTTGATTAATTAATGATACATTCTCTGATACAGAGGTCTCATGTTTCCTGTCTGCGTGAAAACAGATAGAAACCATAAAAAAGTCAACGAAATTTCATATTCTTGACTACTTCCAGGTAAATTTTGGAAAGAGTTCAACTTTGTATGAATTGAAGGCTAGGTTGGATAGGGAGTGGTTATTGCAGACTTCAAAGTTTCTCAGATGATAGGCTCTGAAGGAAATTTCACAGGTAGGATTCGGGGTAGCTGCAAAGAAGTTAAAGGTAGATTTTAGGTTTTTAGTTTCTCGTTCTGAAATCTGTAGTGCATAAAGACTTCTTTTTGGTAAGAACTAAGCTGTAGAAGCAAGTAAGGATATAGATCACTTAAATTATTAGAAGTAGAAATCAATGCTTACATTGAGAACCTAGAGAAAAATAATCACTTTGTTCCTTTGCACCTTAGAGACAGGGTAGGATACAATGGTTCTGAGTGACATGAATAAATTTCAGATAGAGAGGTTTTGCATAATTTTGAGATATTCTGTTCAAGTTATTTTCGTTTAGTATTTCCATTTATTTCTAAGGTAAAGTGCTTATGAGACAGGTCAGGTACTAACATTTGAGGGAAGCATGATGATAAAGAAATGTCTTGTAAATTTACTGATCTGGACAAATTCAGAATAAAACTATTTTCTGCCAGGTTCACATACACGACAGCTGTCTATGGATGAATCTCTGTGGCAAGCAGGGGCAGAGGAAGGAGATAAATCTGCCCAAAGATTAAACATCATAGGAGCAAGGAGAAGAAACAGAAGAGTAAAATATTTCAAAATCGAGGAAAGACAGAAAATCTGAATGGAAGAAGGAACTGCCAATAAGTTGCATGCAACTAAGCCCTAGAGTGAAAAGTTAATTTGGCAATGAAATTGGTGATCTTATCAAGAGCAATTTCTGCATGTTGGATGTGGAAAATATAAATGTAGATGGAGTAGATTGTCTTTGGCTGTCATCTTCTTTCACTACAAAACAAAGAATAATTAGCATTATGTAAGAGTTTGCCACATTTTATATCAGACATTTATTTATGGTAGAAAAGTTTATCAATGAGAAAACCAAAACCAATGATAATAAGGAAAACTTTAAAATGATAGAGTGGATTTGGCATCTATTACTGATACCCTAAGATTTATTAGACTCAAGCCAACCTTTAGTATTCCTTGTTTACCCTCACTGTATATGGCAAATTTTTGCCACTTTTGGTGATTCTGAATTTGAAAACTTCAGTGGGTCTAGGGCTATCCCACTCCCTTGATTATGTCAGGTGTGCCAATATGTCTTTTTAAAGCACAAACAGCATTTTTCTGCTTCTGTTATTTGTCTGACCTGGGCAGCCTGATTTCATCAGCACTTAATCTGATTCAGTGCTGGTTCTATAGGTCATAGACTCCACTTCTGCTTCATTACCAGTCCAGTTGCAAGAATTCATAACTATAACAAGTTTTCCACTTGGTGCCCAGCAACCAGCTGACTGACTGAATGATTTCTTAAATTCCCATTCAGCAACCAGTCACATCTGTCTTAATCAGTGCTTTGGGAGCCCAAACCCTTAAAATGCATAGTCCTAAGCAACCACGGAGGGAAATCTCAATCCAGGGAAGAAGGATCTTACCATCCAGAATAGAAGAGTTATCCAATTAAGGATTTGATGTGGTTTTGTAAGATGCACACATATACATGCATGCTCACACATACACATACATACATATTCTCTGAAGATTTGAGCTTGCAAAGCTTTCTGGTTTTAATCTGAGTCCCTGGAGTGCTCTTAACGCTCTGGAAAGAAGTAGAGTTGCTTAGAATCGAATTATGAATGGTTTTAGCAATGTTGGGCAGTGTGTGGCAGAGGCAAGAAAACTTTTTATCTTAAATAAGAAAAGCAAAAAAGCAAAAAGCAAAAACTGGGGCAGGGTATGTCTCCCTGGATATCGAGATAATAGCTCCTTGGTGCTTTCTCAAAAAATGCTGTCAAATCTGGCTGGAGTCCAGAAAATGCTTTTCAGAGGCCCTGCGCATGCACTCGTCCCCCAGGCATTGCCCACAGAAAAATGGTACACGCACCAAGGAAAATTCTGTAGCACTTTCCATAGTTTAAAGTCAGAGATGAATTCTCTTATAGCTTTTTTTTTTTTACTATTTTAGTTTGTCTAGAAATAAGTGATCTTTATAGTTTCTGACCCTCTAAAAATGAAACCATAGTCCCTGTAGTTGCTATGGTGATAGAAAAATCCCTAGGATCCATAGAGAATATAGCATTTCCATTTTTTTCCCTGAATAATTTCTTATCTTATCAGAAAATATGATGTCAAAATGATGAAGTGCCTACTTTTTGGTCAACCCCCTTCTTAATTTTGATATGTACTCTCAATAAACTAACCTCCTTACTCCCTAACTGGAACACAGTGAAATGATTACTTTTTAGCCACTCTTCCTGTCAATAGACAATATAAAAATATAAAATAGAAAATTTTAATCTATGGAAGGCAATTGTGTTTGAATTTATATAAACGTTCAATATTTTAAAATAGCATTGTTGCAACTCTAGTTTGCAGCATTAAGTTAAATAAGACCCTAAATTAGACACTGTATATAGAGAAAAAGTAGATAGTGAAGTAATTTTCACAATTGTAAGATAAAATGCAAACAGCTACAAAAAAAAAAAAGCAGAAATATATGACCCATTCAGCTTCAACTCATACAGTTATTTGGAAAGATTTTTCTTTAAATAAAGCTCCACTGATAACACTGACATTAACTATAGGCCATGATTTTGAGATACAAAGAAATACAAGATTTTAAAAAAGAATTTCCTTTTCAAACAAAACCCGTTTTGGAAGATTTATATGCAAAGAGCTTGAACTGACAAGTACTTTGTTTATTCAAGTATTGTGGATCTTGAGTCTTCAATAGACTGAAAAGAGAAAATAGATACTACAGACAATTTATCTAGGGAGCCAAACAAGAGACCTAGTTGCCAACTAATCAAGTTGAGAGAAAGGTCTCAAGTAACACTTAATTTAACTATGCTCTATTCTCTACCATAAGGGGAGACTTCTAGTGTTTAGTTTTTCTTCCATTTAATGTAAAGTGACAACAACTCCCATGCTGTCAGACTGTTTCATTACAGAGTCTCTCTCTATTCACCTAAAAGGTAAACCTATTTATATGAATGTCAAAGTAGGTATCGCAGACACTGAATAAACCAAGACTAGAAGACACTGACACCTGATGAATTGAACTTACACTTAATTGCTCCTAATGAATGTAACCTTAAAAAGAACTAATTTTTAGTGTGTTTTCTTACCCACAGCAAAGTTCTTTTTTTCTAAAATTCTATGAAAAGTGCCAGCATGATATCTAGTATTTCAAACAGCATCATTTCTGCTGCCCTTTCTTGGTAGTAGCCATGAAAATAAATGAGTATCTCCCAGATCCAAAATGTGAAATGTAGTTCAGCACTTGGCCAAACCTCACCATCCAATGACTACATGGAAATATCTATAATTTTTGAGTGTCTTTACTCCTGCATTTTACACCAAAAAATGAGCTCAAATATACCTTCTTCTGTTGACAATCATTACAAAGTAATTATTTTAAATTATAAATCGATTGCACATACAAACATTAAAGTTTATCTTCTAAAGGTGGCCCTTAATAGTAAAATACTTCAAAAGTTTTCTAGGTTATTTTAGTCAAAAAGTTACAAAAATTTAAAGTGAAATAAAATTTCAGATATATGAAGACATATGCCTATCAACAGATGAATGGCTAACAAAAGTGTGATATTTTATATACAATGGAGTACTACTTTGCCCTAAAGTAGGACATGATTGAGACATTTTTAGTAAATGGATGCACTTTGAGACCATAATCTTAAGAGAAATAAATCAGACATACAAATTTAAATACTACATTGATTTTCTTGTGTGAGAAACACAGAGTATAAAAAAGAAGCAAAATGAAAGATAGATATGAAGAAATAGGATGAAGTTTTTTTTAAATGGAAATAGGAATAAGAGATGGTGAAGTGGGTGGGAAAGAAAGGAAAAGAATTTGAAAATAACGAATTAAGGAAATGGAAATTGTACTTCTGTAAATAGAGAGGAAAAAGGAAGAGGACAAAAAAAGAGTTAAAATTAGAATTAAGAATGAAAAAATGAACTAAGATGTGTTGTGTAAATGCACAAATCTTCCATAACAAATGTACTGCAAACATGCACTAATAAAAATAAATGTTTAAAAATATTTTTAAAATGCAAGATAATACAAAGTTGTTGTTTCGCTGTGTCTTGTCCTAAAAGTGACTTCAATATCTCAATGATATTCTGCTTTAGAGTATACTGAATTTCATTTTTTTGAAAGAAATGATAACAATGCTTTTTATTAATCCTTTGGTTTTTCTCTGAAGGGTTTATATTAGAAGATGGCTGGAAGCACCTACAACTCATCAGTTTTCATATTTGCTTCTGTGAGGGAACTGTACTTATTGGTTCACTAATATTTTTCATTTATTTATTTATTTATTTATTTGTATTTTTATCTTTTTATTTTCAGGGATCAAACTTATGACCTTGCACTTGCCAGGCAGGTGCTTCCGCCACTGAGCTAAATCCCTGGCCCTAACTAATATTTTCTTCATTGCATCATTTACTTCTTCATCCACACCAAGTGCTGTTACTCAGTGGCCTTTGTTACATAGCTCTCATTTCCTAGTGATTCCTCTTCCAGGTTTCTTGCTAATTCTCTGAGATCTTCATCTATGTCTTCATTAACGCAAGGAATACGAGGTGTGCTAAAGAAATACAATGAATGTATAAAAAGTATTACAATAAAAGACACATGGCCACTGGTCCATCTCTACATACTGCCCCCTTGCTCTGAACACATTTATTCCATCATTCTTCCCACTTTCTGGAGCAGTTCAGTTCCGAAAGTGGAAAGAATGATGAGCTAATTGTGTTCAAAAGGAGGGGGACAGAAATATTTCGGGGAAATTAATGACGATACATCTTTTACTGTAATAAAGTTTTAAAATTTAAACATTCACTGTATTTTTTTATCACACCTCATATTTAGTGAAAACCCACTGTGTTCGTTACATTTTATATCCTGAGGATACAACAGTGAGCCAGAAAGAAAATGAAGAAGTGGGGTAAATGAGTACTCTACAGCTACTTAGTTGTCAGCAATAAGAAGTAGAACTAAATAAAGCAGGGAAAGAAGATATGAAATATCCAAGTGAAGGCTCTGCATATTAGGAAGAGTGACATTGATTTGTTAAGTAAACACCTAATCAAAATGAAGGAATGAGCCAAATGAAAGTTCTGAGAACATTCCGGGCAGGAAAGCAAGTGCAAAGGCCTGGACACTGGCGTGCGTCTGAGGGGAAGGCTGTCAAGGAACATGAAGGCGATGATCACGGCTGAAGAATGTGAGCCAAAGACTGCCAGGGAGCTACGAGAGAGAGAGAGAGAGAGAGAGAGAGAGAGAGAGAGAGAGAGAGAGAGAGAGAGAGAGAGAAAGAGAGAGAGAGAGAGAGAGGGAGAGAGAGAGAGAAATGGGCAACCCACGGAGAGTTTTGTGAACATAATAAGGACTTTCCTGTTTATTCTGAAGGAGAAGGAGACTAGAGCTGCCATTAACAGTATGTACAAAATTTGAGCTGTCTGACGTTAAGGTGCAGAGTTTAATAATTATATGTTGTTTGAACATTTTAATTTTTAAACGGTTACTAGACTTCTATCTAGCTATACCCAACCGACATATATGGCAAGAGTTCAACTGAGAAATCTTGACTAGAGACAGAATTTTGGGAGCTATTGGAGGGAATTTTTAAAATCTCTCCTTCTACATTTGCTGATAAAATATGGGTATTTTCCTATATTACTTTCTCAGCCCTCTTTTCCTCTAACCCCACTTCTGTGGGCAATATTAGCCACTCTCATGATTTAAATACCTCCAGGATGAAAGGGGATCTTAATTAATGGAACTGGGAAAAGAGACTGGGAATAAAGATGATAGAATAAAGTCATTGCTCATGTAGCCTAACAGAGAAAGCATTCGCAGATGGGAAAGACCTAACTAGTTAATGGTCAAATTTACTTAAGATATTTGTGGGCTAAGAGAAGTAGGAGCAACAGGAAGAAAATGCAGGGAACAATTTCAGTCTATAATTTGGTAAAAATTCAGCCAGAGACTTGTTTTGTGGTTGTAGTGGGATTATACACATTTTACAGAAAAAGTTCTGCAACCAATTAGAGAATTTATTAGTCCAGTAGAAAAATACATCAGGGAATACAGTCCACAATGTTTTGTACCAACATATGAAAGTGGGTGATCTAGGAGGTTGGGCATCGTTCTAATGAAATTTTAATAATTTAAGTACTGGCACACTTACCCAGATTAAGGATAGAATTCTCAAATTGGTCTGTCTAGGTTGAAAACAATTACTGTATCTCCTCAATTGATTTTTACCACTTTGTTTTTTTCTACTTGTCTCCAATTGATTGGGCCACTTTAATGATTCTCCCTGATCAAAATCCATCAGTGACATCTGGGACCTTTATGGACAATTTCAAGCCAGTATTTAGGCATTCAAGGCTCCCCACAAAAAGAAAAAGAAAAAGAAGCTGAATCTACAGTTTCTTTTTTAATCCAGATTGATCTCCCAAGGTCTTGCCAGCAGAGACACATTTGTTTGGAAAGTTATCCCTCGGACACGATTATGATTCAGGTTATTATGTTTATTAACGTTTTTCTAAGATAGAGAACATTTTCTGCATCAAGAATCTGTATAATATAGGGAATAAGAGTAGCGATTTTGAAGAACATGTAGCGTCGGATTCTTTTTTACAAAGTATGTTTTCTGATGAATTTGCTTAACTGACCATGTATCAGTTTTTATTTCTCAATATGAGTGTAATGATAGTGGCTTCCTCATATAGTTATTGCTATGACCATATGAGTTACTACCAGTCAAGGATTTAGAACATAACCTAGCACATAATAATATATGGTAACTATTACTATTATTCAGGTTCCAGCTCTATTCCAAGCTAAACCGAAGACTTCCTTCTCCTTTAGACAATTCTTTCCAGTTTGCATTTTCTACACTGCTTTCACCTCTTCATGAATTCATTTACATTCATGTTTCACAGTGTATAATTTGGCTTAGATTATGTCATTTCTACCTTAAGGTACTGGCTAACTTGTTCGTATAACTATGGTATGTATAATCAATAATGTTACAAATCACCAGAGTGCAGGGATCGCATCTCATGTTTTTTTTTTTTTTACTATCATTTAGGATATTGAACACAGCACATGACTCTTAATCAATGTTTGTTGACTTAAAGTAAAACATCGAATTGAAATTGCTTGTGAAAATCGAATTTGAACGGAGTCACTGAAATTTACGGTATTGTACTTTGTTCGTCAACTATTGTAGACATGCATTTAGGTCTGGAGAGATGCAAACTGTTCAGTTATTTCTGTTTACTCTATTTTATTTTCATTGGTTATCTAGCTGTTAGAATCAATACTGGAGTAATACTATGTCTGCAGTTTCTGACTGAATTTCCCCATGGTTTCCTCACAGCATCTCATATAACTAACAACAAAAGAGTCCTTACTTCTTGTGTCTGCCCATATCTCCCATAAGGTACACAACATCAAGAATGAAAAGAAAAAGTGCCTGCCTGGTAGGTGTGAGGCTGTGAGTTCGATCCCCAGTGCCACCAAAAAAAAAAAAAAAAAAATGAAAAGAAAAACACAAAACGTGCACTTTACTCTTCCAAGCTGTCCTCAAACACAATGATTCTAATCTGTCAGCACCAACTTAACTGAAAACAATTTCATAAGTCAGATTGTGATAGGTTCATTTTGTGTTAAATTGTGTACATTGTCCAAATCATTTTGTAGAAAATCAGGACAGAAAAACTGCCTCTTACACATGGCAAGGGACAGTTGTATGGAAGCAAGTGTTTTACTCTTAGCTAAAATTCAGACATATGGTATTCCACATAACCTAAGTTTTTAGGGCTGGGATATGCTTTTAAGTCTTGCACAGCTGATCAGGGTAGGGGTAAGCAGGTAGATGGAGAACAATTGTAGTGCTATATATACATCAATCCAAGGAAGCCTGCAAGACTGTTAAACTGATTATGGCCAAGGGAATGGGGTGCAAAAATGAGGCCAGTATGCTGTTCTTTCTTTTCCTTTTATACTCTTCCATATTAATATGAAATCATGGAGTATCTGATTATTTTTACAAAGAACCAAAAATTCATTGTGTGTGATCAAGAAAGTTCAAAAATTATACACAAGGTAAAACGTAATCTATTATGCACAAAATAATACAAATGACAGAAGACTAATCTGGAAATAGTAAACATATTTGGTAAAATGATGTCCATTTTCTATATAACTCGTGCTAGTGGTATTTGGGAAACATGCTTTCCATCATAATGTTTTCCATGGGTAATAGGAAAACAAAACCACTCACTGACACAATTGTTCTGAACCTAAATGCAGAACTCGAAAACAAAGTATTTTTTGAAAACCCAAAGAAACATACAAACAAAAAACTTGATATAGTGGCAAAAACTAATACTCTACTGAATTTTCTTACAATTCTGAAAGTTTCTGAGATTTGCTGAATGATGAGATTGCCTTTATTCTTTTAGAATTGGTAATAATTGGTGCATTAATCATATGTGATTTACAACGCAAAGCGCTTGACTTATTCTGAGAACTTTTGATGATATACATTGATATTCAGAAGCAATCAGACTTGGGTAAAAGTAATTGTATTAGGTTGAATAATACAAAATTTCCAATATTTGAACATTTGACTGACATTATGGCAATTCATAAAGTTCATCAGAATTATTATCGCAGTATTAACATGCCCTTGATTACAAATTTAAGCAGAAAAAATGATTACAAGCTATCTTTTGAAAATAGCAACCAAAAAAACACCAAAAATAAAAAAGATAAATGACAAATCTCTAAAAATATTTCCACTATTGATTAAATCATTCTTCACACTGAGCTTCAATATTTTTGACTCATAGTTATAAGCTCAGAATTAGAAGAAATAATCTCAAATTGATGAAACAGAATTGAGAAAAGGTAAATTCAACACATTTCATTTAAAAACTTACAAAGCAAGAAAACCTAAATATCAAACAAACTTGAAAGCAACTTCTTTGTGGTACAGGGCGTGCTGGCATTTTTTATACCTCAAGATAAATGTTTTAAAAATGAGCTATTGATTTGCCATCTATAATAAGTAGAAGAATGGAAAATGTTACCCGGGAATAAGTATTACCTAGCTTTGGAAACAGAGTAAAGGATGCAACTGAAAATATGTAAGATTCTCTAACAGAAATTTTTGTTAAAAGGAAACATTTTTAGCCTATATGTATTCTTTTCTTTTACTTTTTGGGCTATTTCTCAAATCTGTAAATAACTATATGTATTTTTTATGGGGTTGCTAATATTTTAGTTTAATTATTTTGCATATCAATATGCACTTTACAAGGTTTAATAATTCCTATGGTATTGGATTTTAGAATTCTTAATATGGAAATTTGTTTGCAATGATTTTGGGTCATTTGATGAGGCAATATAGATTTTACAAATCCTAAATTCCACATAATCATATATTTCAGGAAGAAGTTGTCACCATAATCCTACCTAAATTCACTCTACACAATAATTCTGCTGAGTAGTGTGGGGCAGGTATTTTCATTGCTCTGATTTCAATGTTAAGAAAACAGGCTTAGAAATTTTATTTGACTTGCCCAAGGGCACACCTACTAAGAACCAGATACAGTGTCCAAATCTTTTAGTTGCAAATCTGTTGCTTTACCAAGCTCTGTTGTGTACTGCTTGTCACAAGCACATAATTCAAGCTTAATCACTACAAAAATATTTGCAATTTCATTGCATGTGGGTTCCTTGCTGCACACTTTCATAAATGATTGGTTTAAAATTGACTCTGTACACAACCAAAGAAAATGTCTTCTTGCTGATATATGTGTAGATTTTTAGAATTCACATGCCTGGATGATGGAACTCAATGTGCTTGGATATATTACATAAGATGCTAATTTGGTTTCCTGTTTTAGTCTTGTCACTAACAGAGTGACATTTCTCTGTCTTCTTCATAGAATCCATGCTTGGATGTACCAGACTGTCACTCATTCAGTCAACAAAGCTACACTGAGGTTCTACTAAGAGCTAGGTCTTGTTGTAAGAGACATAAACACACCGGTGATGAAGGAAAACCAAGACACTGTTTTTTTCTTCCTGGTGGTAGAATATAATGGATATTGGTTACCATAAGGTGCAGATCAGAAGGAGTACATGGCTCAGCTACAATTCTTTGCCAAGGCTAAAAAGTGTTTCTTTTCCTGATTCTGACTCAGTGACACCATCTTCTGTGTTCTTTTGTTTTGTTTTATTTCATTTGCTACTGTTGATTAAATCCAGGGAGTCTGCACTGAGCTACATCCCCAACCCTTTCTTATTTAATATCCTGAGGCACAGTCTCACTAATTTGCTAATTTGCCTAGGCTGGGATCAAATTTAGGATCCTCCTGACTCACTCAGAGCACTGGGATTACAGGAATGTACCAGCACAACACACCAGGCTCATATATCAACATCTGGATAAATGTAGCACCGCAGTTAAATACATATACATATACTTAAAGGTATGCATATGTGCCTTTAGATTTAGAAAACCTTGCACATTTGGGGAAGGTGAAAATATCTTTAAGCAATTTAAGATACCAAAAATGCCAGACATTCTGTGACTTGGATAACAGACGAGCACACATCTTTCATTGCTAAGAAAAAAAGTATTAGAGACAACCATTAGTAGCTATTGTGACAGCAGCTTTTGGGGAGTAGTTCTATCTTAAAATTGAATAAGAGAAATTGTAGTAGCACAGACTCAAACTCCAGTTCATTTTCACTCTCTGGAATTTGTTTTTAACTGACAAATAAAGGCAACACCCTATATAAATCTAATTCTTATACTCTTTATGCCTCATCCAGCTCCCAGACACTACACTAATGTCATGTCAACTTGGAAAAAACAATCAATTGAAAAACATTGTAATGTTTACTAATTAGATTTTTTTTCTGAGCCACTAAATACATTTAAGAAGACATTTTTAGAGGCTCTATTTTAAGTTGACCTTTTAACTTCTTTTCTTACATAGTTTATGGTCTATTTGTGAAAAATACTGTATATATTTGGCCTAAATATTCTCTATAGGATTGTGCATTGCTTTTGCATAAATAATGGCTCAACAATTATATATTGAAGATTAAAAATGAAGTCATAATTGTTCAAAGTACAGTTTGACTAGGTCATAAACAGAAGAATAACCTCCCCACAAATTAATTGCAAACTCAAAATTTCTATCAGCCTCATGATTTCTACATTTTAATATGGAAATTTCCATCTCATTGAATTTACAGAATAAAGATTATCGAGAAATTCTTGCTGGGAGAATGGAAGGAGTAGGAGAGAGTATATAAAGTACATTTTGGCAGAGCTGAGAACAAATTGCATCATGGGAATAAAAGTAGGACAACTGTTCATCATGATTAAATAATTGCAGGGAGAAAAGAATCAATAATAGCTAATAAAAGAGAGATACTAAAGTATAAAAGAAAATTCCACCAAAGCACATGTAAATGTGATCAGGGAATGACCACAATAGAGACAACATGTATAATCTCTTCACTATAAGCTAAATTAAACAATAAGATACTATAGCAATGATTTAAACAGGATTCCAGTTGTGGTTAGTAGGTTAATATTTATATAGTACAGAAATATATATAGCAAAGCAAACAAATAGATCCCAAATCATAAAAACAAATGAAGAAAAGACTCATATTTATAACTGAATAATTGTTAGTTGAAAAAATTCAGTTTTCCTCAGAAAACTCATCACATGATTACATTATTCAAAATGTTTATATATAGTCAAAAAGATTCATTTTTTTGTAACATGGTAATAGTACATTAATCAAGTGCATTTTCTGTGTGCTAAACTGTTATTTTAGAAATTTAAGTAGAACTCAGAAGCATTTATAATCAAGTTTTGCTTTGAGATTTTATATGATCCATGACTATTTAATTTAAAATAATTTCAATCTTTTATCACATTAATGAAAAACCCAACCCTTTATTAGCATGTGCTCATATTAAAATATGTAGATAAACAAGTTATGTCTTTATTTTCTTCCAATATTTTGTTCCTATTTGTAACTATGGTGCCTCCTGGCATAATCCAATTCCCCTAGAACCAAAATAGAAACATAGTCATTCTGCTCATGACATTAGTTTTGTCTTCATTTCAGTTATTTGGATTATTAAATTTGTGCTCAAATGGCATGAAATAAATTCCAAAGGAAAAAGAGATGAGCCAGAGTGTGAGGACCTTCATTGACAGTACTTCTGCTCATACTTCAAGGCAAGACTGAAATACAGAAGACAAAACACTGCAGAAAAGAGATCCTACAACCTTGAAGGCGTCTTCTGCCAAGTTCACAGGATACTGAAATTCTCTTCTCTGAGCCCCAAATTTTAATCCACACATGATTAAACTTCTATGTGAATATAAATGCAAACTTGCACTTTACCATGTAAACATCCTAGAATCTGACATTGTCTCATTCTCAACCTTGTCCAAGCCACCAGCATCTAACTCTTGTTGAACTGGACTTTTCGCATTTACTCTTGGTCTGGCACGGTTCTGCTCTCCACCCAGGAATCAACATAAACTTTTTAAAACATCATTCAGATCATGTCACTCAGAGAGAAAGGTAATCCTTACCATATCTTACTTTACCAGTGGAACTACTACAATTAGAATCAGAGAAGTTGAGGGAGCTACTCCCTTCTGTTTATTTAACTATAAAAACACCACCACCCTAAAGATCATCCGTGTTTAAATTTAAGAGGCCCTGATGCCCTAGTGAGAAGATCATCAACACCAGTTCAAAACGGAATAGGAGGCATCTGGAGTCAGAGGTGTCTGATCCTTTAGTACTGGAAGTCTGAGTTATCAAGCGTTTCTCTTTCTTTTCCTTTCTCCCTTTGCCCTTCTGCTGTTCATCCTCCTACCTTCCCATGATCTTCAATAAATGTAGCTACTTGCTACTTACTATGAGGTGTATGCTTGGCAATTCTTTCCTTGTTCTACACAAGAATGTGGATTATTTTAGGCCCATTCAATTATAAAATAGCCTTGATAATGACTTCCAAATCTCATGTTATCTCATGCCCTACAATCATGCCCCTGGCTTGCTTTATTCCTGATACACTGACTATCTTGCTGCTCCTTGGTTAAGATAGGGTCACTCCACAATTTAGGCCTTTGTTCTATTTCCTCTCCCCAGACAGCAAGACTGGTTGACTTACTTCATTCCAATCTATGTTTGCCGGTCTTTTCAATTCTATTTAAATTTGCAACTCCATCTATCGCCATTCCACCTATTTCTACCTCTTTATTAGTCCTCTACCCACTTACCAAACTTTGTGTTTTCTTTTATTCATAATATGTATCACTCTGTAAAACACAATAGTTACTTATTTTTTGTTGTTGCTTGCTGATGTTCTATCTCCCACTGCTGTAATAAAAAACGGTGTGACAGCAGAGGCCCCTCAGAATTGTTCACTATTTTATAAGCACAGACACAGTAAAAGAATAAGCAAAATTTTCAGAATGAGGGAATCCTCATTCCTTATTTTATTGCTTGTTCTAGCAACTCATTTTGGGTCTCAAGAGCTATGCATAAGGCCTGAACCGGTTTGAGTAGACCTGAGCAACTTTTTTCACACTCTCTTTGACATTTTAAGCTCCCTACAAATTGTCTCTTGTGCACCTGAGGTTGAACAAGGGCTCCCTTTATTTATTGATACCACTTAAATTCTACAGTGAGACTAAGTCTTCTGTTAACACCTGCGAGCTTTCTTCCATCTTCCCACACAGTCAACTACTAAAAATACAGCATATTTTATTCACATCAAGCACAGCATCTGTAATATCACTAGTTCAGAGGAGATCATTGAAATGACATATGCCTGACTTTCAACCTTATTTCCTTGTATCTTCCTTTCCTTTCACCTTCCTTCTTTCTCTCTGTGCAATTTTTTCATTGACATGAAATGATCTAGAATTAGAATTCAGGATATTTTTTAGACACTTCTCTACTTTGCCTTGTTCTGTTTAAGTTAACTTTTAGAATGCTCAACGTAACACCTTAGAAACAGCTATATGAAAGGTAGTTTCAGAAAACACAGGTATTAAAGCTACTTTCCTAGTGTTAAAATCCTTACTTCATCACTAATAGTTATGTCGACTTTGTTTACTTACTGTATGTTTCCTCAGTTTCTTCATGTGAAAATGTGGATAATAATTTGAGATACTTCATAGAGTTGCGGGCAGGATCAAACAACTCTATATAGGTGAGTTATAAAAAGAGCAGCTAAGCACTCAAGTTGATTCTCATTCTTGCAAAAGACAAAGCCTAGTTGTTGTCCCTATCATCAAATATCTTCTTATTCTTGCCCTCAAAATCACATTTATGAATATTAAGAACAACTTGGTAGAATAACTGCAGTAGTCCTTAGTGAGGGAGCAGCAGCACCACGGGAGAGTCTCACACCTGTGCGTGATGTATTTCAGACTACGTAGTGTGCTTGTACATGCCATTGTTTCTTTCACAATTGTCCAAGTAGAGCTCCCCTAGAAGCAGTTCTGAGGCAAGAATATAGATGCAAGTGGTGTACTTGGGAATGACCCTAGGAAGCACAGGTGTCTCGTTTAAGACAGGGAGGCAATGAAGAGCATTTTAAGAGGGAGGTTTCTAATGTGTGCAACAGGGTTTTAATCCTGGTGCAGAGCATTAGGTCAGCAGGTGAATCATATTGTAGAGATACCCAGCTGATAGGTGAATGAGCAGTGATGCATCCCCACCAATTATGTTCCATAATGTCTTTTGGAAAAAGTGGGCATGCAAAGCTTCAACTCCTTGAAACTTGCAGGCTTTGATGACTAGAGACAAAACTAAAACAAATGATCAGAGGCAGTTGGAGGTGACAGCTACTAGTCATTGTGAGGAAAGTGTGTGATGAAATCCCGAAAGTGTGCCACACACCAACGAAACTGAGACTTTCAATAAAACCAGGTATACAAAGGCTTTAGGATAAAGTCTTTCCACCGGACTCCTAAATAGGGAATTTCTACTTTCAGGAAAATATTTCCAATAATTACATCTCTCCAAGGGGCAAATGTTTCAAGCTTGCAATGTTAATAATTTATATATTTATATTTTAATATGAGGTACTTTAAAGTAGGATTTGATGCCATAACATATGAATTAAATTTTGGCAGATTTTAAAACAAGTTTTAATTTTTTCTTAAAAACAATGCAGTTTACACTACTAGTAGTGTTTGAAGCTTTCAAAATGCTTTTTTCAAAATTATGGTGCTATTTGCTATATAAGGAACATTATTAAATTCATATATAAACAAAGACAATCAGTTGATTAACAGTGCTAATATTGACTCTGAAATAAGTAAACATGTTACATTCATATGTGTTTCTTGTTCATATCTAGTTATTTTTAGCTAGTGTATTACATATTAAGTGCAGATTACCTTATGTAAGCAGGCATTATTCTGAATAGTTTTCATCAAAATGATTAGGGAGCTTTCTAATTTAATACATCTATTGAAATCTTATGTATTCTTTTAGTGATGATCTGTTCAGAAAATAATTAAACTTATTACACATTATTGTGTTATAGTTCACTTTTAAGAAATATGTATATTAAACCACAATATTATCTTCCATAGTTGTATAATTTGATTCATGCAAAACCGTCGGGAACAAAATCAACCACAATTTAATTTCAAACCATCCCAACCAGCAGCTGTACAATTTATGCACTACTTTTCTATTTTTACTACTGGATAATGACAATGATGAATGCCTTTAAGAGAAAATACATATTCATTGAAAAGACTGAGCTCAAAACTGTCCCCCTTCAAACAGCCCATGAAAGTAGGAATCCCATTTGTCTGCTGCCGGAGATTTGTTGGGAAAGCATTGGAATTAAGCCCACAACTGCATCTCATGAGGATTCAATAACCAAGCTAAATTAAACCTGCAATAATGCCTTCTTCCAAACCACAGTAGTCAGTACTATCACAATTGGCATCAGTTAAATTTATCAGCATGAATGAATGATCAAGTATATAACCAGAGGCTTATCATTCTAAGTGTGCCACGTTAAGAGGTACAGAGACCAAGAGCAAATTCACAAGTTGAGAGTCACTTGCTTTCCTAGGTAATGTGTCTATAAAATGAAAATGAGTATCAGTTAATGAGCATGATTTAAATGTCGAATGACAATGATGAAGTTAGAAAGTATGCTGTCACACGAAGTTAGCTAATGTGAATAATGACAAGCATTCTGGCATGTCTCTTTTGTCAATTGATTGGGTTTCTTTCCATCACTGTATCCATAAGTGATTTGACTTTTATTTCAAAGTGAATAAGAAACAGCATCATACTGAAATGGATGGACTAATTCCAGAGATTCATGTAGCTCTTATTTTATTTTAGTGTATAACTTTATAGCATATTTGATGTAATATATTAAAGTCAAATCACTCAAGATATTGAAATATTGATTTCCAAAATAAATAGCATTATCCATTTGTACACTTATACAGACAGATATGTGAAATGGAATGAGCTCCCAGGAAATCATTTAGAGTACAAAATACTTTCGTTAATATGTACTGATGATAGCAAACTCATTTTCTGTCTATAATCTTATGCTGTTTTCACTGGAAAATACCAAACCCTAGCGATACTACAATATTTCATTTTGAGTGTGAAACATATGATAAAAAATTATCGCAAGACACATTATTATGTGCATTTTCTTGATGCTACATTCATTTAACTTGAGATACTGCCTTCTAAAATTCATTACCTATTCTTTCAGCATGATTTGATTTGGTTCAGAATTCAGTAGCATGCTGTTAGTGTTTTGAAAAAGGGTGGACTTTCCTGGTAATCATAAACTGCTAGTTTTAAAAGCATTTTATCTATTTCTATGCATTCATATTCTATACATTATAGCATGTATACTAACATTGATTTGAAATTGAATGAGCATATTAGAATGGAAAATATAAAATAAAAGCAATGTACAATGCACACAATTGAAAATCTTATCTAATTTTCCTTCCTGGGCTTAGAAGAAAGGAACATAATACATTGGTTGAGAATAAACCTCCTCTATTAGAACTCCTTTCTTTCTTTCTTTCTTTCTTTCTTTCTTTCTTTCTTTCTTTCTTTCTTTCCTTCTCTCTCTCTCTCTCTCTCTCTCTCTCTCTCTCTCTCTCTCTCTCTCTCTTTTTTTTTTTGTAGCAGGGATCGAACTCACAACCTCGTACCTGCCAGGCAGGCGCTTACACCACTGAGCTAAATCCCCGGCTAGAACTCGTTTCTTGAGAGTCTTGTCATCCTTAAATGCACATGAAGATGAAAATTCTTATGTATTTCTTCACTTGGAAAAGTGTTGTAATGCTAAATATTGTAAAATAACACTTTATGTTTCTATTTCTACCCCATATTTCTATAGCTAAGCAACCTGTATTTTTAAAAATTCCATGTGTGTGTCAGAATACCTTCACTATGTGTACAACATGAGTCAATTGTTCTGGAACTATAAGTGATCAGTGCAATCACCTTGTAAAATCTAAATGAAAATGCTTTTCTTTTACCTTCAGGGACTCCTCTTGTTTAAAGAGCTCTTCAAAATCTTTAGCACAGAGTTCAGGAGCATTCAGAGTTTGTTCCACTTCAGATAGGGCTTGTGAGACATGAGTGATCTCAGTCAGATAAGTAGAAGGCACATAAGAAATTTCCGAAGGCATGTCTTCAGTCATCACTCTCATGGTTTCTTCATGCAGAGTGTGCTGGTACAGATATATAAAAGAACAATTGGTTTTTAGCTTCCTAATAATGAAAATTCCTTCATTGAATTATAGATTCCAGTTTATAGCCGAGAGAAGGCTGCAAGTGGATAAAAAAGAAACTAAGTCTAGTAAAAGGTTATTTATTGTTTATATACCTCTTTTCCCAAAAAAGCATTAGGTGCATTTTATAATAAGAGATACATACTCCTTATCGCCATGAATACAGTATAAGAGGAAACACCAAGAGTCAACCAATTGTTAGGAGGTTAATTGTACCCTAAGAAAAGGATAATGTTTCCAACTGGCTTTTAAATTTTAATTCTAATCTTCCTGGCAATCTCAGCATGGGGTGGGCTGGGAGGATCAGCATCTGTCCTGCTCAAGACAAAGGAACATTTTCTATCCTTTCCCTACTCATACCAGAGGCAAGAAGCAGCTTTGGCTACCATGTACTTTTCTATTAAACATGTCTGTGGCCCAAACCCCAGATAGTAGCTCAGCTCTTTGATGCTGTTTTTTTTTTTTTCCTAAGTTAAACTAATTAAAGTGGTAGCCGAGTAGATCTGACTTCGGTGTTCAGGTGTTCAGATTTTAATAAGAACTCCAAAGAGTCCTGAGATCTAAGGGAGCACCAGTCTCTGCTGCTGCATCTCCACTTTGCTAACTGGCATCTGGGTTCTCGGAATGTTGGGGATCCACAGCTCAGCGCAGTTTTGGAGCAAGCCTGTGGTGCCTCACTCCCCATTCTTTATAAAAGCAAGAAATAAACACTACTTGGCATGCAAATTCAGAAAGATGGATGACCTCTGCTCGCTTCTGTCTGCAGTATAGGCAGAGACAGTCTTGTAATTGAAATTATTCTCCCAGTAACTTTGTTTGGAATTGATCAACTGCCACCTTCTTGTTGATGGGGTCGGATGCAGGTTTCAGTGTCAGGGTCTCAGGGGAAGTTTGGACAATAAGCACACTAACATAGCCATTTATTACTGCACAACCTTTTTGACAAGACCATACTCATTTTTGTAGCAATGTAATTAAATGCACTTGGAGAGTCAGACTAAATTCCATACAAAGATGAGCAAAATTTTTATGCTGGTCAGTTATCTTTTTAGTTTGTCTTACTCAACTATTAAAGTACTTATTTCTTACACGATACAAAAAAGAAATTTCCAATTTAGTTGTTTCATGTAATTATGCCCAAGAAAACTCACGGAATTACACAGATTGGCTTATAAATGACATAATTATGCCTTTCCCAAATTTAGTTTATTGTATATCTGGCACACATTCCTTCATGATTAATGTGATGACAAAATATATATAATTCCAATTTTCATTCTAAATGATATTAGAAGCTGAGCTACAGTTTGATCAAGGCAATTCTGCATTTAATCATAGACTTTAAAATCCAAATTCTCAGTTTCTTCATTTCAAACCAAACATCTCACCAGTTTAAGAAATACATAATTCAGGAGACTATTTGAATGTGAAATATCCACTGATAAACTGGGTTTAACACTAAGTAGCAGAGTCAATGGCACAAATCACACAAAATTTATTGTGACCTGTATGTGTTCCATTAGACTGGTGACTATACTGTCCTTTATAAAATTTCAAAGTTGATAAGTTTTATTTATTTGCATCAGTTGCTGTAATCCCCGAGGTAATGATCATCATCTAAAACAGCATATTTTATGACATTTTCATACAATGGTTCAATTATCTTTGTTTTTAATAATAACATTTTTATCTGCTTTTAGAGACTGTTTATTCTGTGAAGGGTAGAATTGGACAATCCATTATTTTTCTTTTTAAACAATATTTATTTTGCTGTTTTATACAAGGAGGCTATTTATGAATAAGAAAGAACTTAAAATATTAAAAGAATACCTGAGTCTCATCTAAAAAATTGAGTTTCAAAAGGTTTTGATGTTTGTTTTCATTATCTGTTTTAAAAGAAAAATAATTCTCAGTTCACCATTTTATTTTCCTGCTTCTTTATTGACATGTAGTTTCCTTAATCTTCATTATGATATTTGGGAAGCCATTATCTCTTAAAATTCATATTGGTGCTTCATACACATAGTAATCATGGATAATAGATAGCAAGGAAATTAATTGAAAAGCCAAATACAGCAAAGACAAGAGGCACTAAAATAAACTCACATTTGACTATTAAGTTGGCTTTAACTTCCTGAAGCCAAATTTAAAATTCAGATTTCTACTTGTTTAGTGTCTGTGGCTAATTACAATTTGATTTGCACAAAGGAACTTTAATAAAATGAGATTTACTTAAGTAATAATTTGGGCTGACCACACATCTCTGAAGACTTGAATGCTGTGTTGCAGGAAATAAGTTTCAGGATCAGCCTCAGTCCTGAAGCAGGGCTTTCAGAACGGCAGCAGCACACTGTCCTGTGATGTCTCATTTATTAAGCTCTTCTCTACTTGATCACATATGTCTGTCATGGATTCTTTTTGCCACACAATAATGTCTTTTCCCTCATGATAAATATACACTAAAGTGTAGAGATTAAAAGAAAACATTTTGACCAACATTTTAATAGAATGTTTTCGGGGGGATGGTATATGACATCTACTCAAATCCCAAATTTTTGAAACTGAAATTTTATAACTGCTTCTAGAAATAATGTTTTAAATTTTTCTAAACTAGAGCCTTTATTAACCTGATTATAATGCCCTTCAATTAGGTGTTGTGCCACATGAATTGAAAAGTCTATTAGTAGGCATACTGTGATTATTTTTAAGACTGTCAGAGATAGGTCTTAGAGCAATTGGTGTCAATTCACGAAAGTAAATGTATTAGTCATGTCATGTCCTATTTACCCCACACTCAGACTTGCCATGAAAAGAATTCTCCACAAGATTTAAAAATATGAAAACTTTTACAGTTGATGAGAGCACTCAAGTAAAAATATGAATGAGAAAGACATTGAAACCTTTGTTGTCCTACACCGCTGATACATTGTCTTTTTAAATTGTCTTTTTTCTTACACTTATTTTGTTTCCAATACAAAAATGCATTAGAATGCTTCTAGTTCCTAAAATGCCTCTGATTACAATTACCTATGAGCACTGAGTCAGTAAACTCAGAAAGGTTAATATACATTCAACATATTTAATTAAAACTGATTTATGAAGGATTTTTCATTCTATTTTGCATGCCATCATCATAGAGAACAAAAGTGGTACAGATTCACTGAATAAGCAAAGGAATGATTCTATGAACTTTTACGGGAGACAAAAATGTCCCCAAAGTACTTTTTGACATCACTGTAAAACTGTTAACTCATTTCTGAGGAAACTCTATTTTATAAATTTTGAATATCTTCTTTTGTTATAAAATTCTAATGCTTATAAGTTTTGGTAAATAGAGACATATCACAACTTTAATATTCAAGAAACTACCAAAAGTTGAATCAAAAGAACCAGACATTTTGAAATCTAGTTCGCTATCTATTCCTTAAAAATATATCATTCCTTTTGACACAGTCATGCAGGTCTATAATGAACAAACTATCTCTACTGAGTAACGTTCAGTTTGGCTTAATAAATATTTCAGACAGTTATTCAAAAATCAGTGTAATTGAAAGCATCATGTTCATTTTCTCTTCTTTATGCAAAATCCTTGCACACATATTCAGATTAATCTTTTTCATTTGAATTTCGTTAACTTTGTATTGAATAATTATATCCTTCTGAATGGTGACGTGTACAAATCCTGTCTAACCTTTTGGAAATCAACTTGTTTTGTTAATGTTCTTTACCACCTTATATCATTAGGGATATTCATACATCATTAGTAAGGAAGTGCTATAGCCAGACTAATTCATTTTATTTTTCTTTGTTCATTTTCGTTTTTAACTGTGTATGTTCAAAAGAATATGTGACCCTCGTATTTGGGAAACAAACCTCACAAAATGTGAAAGAAAGCCCTGAAGTGCCTACTTTTATTTAAAAATAGAAATTTCAACGAATTCTTAAGGTGGACTATTATAGAACAGAATTATGATTTCTATCATCTAATGTTGAGGTTGAAACAGGTTTGTAAGTTTAAAACGTGTATGTAGGCATAGGCATCAAAGTTTTTGTTTTTACAATACTGAGTTTTGAATGCATAACTTTCAAAAATGAGCTACATTTCCAGTCTACTTTTATTCTTTTTTATTAGCATATATTTGTGATACATAATGATTACGTACATTTATTGCAAGTAAATGGTACATATACATATTGAAACTTAATCTTTTTTCTTCCCCTATCTCTCCCAGCTCCTTTATATATTTTTATTTCTTTAAATTTTGAAACAGGGACTTACTTAATCAATAAGTTGCCCAAACTAGGCTCGAACTTGCAACTATTCTGCTGCCTATAAATTTTTAAGTAAACTTCATTTCCCCAAAACTGAAGTTACCACATTCTTTTCATTACCTAAAATTTGTCTCAAAGGGCCACACAATTGCATGACATATGGCTATTTAGCTTTGAAACAAGATTCATTGCATCTACACTTTCCATATGACAAGTTTTTCTCCATGATTTAAAAGACAACACTCTCCTTCAAACACACTGTTGCTACAGGCCTATTTACAAATTATGAGGTCAAAGAATCTCAAGAAGAAAAACATTCTATGTGGCATATCATTGTGACATATGCCTCTGTCTTTTTTACTTTTTCTCTCTATATATACATCACATAAATATGCTAGACAGAAAATAAGTCAGTGCATTCAAAGTCTAACAAAGACTATTATCTAGACAGAAAGTAATACAGTGATACACCCATTTTTTATTCAATTAGTGTTAAACAGATAAAGATATTACAAATCTTTAAAATAGAGTAGTTGTTAGATGTAAAATTAACCATAAAAATCTGTGAGCTGTATATGAAATATGTTAATTTATATTTGAATATCTTCCCTCTAAAAGACATTCATAAGCATTATGGATTATTGAAAAGTAATAACATACTGTTGCATAAATATCAAATAAGATTACAGGCTTTAAATGGCTTCTGATGGTTCATAAATGAACTGGAGAGTGGAAAGATTTTAATTATCTTATAGAAGTAATTCATTCTCCTAACCTCAAAAGCTTCCAAAGAAAGACAATAGTTTCCTTTTAGGGATCATTACAGTTAAAATGCACTGTTTTTATTTACTTCTCTTGGATAATTTGTAGATGTTATATGCATAAAATGGCAAATCAAAAATTTAATTTGCAAAAGGGTAACTCTATCAATCATAGTAGGAAAGGCCTCAAATGACAAAACATTAAAATGAAAACAAGTTACATATAAGATCAATATGGGTTTACTCAGCAATGTTTACTGTATTGGATACACATAAATGACATGGCACTTCTAGTATTCTGCCACTAATCGGTTTTGCATGTTTTAAGTAAGTCATTTGGGTAGAGATAGTGAATAATTAAGTAATTCCAAACATGTGGTTATAGCCCAACATAAGGAAAATGGCAATGGGTAAGTGTTGACTCTCAGGTAATTTCCTCATACTTATTGCATCATTTTAAAAATTTCTTTGCAAAGCTATATAATAAAAATTCTCAAATGATCATTAAGTATTTGCTAAACAAATTGTATTAAGGTTGTTATCTTTTTTGTTAAAGAACAAAATCTGAGAAAATACATAAAATAACTAATGTAAAATACTATAGAAAGTTATTCTTAATAGCCATATGATTTATTTTGCAAAGTTAGAATAAAATCTGAGAGCAAAACAGACTATCAGTGAAACAGATATGTAAGGGAAACTAGCTTGGCCAATGTTTAGGCTTCTTCTATTTCCCGAAAGTCAGACATCTATTGTGTTCTTTCTACAATGTCTGGCTGGACCTGCTCACTGACCTGCTTCGTATTGATTCTTTTTTTCTGTACCGCCAAATTTACCTCATTCCGCTGGGCCAAACTCAATTACTATCTAATTTAGTTGATAAACTGAATCTTTAAAATATTATAGTGGTTTAAAGTGCTCTCTTTCAAAGGACAACATTTGCATTTTAATAAGGATTTTTGATGAATTTACATAAATTAGTAGCGATAGAATTTTAGTAACTAAGTATAGCATGTGAGAAAAGTGAAAGCAAAAGGCTTTTACTTCCTACCAAGAAAAGTACCAACACAGTAGCACCAACATAGAAGGCTTACTTTGCTAGAAATCAGCAGTAAAATAATAGCTAAGTGTACACCCTAGATACTTTGCACAGTAAATAAATATAGTAAAAACCTGTGCATGATGCCTAGTGTGTACCAGGTTATCAATATATTTGCTGCATAAAATGAAGAAAGAAGAACTACCTTAGAATGAATTTTTTTAAAAACAAATGTATAAATTTTTAAAACAAATTTCGCTAGTGGTTTTAGGGTTTACAGTATATAATAATTTACATTTTGGAATCCTAGAACTCAAACACGAATGATTTCTGCATGTGTTAATGTAGTTTTTCTTGGTATAGATGTAAGTGGATGGTTGAAGGAACTTTGTTATATTTCTCCATCTTTAAGCACAGTAGCCTAGCTAAATACTACTGTACATCCATCTGTTGGCTCTTAAATTGTCCTTCGGGTATTGATTTAAGTCATTAGGAGTGAACACATACAGAAGCAATTATTTAGGGTAGTGTCAGGCACAATTCTAAGCCACTTTAATTTTAGCTTTTTCATGGAGATCGCAGTGCTTATGAACAGACTGAAGGATGTGACCATTGCAGTCAAGGAATGACTTTTAATCCTTGATAATTTTCTTAAATAGTTCTATTCATATATCTAATATCTATCTATAGATATATTATAGATATATATTCATATATTCATTCCAAAATGTCAGGTTAGGAATACCCAGCATAGGAATGTTTTCATTAGTTCACATGTGAAAATGAAAACATATATAGTTTTATATATATATATATATTTATATATATATATGTATATATATAACAGTGACATAAGAAAAATAAGCATGGAATTACTTTACATTCCATAATTATATTCTGCCCTGCTATATCAATTAATTTCTATTTTCCTGTGGACATTCTATCTTGAGTGGAGTTTTTAGAATACATTCACAATATTATTAATTTCTATACACACTTGTCAAGTATCTCAGGAAATATAGCAGCTAATTATATCTAAATTATTTAATGTGATAATTCAGTTTTTATTTCTGAATATACATGTGTCCTGATTTTGGTTTTGAATGGTATTTTTCTCTGTTAGAAATATGAATGATAGTGAAGGTACCTTTAATTGCATTGTTCAAGATGATAGTCATTAGTCACACTTGACTATTTCCATTTAAATCTAAATTATGTAAAAGAAAATATAATTTAAAATTTAGTATCTCAGTTGTATTATCCATGTCTTATTTTGTTTTAACTTTTTTGAAATAAGACCTCATTATATGGCTCAGCCGTATCTTGAATTTGCTGTGCAGCCCAGGCTTACCTCAAACTTGCAATCCTCCTGCCTCAAGCTTCCAAGTGATGGGACTACAAGTGTGTGACACTAAGCCTGGACTAGTCATATTTTTAAGTACTCAATGTCCACAAGGAGCTAGTACCCATTGTGTTGAACAGTGTAGGTCTAAAACATTTCCACTACTGCAAGAGATTATTTTGGAGATCACTTGCCTAGAAAATCCAATATATTTTCTTTGTAAATACAATAAATATTCAAATGCATTCTGTGCAGTTTTCCAATCCTACTCATTCCATGTAATGGGATGTTTACTACTTACTTTGGTCAAAGGTACCTGAAGGACACTTAATAATATTCCATAGTGGCAATAATAAAGTATAAATCAACATTCTTCTTTTCAAATCGCTGATAAGATTAAAAACATAATAGGGTACACATTTTTTAATAATACAAAAACCCAATAACACAGAAACTAATAATTTAATTTTATGTGAAAACACTGACACTAGTCTTATATCTATCAGAAAATAATATGAATATGAATAAAAACATTGATAGGTTTCCTCACAAGGGAGATTTATACTGGTTACAAAAGTCAATTTAAAATGTCTTAACATCATTAAACATCAATCTTAAATCTTAAACATCAATCAACTTAGTGTTATACTATATCTGATTGATTTTATTACACTGATAATATTTTGCGTTTTCACATACACAAAGCCTAAATCTTCAAGTAACATCTGCTCAACTCTGAGGAAGTAACATACAAAAACAAAAAAACTGTTGGGAATTATATAAATATATATATGCATTATTTCTTTAAAATGTGCTCATTTATATACATGTGTATGTGTGTACATATAGGCACATAATATGAAAATGTTCAGCAAATGAGAAAACTTCATGTACACACTTTCTGTCCCTTCTAGGTAGACTTCACCTCAAAATAGCCTTTATGTAGATAGTAGAATCTTGAAGAATATATGTGCTAGAGACCCCAAATGATAGTTTCAAATGAAGTAAAAAAGTTCATAAAGTAAATGGTCTTTGAAAATGTGTAAGTGTGGCACAATCAGATATGGAAATTATAGATACGATGATTTTTGGGTATGTTTAGGATGATTTGCGGGAAGACACTGATTTAGAAAGATCCACTTGACCCGAGGCTGGATTAGTACCTGTTGGTTTGCTTTATGTCCGCATCAGTGAGGAGTGGCTATAGCTGATGACAGCCTTATCTACACCCCTGGCTAATGAGATCAGAGATGTTTTCTTGTATGTATTATTTTTTGGAGTGGTTCCTGATTATTAAAATATTTTTCAGCAGAAAAAAAAATTCCTTTTTTTTTGTTTCTCAGTAAATCATCATACATGAAAACCCCCAAGCTAAGAAATTTCATACCCTGACTTAAGCATGGAAAGAGACCTCAGGTTATTTCAAGAGTCACAAGAGATTGGAAGCAAATGTACAAAGCTGTGATTCCACAGATGAAATGCATTAGTAGAGAGCATTAATGAAAATAAAATAAGAAACCTCAAAAATAACATTAGGACATAGTACATCTATTCTTTGTTTTTGAAAAATTTAAAAGATAACTTAAAAGAGAAGAATGGTCACTGCTAAAAATAAACTCAACCAGAGGAAGAAAAATATCCCAGAATTTGAAGAAAAAAAATAGATAGAAAAATAGTAAGGAAAAAATTAGAGCATTGGAAGATAGATCCTATATATCTAATATGTACATACGTACCAGAATGAGAAAAGAAAAATAGACAAATGATAATAATAATTTAAATAATCATAAAGGAAAATATTTTCAGAGCTAAAAAATTGGTTAAAATGCAAATGAAGATAACAGCATGCAATGTATTAACCATTATTACCCTCCTATCAACTTGTTTTGAAATTTTTTTCTTTTTAAAATTAAAAAAGTATAACGAAAGACAAATATGCAAATTTTTACTCCTACAAATGACTCCCGTTGATATTTTACATCATTCTAAACATTTTTCTCTGCACATGAACATAATGTGTATACCTCCATGAAATTATGACCATGATACATGTATACTTATTAAGCTTTGATTTTCACTTATAATGATAAAATGATTTTTAAAAACATGAAAAAACTAAAGATGAAAATGTTAATCAAATATCAAGATAAATTAAATACTAAGTTGAAGCACTTATTTAGAATTATACTGAATTATACCCTGATGAAATTTTTGAACTTCAAAAGGTGAGATATGGGTCATCTCACTGAATTTTTGAGAAAAACTTTTGAATATAAAGAAAAATGAGATTTGGACTAGAATCAGAATTCTAACTGGTAACAACAGAAGCTAGGAAAAAGTGGAAGTTGAAAAGCATTGGAAACTATAAGATAGTTTTCCTCAATTCACAGAGCCTACTAAAAAACAGATTTGAGAATGCTATTTATTATCCAATAAATTTGAAAAGTAAAGACTTTAAAAGTATACATTAGCATGCCTGTAATCCTAGAACTTGGGAGGCTAAGGCAGAAGGATCGCTGGAAGTTCTAGGCCAGCCTGGACTACAAAGTGAATTCAAGGCCAGCCCAAACTGCATAATGAAACCTTGTCTCAAAAAGACAAAAAAATGTACACATCCTTAGGTATTTTTATGAGGAAATTTCTCAGGTATTCAAAACAAATGAAATAAAATGTGATAAACAAGTAGAAACAAGGAGAAAACAAAGATATATAAAAGTAGTGATGGAGAATGAACTTTATAACGTTTGTGGTTAAATTCAATGGAATAATGATTGTTTACTTGTAATTTAACAGATAACATGACTTTTTGCAGTTGATAAAATACTACAAGGGATAAGTAATAGTAGCCAACAACTAAAACGACAAATTATTGGTTTTAAACTGGCTTGAAAACAATGGGGAGTTTGCTCATTAAATCATTTTGGTGGGGAGAGTAATGCTAATTTACTTTAGTGTAACACAACAGAAATAAAGATTTAAGTTTTATTTTCAGCAATAGGAAGCTAAGCACAAGTAAAATGGAAATTTAGGGTGCAATTTCTAAATAATCTGGCAGTGGTGGAGGGATACAATAGAGTGCAGTGAAGAAGCTAATTAATGGCAAAATAATGGCCAAGGGTCAGGAAGAAATAAAATATGTACATGATAAAATTGTAACTTTAAATACAACAGGAGGAATATTCACAACTATACAATTGAAAGAATGGCCAGAAAAAAACTGAGTTAGTTTAAGTTTCTCAATGAAAAAATGAAATAATCTCAGACTGGGTTAAAATACAAACTTCATTTATAATCAATTTGTGAGAAACACACCATAAACAAAATCACAGTGGTGCATCATATAATGAGGGATGATGCCATATCAGGAAAATAAATTTTAAAAAGTAAAGTGCAAATGATAGTAACAATGTTGCTCAGGGACAAAAAACATTAGATAGAGCCAAGAGAGCCATTGGAATGATAAATGTCACAGCTCATAAAAAATAGAATCCATGAATAATGCCCCAAATATTTGGCTTCATTCTACATACAGTCAAAAAATACTACAAATTAAAGTAGAAGATGATAAAATCACAGCTTTAGTTGGTACTTTGCATATACCTCCTCCATAATTTGCTAGATGAAAATAAGCTAAATTCAATCTGCATTTTGTGTGCATTGGGAAATACATACTATTTTTCAATATTTCTGAGATCCTAAAAAAATCATATATCCAGAAAGAAAATTTAGAAAAGGATTGAAAATAGAGATTTTTACAAGTTACTTTTTATCATAATTTAATTCAAAAATGTAGCTGAATAATGGAAAATGTTTTGCTTCATTTCTTAATGCTTTTATAAAGAATGCATCAGATCTGTATGCATCGCCTGAAGAAATGTTCTTGACAGATTGGTATATTTAAAAATCATATATGGAATGATGGAATATGTTTAAAAATAGTGAAAACATCTATATATAATTTTCAGTTAAGGATCAAAAATATACCAAAGATAAAATTAAACTCAACATTTCTTATTTCAGAATTTACAATAGGAAGAAATGGAAAGTATTAATGTATTCTGTTGTAGTGTTGAACTGTTACACTAGTAGGAAGACTTCAAATATAACAAGACAGAGCATTGAACTAACATTAAATAATACAAACAAAAAGGTTGTAGTGGTAATGCTTTTTTAAAAAATGTTAGTTACTAGTAAGTGTGGTGCCTTCTAGTTGACTTTACCAGACACTTTCCACTTAAATCAAAGCTAAGGCAGGAACTAGTAATTGACTCTGCGATGTATGGGAGCATAGACCAAGACAATATGCATAAGAAGGCAGGATATGTGCATCATAAAATGTTTTTACATCTTCACTTAAAACAACATTGATGCCGCTCACTGCAAATCCAATTGACTACATAAGAGTCCTGGCAAAGAGTGGTAGATGCTGTTGCACGTGAAGAAAAGAGAATTATATTTAGCACTAAGATTTCTGAAGATGGGTGAGTAACAGCAAATGGAAAATAGCATTGTTATGTGAAGGCATCTAAGGGTATGTCTATTTTGACTTATCTTCAGAGTCCCAATTTATAACTCCTGAGGAAAATACTCAAACCAACAAAGAGATTTAGCTAAGGTTTAAATAATCAATAAAGTGGCAGTTATTGTTCCTTTAGAGTTTTCTAAGGAGTGCTTCGATATTTCCCATGGATTCTAACTTGCTTTACACTGAAAAAATTTCCTTTTGATTGACAAATTAGGCCATATTTTATCTAAGTGCCCTTAATTTGAAGGGGCGCTGATAACATTGAAATATATTACTAGTACTATTAATAAGATGGTATGACCTAATTCAAATGCATCTATTTGATAAATACTCCACGTTCTATTTGCCTTTTAAATATTTGCAATATTTTTATATGACTGTATGAAATGTAGGAATTATAAAACAGAACTTTTAGAATGTGACTAAAATATTGACAGAAAACTACAAATATTATCCTTTCTACAAGTTCAGCAGGCATTTTCTCAAAAGCAAAATACGGATTTAACAAATAACATGTATATCAATATGCATATGACTATTTAAGATAATGTGCAACATACATGGCATATGTATATGTGCACACAAATGCATAGATACATTTATAGATAAGGTCCATGTCAGCTGGCAGCACTAGTTTATGAATTAGGGAGTTAATACATCATAAGCTATTATGCGTTAAGCACTTTTATATCTAAATAGGGAAAAGAGGGTTTCATTAGTTAATTTTATTTGTGAATACTCCACTAAAACAAGCAAATTTTCCATAAGCATAAGTCAAGCCAATATAAGGATAAATATTTGCAAATTACTTGTGTACTGTGTCTCTCTTTCTCTCTCTCCATCTCTTCCCCTTCTATATTTTCTCTTGCGTCATATCCACACAGTCACTCATGTTGCCCTGTGCCAGAGTCCCTAAAGACCAAGTGTCTCTCTTTTCCTTACTACCTTGCTGCAGGTATTATTTTGTATTTTCATCATTTACTCTTTCCTTTACATTTTGGCTTCTAACCTATTGGGGGCAAAAATTCTAGATAATTATGTTTATTATCACTATTTTTATACTCAAAGGATAATAAAGATCCTTACAAAAGAAAAAGATAAGTCATCACATAAAAAATATGAGTAAGCTTCCAAACTTTACAAAACCAATTTAGGGAATCCAGAGGCCTTTTGTTCTTCTTGATTCCTGATTTTTAGCTGTGGTCCAGCTAAGTTACGATGTCCATCTGACTTCTGAATAATGGATGTGCTGCTATGTGCATAGTAACTACTGCATTTCATATTACTAGCCTCAAATAATATGATTTACCAAGTCACAAAGAACTTCAAAATATGATAACAGTCATTGAACAAAACTATTGTTTTCTTACTAAAGAGTATCTTCAAGTTTTTCTTAGCTAGTCTGAATTTAATGACATTTTGGGGTTAATTTATTCCACTTTACAATCTAAATAATTTCTCTTGAAGAAGATTTTTTTGGGGTCAGTATTCCAGAAAATATCACTGTATTTTCTCATGACAAAGAGAACCATAAAAAATTTTGGCTAGATTTCGGAAACAGCCCAAATGTCCATGAACTGAGGAATGGATAAAAAGTTGTGGTATTTTTATATAATGGAATACTACTCAGCTATAAAGAATGATAAACTTGAGGCTTTTATACATAAATGCAACTAGAAACCATACGCATAAGTGAAGTGAATCAGACTTGCATGTGTGAACACCATATTGTCTCATTAGTGTAAGGCACAGAAAGAGTAAATAAGATTCAAAAGTTACAATAGATAAAGTAAAAGGCAAAGAAACTGCTCAAATAGAAATTATATTCTTTGATCAATCTTGCAGGCATACATCTGGTGGCCTGACCAATTACTGTGAGGATAACAATGTGCAATATAACAACCATTGTTAAATTCGTATCATCTTGTTTTGAAATTCTATATCATCATTGTTTTTTGTTGTTGTTGCCATTTTGCTTTTGTAGTTGTTTTTTAATTTTTTGCTTCTTGAGTTTTCTTTTTTTTTCACTTTAAAATAAAAAAATTACTTTTCCACTCAGTGAAGGTTAAAGTTTTAATTCTAAGAAATCATATTCACATGATCACTTTTGAATCTTTCATGATCATATATTTTAAAAGGGGAATAAGCTGAAGTCTTAAATATACTTTTTGTTTCCAACCTTTTTGTGTAACAGCAGCTATGATAAATATAAAATATTGCAACAAATTAAAAAAACTAATATTTTAGTCCTAAAGTTTCATAAGTGATTGAATTTCCCTGCTCTGTATCTCTGCATCCAGTTTAAGTCTTTTAGAAGCGTTTTAACTAAAATGATGACCATTAAGACACTTTCTAAATTATGCAGAACTACGTTATGTTTTTTCTAATTCTAGCTACTTGGAAATGGTGGATGTAAGAAAATAATGGATAGTACTATAAATGAATTAAAATTATGTTCAGTTTTTTGAAATTCAGTTTTCACTTTCAATTTGGTAAAACACAGAAAATGTTTTAAAGTAAACTAATTTATTTTTTGGATGCCAAATGATGCTATTATGAGCTCTTTATTTCACTGAAACAAAAAAGTGGATTTAAATCCAGCAGACGAATTCTTATTTATGTATTTATCTGTTTTCGCAGTGCTCTACCACTGAGTTACATCCCCAGGCTTTTTTATGTTTTTTGAGATAAGATCTCACTTATTTGTGTAGGTGGGACTTGAACTTCTCATCCTCCTGCCTTAACCTCCAAAAGTGCTGAAATTATATAGGGTTGCTCCACTATGCCCAGTCCCACAGGATTAAAATACTTATAAACAAGCAAACACTTCTTTGGTACTTTTATTGCTTGTATTTATTTTAAAAATTAAGCAGGAATTGTGATACCCTAATTTCACCCTCTATGCATAGTCATTTTTATATTTATTGTTTAATTGGGATAAAAGAAAATTCCTGAATCTCATTCTCATGAATAACTCTTATTGGACCAGTATTTCCTGCCAAAAAGTCATAAAAATAGGAGATAATGATACGTTTTAGTGCTTTCCCTTCCTCATTCTAGAAAACCTCAGTCAACCTCCATAGAAATTTGGCATGAATTTTGCCACTTTGTGTGATTAAGTTTCTCAAAGTTTATGGTTTCCAGACTCTATTTCATAGGTCAATAAAAATATTACCAAAAATGCTAAGGAACCAAATAAATTTCCTCCATTTACTTATTTTAGTAAAGGCCATAGTAATGAAGTGATAGTAATAAAATACAAAAGGTCATTTTAACACCTCTCAAACTGAATAAAGAACAAATTTTAAATAAATTTAGCTTTATTAAAAACTTGAATTTGCTGTAATTTTTTTTCTTTGGACCAGGGAAAGCTATTGACCACGGCACATTAGCTGTGGGGTATCACTGACTTAAGTGTACAGAGCAAGTCACTCTGAACTGCAGAGAATTCCACAGGAAGATGCCATTCATTCATATAATGTATTTTTTATTTTGTGTCTGCCCTATACCAGATTCCACATACATTGGGGAAATACTTGTTGAAAGGGGACGCAAAGCCCCTGCCTTCATGGAGTCCACACTCAAATTTAATGAAAAACTTATGAACAAGTAAGCATATAAACATTTCAGACTGTGACACTTATTAAAAGCAAAGCATGACTGATGTTTTATAATGTTCTAGAATGAGATGGGAAGGATGGCAGGAATATTATGAAAGACATCAGACAAGCTGTTGAAGAAAAGCCATGTGCAGAGGTAATATTTATGCTGCACTTGAAAGATGACAGAAGTAAGCAAGTGAAGATCCAGAAAAGTGGCCCTCAAGTCAAATGCCACACAATAGCAAAGCTTCGGAAGTGGAAAACATATTGGCAAGTTTAAAGAAGAGAAGGGCTTTGTGATAGCAAAGAGATGATTTTGCCCTGGGAAGGCCAAAATATGAAGGTATCTAGTTTTCTCAAATTAACTTTTCACACGAGTAAACCCAAACTTGCCTATGATGAAATGAATTGAAATATGGTACACTTAAAATTGATAATATGTATGATGTACATTTGTGGTTATTGACATACTAATCGCTTAACAAATTTGAATTTTGAACAGATCTCGAATGGAGTCATAAACACTATAGACAACTCCAATTCGGTAAGTAATTCGTGTGTTTATTTCTTTGTCACACAGACATTGTAATAGTTAAGAAGACACTTATGAAAATTATTACTATTTTTTTTTGATACCAGGGCTCAAACTCAGAACCTCGTGCTTGCCAGGCAGGTGCTATGCCACTGAGCTATATCCTGGGGCCTTATGAAAATTGTCTTCATAAAATTTTCCTAAGTTATTTGGCCTGGCAATACAAACTCCTGTATTATTATCCAGCTAAACACTCAATAATGGCACAAGTTTATACAGATACATACCTTTGAGTTCCATATAATCCTTGCGTCATTTATTCTTGAATTAGTCACAAGTAAATATAGTTTTCCTCTGTTTTATAAGTGTCCAAATAATTATTTAAAAATTTTAAAGGTTTTCATGATTACAGCATGTCGTATTGAATTTCTGAATGCAATTAACTTGGATTTTTAAGTAGTTGATTATTAGATAGCTAGTTATTACTAAATGCATATTGAATTATACTCAAAAGGTTAAATAAATGGTAAAAATAGAATTTTCC
This sequence comes from Dasyprocta punctata, assembly GCA_004363535.1. Taxonomy (NCBI): domain Eukaryota; kingdom Metazoa; phylum Chordata; class Mammalia; order Rodentia; family Dasyproctidae; genus Dasyprocta; species Dasyprocta punctata. The sequence goes on along the minus strand of RJWM01000106.1, from coordinate 55,864 downwards.
AGCAAAATTGTGTCATATAAAGAAGTCTCTGTAGATAAATGCATTTGTATTACTAAAGATAAAACCAAGTTTTAAACACAAATATGTTAGACACTACTGGTTCATAAAGGAGAACAGGAGGATAATCAGATAACGCAGCAAATTTAAAAACCTTATAATCCTTTTTATTTAGTGAAAAATCAAAGTGGGTAAAGCTATACACTTGAATTAATTTTATTCATCTGTTTTCAGAATATGTTCCATACAATGAGAGTCTTAAGTAATCACTGAAAAATCAGAATGATTCACAGATGGTGTGAATGATTTAATTATTTTTAACCATTTGTTTCAGGCATGCTCAGAAGGATATTTCCAACTCCATTGCAGAAGCCATCTGAGCTTTCTTCCAGCTGGTGCTCCATATTTTCAAAGCAAATTTAGATTGGAGAAAATTACACTTTTTATCGTTGTGTTGCAAACGAAGGTCAAATTGCTGTGTATAAATTCTTGCTCTTTTCTCTCCTCATTGTATGAGCTATATTTATCAAATACCACATCTTTTGTCTGACTGCTATGGATTTGCCTGTGCTTTTTTATGTTTTGTGTTGTCTGGTACATAGGAAGCAATGGATAAATGTTTATTGAATGAAAGAAATAACAATTGCATGTATTTAAAGGAAAAATGAACATAGTCTCTCAGTAAGTATATGGAATTGTAACTTCAGTTCAACATCACCACTATTTGGAGGTTGTCATTAAAAATAAAAAAAGAGGCAAGATACTAATAAAATAAAATAGTGTCTCCAATACCTTCTTACACTAAGGAAACAATGTTTTCATCTTGAAATTTTATCTTCACTTTGGCACCCTTTCCTCTTAATTTTACAGGAACTAAGGCAAGTTGTGTGACCAACTGTAGTCATTTTCGGCTGTTTTAAGTACTGTAGATACCCTTCATAAAGATCTAGTCTTTTATATGTCATATTAAAGAATGAATGCAATATCATGAGATAAAAGTAACTGGGCTAATAATTTTAATTTTACTGAGCAAAGTTAAATTTTGTTTTGTGTCCTTAAGCAAATGAGAATTCACAATGAGAAGTATCAAATTATTTTGAAATAGTTTTATCAAATGTAATAACTTCAAAGCTGTGGTATTTGTAGGAGACACAATATCAATTTTAATGAAGAAAGTTACTTCATCAGATGCAAAAATGAGTTAAGTTCTAATTTTGCCAAAAATATAATATATATGAAAATATTAATAATGAATCAGACTTAGTTTTTATTGTATATTACTGAAAATGTATATTTGACATTAGTATTTCCTGAAGAATGCGTAAAATTTCCACTTGATAGCAAAGTTTAACAGTCTATTACCATAAGAAAGGTAAATTACCATAAGAAAGATAATATTATTTTTTAATTTGACACAAATTGAATTATGAATACAGTCCATTACTATAACTTTAATTCATAACATCAACAAATACAAAGTTACACACCTAACATAGCCAGAAATGTACCTATAAAAAATTGGGAATCGTGACTCTTGCCTGACACATTTATTCTAAAATTTTTACTATACTATATTATCAAGAGCAAGCTATTTGATAGAATATTTATAAATACAGTAACATGTTAGAAAATTTTATGTATAGAATGGTAAATTCTTTTAACATTAAAGATCATTAAATTGTCACAATAACGGTTTGGACTAAAGAGATTCAGAAAATCCAAAGTCCTGTGTTAATATTTTCATTTACTACCCTTGAAAAATCCAACTAATGTTCTTAAACCTCGATACTTTTGTGTATATTTCCCCTCTACTTTTCAAAAGCATAATATTCTTTGTGGTATGTTAACGGTTCTCTAAAATTACTAAGAAGCACAATAAAATTTTTATATCAAAGCAATAAGAGAATGACCATCATTTTTTCATGAATTAAAAAATAGATACAAAGTGTCTAGTTACTGTTTTTGGTGTTGAGGACAAAGCACAGAGGAACAGTCAAAATTTCTTGCACTATTGTGTCTCTTACTCTAGGAAGGGAAAAATAATTCATTAAGATAAAGAGGGGAAACACTGAGACACAGAGAGACAGAGAGAGAGAGACAGTGAGAGAGAACTTACTAGGAGCAGTTTTAAGTAAAGTCTTGAAGTAAGAAATAGAGGGAACCTTATGGATAAATGAGGAAATAGTATTTTAGGCAGAGGGAGCACACAATGCAGAGTTCAGTGAAGAGATGAATATTAGAGCAGAGTAATCAAGAAGTAGAGTATTAAGAAGTAAGGCTAGAGAGTTAATGGTGGGCCCTGGCCAGGTATTATATCCTTTGAAATTCTTTTAAGGGATTTGGATTTCAATTTAAAGTAGATGGCAATCTATTGAAAAATTTTTTTATCAGTTATAGGTCTGTTTTGTATTATCAAACTATGGGCTTTTATTGTGTTGAGAGTAGGTAAAGGAATGCAAAGGTAGGTTTATACCTGAAAATTTGACACTAATGCCTCCGCAATTCAAGGAAGAACAGTAGGAAATATCCTATAGCTCATAATAAAGTCATGAGATGTGATGAAAAGAGCAATGCACGGATATGAAAGACAGAAAATGGAAAATGTTCAAGGACTGAGCACTGTAGCATTAGAGGAGAGGGGTCCCGGTCACCGTTGGAGACCAAAAAGAAATGCAGGTATGAGGCAAAATAGGTGAACTCCAATCAATCTCATTCTCAGGTTTCACTCAGTATTTTAGTTATTTTAAGCAATATCCAATATTTTAATTATTTTATGTTTAATGCATAAATTAGATAATTTTACATATAGTAAATATTTCTTTAAGGCTTATTTTCATTTACCATTTTTGTTGTCTATCATACCTCCTTACTGCTCAATTTTTCCAGTCTCACCTGGGAGTGGTAGTTTGTATCTTCTATCCTAGCAATTGGAGGCTGAGACAGAAGGATCACATATGGGAGCCCCAGCTTGGCAGTTTAGAAGTTTGCAAAGTCCCTGTCTCAAATAGATAAATAAATATATAAATAAATAAATAAATAAATCTGGAAATGTAGCTCAGTGTGAAGGACCTGTGTTCAGTCTCCAGTGCTGCCAAAACAAAAAGAAAAAAAATTTCATCTCTGGTTATTTTATAGATTAAAAAAAAAAACACCCTGATGTCCTGTCAATGAGAATTTCATGTTAGTAAATTCAGGTTTTGTTTGTCAGAAAACATCTTTACAAGAATGTAATAGTTGAGAGTTTCTATAAGTATACAATTTTGTGTTCATAGAACTTTTTTTCCTTTTTTGAAGGTATTCTCCCACCATCTGGCTTTTATCATTGCTAGAAAATCAGTTGTCATTTTAAGTGTTATTACACTTAAATCTGTCACTTCAGCTGTATTGAAAACTCTTTGTTTTTAGAGTTCATCGTGGTTATATATCTATATCTATATCTATATATGTTTATATGCTTGACATTTGTTCAATTTTCTACCTGAAATATTGATATTTTTACTAATTTTGAAAAAAATTTAACCAATGATTACCTTTAATATTGCCTTTTCTTCACTGTGCTTAGATGGCAACGCTTGAAGTTTCTATACTTAGACAGAGGCTTCATTTTTATCTCTGTGTTATGTCTAGCAGAGGTCACATGTAGTATTTATCCCAACATGGTTTTGAAAAATTTTGTAGCCATTAGACACTCACTTCAGTTGCAGTATTAGATAAGATGGTGCGCTCATTTATGGCACCCAGGGGGAAGCAGATTTCACCATACAGTTTTTAACCACACATTTCAAGTTCATCTATTGTTTAAACTTTTAAAAAATTTTCCTTATATCCAGAAAATACATGCATTCGGAATGAGAAGTGAGAGACAGTGTGGCATCTTTTGGGAAGTTGATTCTAACTCTTTACCAAATAGCCATTAAATTCATTATATTGTATGAGAAATCAGTACAAAAATTACCAAAGAAATGACAATAGCCATTATAATCATGAAGAATCCAGAAAAATACAGAACGTTAACATATCTAATTTCTTTCTTAACCCTTGTGATATCCTAATTACAAAATTGAAGCTGAGAGAATGAAAATTCTATAAGCAGCTATGTCCTTGTTCAAAAATTTCCTTACTGACAATTATTAGTCTTTTATATTCACAACTCCATTTACTAAAGAACATTCTGTCTCTAAATAAGAAAATTAGCTATGTTCTCAAATTCTCCAAGGATGTTGCATTGGCAACTGATAATCTTTGTTTTATTTCAAGGCAAAGAAAAAAATCTGCGTGGCAATTATGCAAAGAAAATGTTTTCTCCTTATTTTATTCTCAAAAAGAAATGCTTTCATTATGAGACAGGAGAAAAATTGCAAAAAAAATGTGCTCTGGTATGCAGAATCTAGGCTTAAGCACTATTTTACATAAAGTGGTGACAAACAGCTGTGTGATTACTTTTCTTGTACATCTCTGTTTAATTTTTAAGACAATCACAAGAAATAGACACACTATTGCACTGTGATGGTTTTCCCGAATTTCTCAAAAATACTACTTCTTGACACTATTTAAACATGAATCCCATCATCAATCTGGAATGAAATTTTCCTTTATGCCACAACTGTGCTTATGTGAAAATCTGTTGAATCTCTCATACAATTTCATAATCATATTATTAAACATACTGAAAATACTTAGGGTAAGAAATATTTACTTAATCCAGTGTTTTTTCCATTCATGTGAGTATCAGATTATATCCCTTTCTTCTGAATAACTTCCACTTTAATTTGGAAAGCACTGATGTATTATATATCTTAGTTTTGTCATTGGGCACATTTCAATGACAAGGTCACTAGTATGCTTAAAGTAGATGCATGCCAGAGATTTTGTAGATAAAATTATTTAAATTTTAAAATACTTTAAAATTTTAGTGGGCCTATGTTCACAGTATAAAGCTGTTTTCATTTTACCGAATTATTCTCTCAGGAGCTAATTTAAATACTTCTGTGACGTTTAGAGTGATGTATGAAAAATATTAACATACCACTAACTTTTCAGGGATGTGTATATTTTTGAAATGTGTACAGTTAATATTGTTGAAAAAACCTATTACGATTAATCTGATGTAGTAAAAGTCTTCCTTTGTAATATATATTTGTAACCCTTCTCATATTCATGCTTTATTATGACACTACTAAATTTCAGTAATAATCTTTCCTCATTATTCTCATTTCTAGAAGTAACTGTAATAAAAACTATTGTTCTGATCAGCAGTCTTAAAATTCATTTTAAATGTAGACAGTATAACATATTTTGGAATCTAAAATACTTACACCACAGCTCCAGGTTATGCATCAATGTCCTACTAAATATTCATTGTCCCTAAGTGCAAAAATGGCTAAGAAAGTTATAGGACCTATGCAGAAATGTAGGTGAAAATATTCTATGAAAAACAGCTACCTATGTGGTTTCTGAAATTGAAATGAAGCTAGCGTGTTTAAGTATAGAAGAAATAGCTTCATACCTCAATGGCAGCAAAATACCCAAACAGGAGATAGTTTGAGTAATGAGTGACAGGCAGTGGCTAGACAATGTAGAAACCCATAGGATTTCACTGAAAGGGTAACAGGCAGCAGGGCTTTGATACAATATCATTTCTACCACAGAAATGAGTCCTCTGATATCACCAGAATGAGTACAGTGTAGGCGGGAAAACAATGCAGGCAAGCATTAGAGCTGCATGAGCATCATGAGAGATGGTTTTGTAGAGTTTCTGGTATACAGATACTGAGGAGTGTGTTGTTCATTTTTACTTTTTGAGACAGTGCGGTGCAGGCTGGCCTTGAACACACTTATGTAGCCCAGGCTGGCCTTGAATTCACGGCGATTCTCCTGCCTCAGCCTCCCTCCCTAGTGCTGGGATTACAGGAGTGAACCACGAAGCATGTCCCTGAGCAGTGTACTGATGAAAGATGTATGCTGCAGGTAAATGAACAGAATTTCAAATCAATTATGTTAATAAGCAATAAGAAGTATCATGGATAACATGTAGGTTTTTTTATCTAAATCAAAGCGCAACTTAGCAACATCTAGAGATGTTAGTAGGCACCAATTAATTTAGATAAGGGTTAGGAAAAGGGTAGTGGATCACTTACTCTTGATTGGCTGTTCAGTGACTGAGACTTCTATTGGGTATTCCAGACAAGAAACAAGAATTTGAGTGTAAAATTCTGAACATCAGCATTATATTCTTCATTTTTGAGGTCGCAGGATAGCCAGGACAATGGCAGTTACTGTATTTAGAAAACAGCCAATTTCTTTCCTTCTAAGGTGAATCTGTTTGTTTTGTTCTCCCTTTCAGGGACAGGCCATGTTTACATACTTTTCTAAAGCTTTATTATCAGCTCTGCCTCCTAGACACATGACAGTTGGCAAAAATTCTCATGAAGTACATAATCCAGTAGTCCTGGATCTGTTGATACCATCTAGAACTGGTCTCATATTTATTGTATCATTCTTCATGTGGGGTCAGTTAAAAAAAAAAAACTTCCCCATTTTCATAATACTCTGTGTTTTCCAATGCTGCACTTACCAGAATTTTAGTAGCTTGCTACAAGATAATTCTAATAAGTCCTTTTTTATTTATACAAAAAATTATACACCTTTTTATAGCTTCATCCTTCCTTCTGCTTTAATCTTCCCTTTTCCACAAGTATGTTTAGTCATATTTTTAGCCAAAATAAATTACATTTATTTTACCTTGTCTGAATATATTTTGTTTGTATTCTTCAATCATAGTTTACCCGGTATTTGAAAATTTGTCTAGTATTTTGAAGATCTTCCCACATTTGTTGTATTCTTATAGCTATGGCTTATGAAAAGTCTGCCATGGATATTGTCACCTGGAAGCATTCAGTTATTTATCTTCAGCAACTTTTATGATACCTTCTTGGTCATTTGATGTTTGAATTTCAGTCAGAGTTAGTGAGCTGTGGACTCACTTTTATTTTTTCCACACTGATAGAGTTGTATTCAATGTGAGGACACATGCAAATTGAAATTTATTCAATTTTATGAAATGTCAGCTACATATTATAAAATAGTATCTTTCTTTTATGTTCTCCATTTTTGTAATCTGAACCTTTTATCATGTGCATGTTTGAGCTTTGTATTGTATTCTCCACATCTTATCCTACTTTTGGCAAAGCAAAATTTTCCTCAGCAACTTTCAATTAATATATTCCTTTGATTTGTTATAAATATGCTTTTTAAAAAGTTGCTTGAATCATTTTTACTAATCAAATTTTTCTTTCTGGACTTAATATTTTTTCACGTCTTCCCATAATTTTTCAAAATGACCTGCACTAATTGTAAAACTCTGTTCTTTTTTTTATTTTTGAGCAATAAATTGCTTATTTTAAAGTTCTTTTCTGACTATTCTCTCATCTCTAATTTCCTTAGGTGTATATTCACCTTTTGGCATTAGCTTCTAATGTTGCTTAGACAAAGAAAATTTTTCACATCCATTGTAATTGTGATCTGTGAGCTTACTTTGTTCAGGAGTTCCATGTGAGCCTTTGGCTGTGGGAGTTTCTTCACTGGGTAATTTTGCGGTTGAATTTGATTGGGATATCTGAGATTAATTGTCAAATATTACTTATAAGCTCGCTGAAAGGTATGTGTGTGTTTCAACTCTGAAGTTTTCAATGTCTTTCTTTTACTTACTTTGCTGTTTTCCTTCACGTGAAAGATAATGCTTCAAATAGAGTTCTGTCAGTAAGTTTAGGGAGAATCATGCCTCTCATTGATGGTCATCAAGTTTACATGAAATTTTCTGAAAATAAGCTGGGAATTTAGACAAAACTGCCTGCTGAGGGTTTATGACATCCAATTAATATTTGCATTGACCAAAATATATTGGATATCCTCTGCTAATACCACTTGAAACAAATGGTACATACCGAGCCTAAATCTCTTAATGGCTTAGAAACATATCATGTTTTTACAATCTGTGTCTTTTTCCATGTTAACACATAATATGGTAAGCATTTTACAAATAGCATCTTATTTCACTCTACAAACATGCATACTCCTTTTGCAGAGATGAGAAAAATGAAGCTGTAAGAGGTTTACCCATGATCATAGAGCTAGCAAAACAATTTATATTCAAGATTATTCACCCCAGGAAATATTACTCTTACTAGGCCACGCTGTTATTGTAATGCATCCTGCAGAAAAAAGTTTGTTATCTTCAATTTATAGTCGGTGCTGGTCTTGAGCAGCCTAGTCTCTAAGACAACAGGAAATACATAAAAATTGATCGCATTACTAAGTAAGGAGTAGCTTCCATATGGTGAATATCCAGAGACAAATTTGACCTGCTCTCTCCCAGTCTGTTGTCCCTTCTCTATTGCCTCCTACTTTTCTGGAGGAGTATCACTGATATATATATAGTATACTCTGCATTGGCCTATATTTCTGTCTGGGTTCTTTCACTTAAAGGCCATAATCACCTCATGGTTCTTTGCCATAAAGTCCCAAACCTTTTCTGAAGTTTATCTTGCCATGCATTGTTCTGCCATGGACATACTCCCCTAAGTGAATTAAAATTACACTGAATTATATCATTCCTGCAGCTTTCTTTCTAAGATAATGAAAATCAATTTTTCATGTTAAACTTATTTCTCAAATACTAGGAGGTTACAATACTGCCTACTGTGTTGAATTGTTGCTGTCATGGTATGAATGAGTGACTAAAAATTTCGAGCTGATAACTAGAGAGAACAGAAAGGGAATCTTAAGGGAAATAAAGATGAGATAAATCAAGAAGGAGAATGCAGGGGGATGTAAGGAATTCTGAAGTTATGAAAATCTATGCTGCATCAGGTCTATGATACTATTATTGCAAATGTAACTTTTCATGAAGCTCTTCACTTGTGGCTATCTCAAATGACTCCATGGTGGAAGAATTGAGATGGACATCTCTAATTAGTGACCATGGTGAAATCAGGTCTTCAAATATAGTAGAAATCAATAGAATATAATATTGTCATTTTTATCTATGTATCTATGGCTATAGCTACTTATCTACCTATTAAAATCCAATGCCAAATAATATTAAATGTGTTATAATATATACATAGACAAAAATTAATATAGAAAGTTCCCTACAGTCTGCATTTTGGAAATATCTTATATAAATAATGTTTGACAAGTCAAATATATCTTAGTATTTTACTCTAATTTGTATTTTTAAATTTTTATTCTGGTTCACATATCCTTCCTTTATTTCATCACTGTTATACAAATATTTGTAGAGCATCTACTATGTTTAGGGACATACAGATTTTAAGTAAGTGGTTTATGGAGATTTTGAGGTCTGTGTCTGCTGAACTTTAAAGCACTAGTAAGTTAACATGGCTAGATCATAGCAAATTTTAATCCTACACATTGGGAATGACAAGACAGAAGAAAAATTGAAATGGAGAAATGAGTATGTATCATATAATTCAGAGCAAAGGACTTCTTTGTAAATGACCTTTTAAAACAAAAAAAGCTATTTTACTAGAATTTTCTTTGTGGTTGCCTTAATCTTTTACCTCCTTTTGCATCTGCACATATAGGATATTTGTTACTGTAAACTTGAGTGATTATGACAACATGTTTATAACATCTAACATGAAAGATAATAGGCTGAAATGCTCAGTCAGGTAGAATTAAATTTAAAATTTCATGGTTTCAATATTTTTTATATTATTTGCTCTAATTACAGAATATTCAGTTGCTATTAAACTTCAGAAGTATTGGATTTCATAGAAAACCATATATTCATGATTTTAAAAGTCTCTACAATATGCCGCATATTTTCCCTATTTTAATGCTATGTTAATTGTCTTAGCAATAGTTAAAATATACCACAGTCAATGAACTCAACAATATCTAAAAAGTTCCCAGGAAATCTCACTTATGGGCCAAATCACACTGCAACAACTATCATTGACATAAGGTAAAATTGTTAAATGTCTGTTTGTTTCATATGATTCAGCCTAACATAATGCTGAAGCATTATTTTCCAGACTTCTTACATCTTAGTTTAGTGAGGCGCACTTTCTTGACAAATTACAGATGGTGTGCGTTCATCTTCACCTTGCGAGAACTTGGAATAGAAACAAAAACTGTATCTGTCAGAAAATCTCTGTGATTTATACCCTGCTACAAATAAAGAACTAAGACCAAGCTTGTAATTTTGAATTGCCCCTTTAAAGAGAGAATCACAAACTTTCCAGCCACTTGTTCTATAAAAGAAGAGTCATTCCCTTTCCTTTTGACTTGTAACATTTCAGTTTGACATTGTCCATCTGCTGTCAATAACCGACCATTTTACTAGACAGTTATTTTGATTAGCGCTGTGATCCAGTAAGTAGTTAAACAAGGTATGGAGACTCAACTACTATCCTTGAAGTCAAAGAGATAAGGCTTTTTGCAGGTTGATATAAGATGATGTTTCCCAAAATATTTATTTATCAGGTATACAGGAAGAAAATAAAGTTAGCATGGGATGATCTCAGGAAAGCAATACATATTTCTGGATTAGACACTGAAGTAAAGTAAATGCATGATAAATTGACAAATTCACATTGCCAATGTCATGAAAAATGATGCAGCAAAAAAAATTAAGATGTACTTTTCACTTTTGAAAAGGGAGATTTTCCTATTAGCTGTTAGTTTATTGTGACCTAAATATGAAAAAATTAAGCACTAGTGTTACAGGAGCCCATTGTGAAGGAAACTCCTCACTTTCCGAATGCACATTAGAAGTTTGAAATTGCACCCAGATTTGTTGTGTTGTTAGTAGGCCTCTGCTAAGAGAGTAGTAGTTGCAAACACATACGTGGGTTTGCCAGTAACAACTCACAATTTGTGCAAAGTTGAGTCTTCGAAACTGAGCAAATTTGCTCTCAATTTCCCGCCAGCGCTTGCTGAGCTGGATCTGAGTTGGCTCCACTGCCATTGCGGCCCCATCCTCAGACAAGCCCTCAGCTTGCCTACGTACTGCATTCAGCTCCTCTTTCTTCTTCTGCAATTCACGATCAATTTCCTATTGAGCAAAACCAATACAGGGCCCAGGGCAGTTAGCTAACCACATCAACCAACCTGCAAGCAGCAAATATTTCTCTCAGAAATTTCATAGGCTGTTGTTCCTTTATTGTAATCTTTCAAAATTTACAAATATGGAAGGAGTCACTGCCATTCTCATCGAATGATCCAAATAATGGTTCAGGTTATCATTTGAATGCTCAGTTTTAGATATTCTAGCTAAGAAAATGTTAAATTGATGTAACACTTTCTTTCTCCTGAATTCATTTGGTGTTCTGAGTGTTGACCCAAATTGGAATGATTACTTATTCTGTATTAGGGATTATCCATATCGAATATATTTTAGAGGGCCAGTCAGTAAATTACTTCTTTTTGGAATTTTGAGGAACTCAACAGAGAATGAAGCAAAATAAAACATGCAAAATTATAACAGAAAAAGACATCGTCAGACAATATGCAAATAAATCTATAGAGATTTGATGCGGAAGTGTGAAGATGCTCTGGTGAAATGAATGTGCTAACATGAGAAAGAAGTCGTCCATATACCGATAAGTCATTAGTTCATCTGGAACAAAGATACACAAAGTCAATTACAATTTTACAAGGAAACATATGACATTGCTTATTTCATTGTACATTTTCAACAATTAAAATTTTTTATTCATTCAACAGAATGTCAATTGAATAACACTTAATACAATACATTCACCAAAACAAAACACAATACAAAGAGATGCATCAAATCAAAGAGAACGCTAAGAGAGGAAACAAAAACATCAATATTTTAAACACGATCTTTACAGGTTAAATAATTACACTAGCAATAAAATCTAGTATTGACATTCTAAAACAACATTACCTTTATTTTTCTTTCATCTCTGGGTTCAGGTAGGCTGGCTAATTTTTTTTCAATGTCATCCAAGCATTTCAGGAGATCATCAGCCTGCCTCTTGTATTGATACCACTGATGAGAAATTTCTAGAGCCTTTTTTCTTCTTTGAGACCTCAAATCCTGTTCATGGTGCAGATATTATTAAAATATCAATATACACATGTATAGTACACTGTTGGCTGTAGTTATTTATAAAGTAATTTCAGTCCCTGATCTTTTTGTAGGCCTTAGGTTTAAAATCACACTCAAATGCAAAACATACAGACGAATGGTTAAATTACACGTGTATGTGACAAACCAAAGAATACAAGCTAAGAAACCGGAAAAACATACTTACACTATTTTCCCTTGCTTTGTTCAAATTTATTTAAAAATCTTGTTGTATTTAATTGACTTTCAATGAGTATCTAAATTGTTTTGTAAGTTATGTAAAACACTTCAATTAATAAATACAATTGAGTTAACCAGATAGTTGCAAAAACATAGTGAGATTGCATCTGAACTCTAAAATAAATCAAATTCTAAAATTTATACGGTCAGTCCTGAGCTCAGCAAAATGGTAAGTTCATGTAGCCATGGTTTTAGAAATGCCTGTAAAAATGTTTTATTGGCTATTAATATTGTGTGATTAAAATATAAAATCATTGTAGTTATCCTATAAATTGTTTCAAGCTACATTTTTAAAAGTATGAATGCCGTTTTCATAGCTGTGAATCTACATGAAAATGACAATTTAAGTATTAGAAAAAGTTATTTTTTCTGTCAAGGCTTGCATAGTCATTATTATGCCAAAGTATGTTCCAAATGCAAAAAGATTAACTCTATAAAGTATATAGGTTTCAACCAACCAAATGAGAGAAATAAGAGTGAGTGATTTAATAAATCAATGAAGAAGGCATCAATCATCTTGTTCCTGTAGGCATACTGGAACATCTTCCTTAGTCGATCGAATTAGGCTAAATGTCATTTTATAACTCCAAGGTACATACGAACTCTATGTACAACTTTCATTTCTTCAAGAGGTAGCAATTATGCATTATGTACAAATTTAACTTGAACAAAAAAAATGACACCTATCAAATAATGTCTAAAAAATTATTTGCTCTGCAAAGTTTTGAACTTCTTTGCAATATTTCATAAGTACTAGCACTGGAACAATTTGGCATGTGAACATAGTTTCTGAATTTGGTGGTATAAACTGGTTTAGCAAGTTAAACGGATGGTTTTCATTAGTCATAGCATATATTTGCAAGAATGATCAATGTTCCATTCTCCATTGTACCTAAAATTGGGAACATAAAATTGACTTTAGTTCGCATTTTGTAATGCATTTTCTAAACCTCCTATGGAGGTAATAAATGCCTGTGATGAGTCCAATGGAACGCTGCTTTTTTCAAAGGTACCAAGATATAACCACATAAATGACAGCTGAATTTTGCCTTACCCAAGATGCAATTCACATCTTTGCCAAAATAAAGGGCTTAATGATAATAAATCTAAAATTATTTTTCTTTGCTAAGCACAAGACTATATGTAAAAATATTTAGAAATATAATGCAGATTTATTTAGTGGTATGCCAGGTAACCATTAAATACCACTGTTCCCTAGGATACATATCACTATATGACCAGTGTAGATGCTTCTGAGAGCTTGGACACAGTCAGAAGGGTATGAATTACAGAGCTTTCTGACTTTCTGAGCACATTGTGATTTGCTTTGCACTCCCCTCAAGGAAGAGGCCTTTTCTATTTACTATATTTATCACTAGCTACCTTCAGAACACCTGCTGGCCAATTAGACTTTCCTTGTGGATTCCTTACAGGCACAATATTGTGTAATTACATTCTCAGCAGTGTTTACTTGGTTTACCATAGAAAAAAGGTTTCATTCTCTTATTTGCATATAGAAACCAGATTCCATCCACCTATTATACGGATCTAACTACACAACTACATAGCTCTAAAAGAGTGATTTACAATGGAAAGCTTGGCAATTAACAATATTAGAAAATCAGCCATGCGTATGAAGAGTGAATATTGCAAAAGATAAATGAAAAGAGGTTATTTCACAAAACTTCACATGTGCAGTCTCATTGAGAGTACTTTCTACATATTATTATAGAAAATCAACAGCTTATTCTCTTCCTGTACAATCCAGGTGAGCCAAATGTGTACTTGAAGGCATACATTAATGTTTAGTATTAAAACAGCTCTTCGAAGACATTACAAATACTTTTGAGGATTCCTATATAAGTGAAAGTAGACTCTTACAGATGCATAGTTAGTTGCAAAGAGTGACTTACTGGAACAATAAAGTTTATTTTTAAAAAACAGGATAAATACAGCCCTTATTAAATAAGTATAGTTACCAAAATTGAACCTACTATAAATAAAACTGATAAAGTAAGGGAAGAACGAATACGGAGAACATATAGCTGGTTATTCTGGCTGTTAGTGCAGTACAAAAGAAGCTTTTAAAAATGAAATATATTAGAAAATTAAATGTATGAATATTAGTACGAATGATGCATGTTGGTGTCCTTCAATGTTATTCAGAAAATATGTCTGAACAAAAATAAATGCAAATTTTAAGCAATATGACTTTCAAATTCATAAAACAAAAATGCTAAATAAGACACATATTGAACAGAAAAATGTGCATTTCTGGTGACTAAGATTCTTAAACAGATTTTATTTATGCACAATATATTTTACCCTACATATGAGAAAAAACCACAGGCAAGGTATATTATAATTTTAGCTCTAATACCTTGAGAGCATTATGTTTTGTCTGTAACAGCTGCTGTTTTATCTTTATTTCCTCTCGCTTTCTCTCATCTGTGATTCTTTGTTGTAAGTTGTCTCCTCTTTGCAACAATTCTTTTACAGTACCCTCATTGTCTTCACTCTGATTAAAAACAACAAGTACAGTCTTCATTTTGGTTTTTAAAAAGCTGTACATTGTTAACAGAGATAATAAAACATGTTATTTAAACACACACAAAAATCTAATTTAAAACTTTCAGGAAATGTTATTATAAAATACTGTGCTCATAGGTTTTCTTTTGTGTTTGGTATTTTAGTATTAAAAGAGGTATGTTCCCTCCCATTAAATTCATATGTATGTGTGTGTGTGTGTGTGTGTGGTTTTTGTGCAAATATTCTTTTGAATTTGATTTTTAGTATAGTTCTAAAAGTTTAAAATGTTTGGGGAAGTAAATTTAATCCTGTCACTAACAACACTAAGTGATCTATATAGGCATATATATGTATGTGTGTAAATGTGAGATTGTGTAACACATTTTAAAATATCATAATGATACTACATAAAAATATTTTGTTTAAATATATACTGATTATTATCAAATAATTTCTTTGTATTTGAAGCCTAAATATTCAAATTTAGGACATAGTGTATTAATAAAAATTGATACGTTCAAGTCCTGTCAAATATTGTAAATAGTTAAATTTTAAAATGACATATACGTGCTAATTTTACATAAGGGATAGTAAAACAGCATTAAAAAGATTGAAAAAATAGCTTTAAATTTTTCAACATGTATTTTGTTCTTTTATGCTCCAAGAATTTAATTTTATTAGAAATAAAATGACTTGAATAAGTGATTGTCTAACCTATCTTTATATGTGACCGTATTATTTTTTCATATCTAGTTAATAAATCTTTTGACTTGAAATATGAAAAATTTCAATTAAGGAAGCTCACCATACAATGGCACACAGCATATGTCAATGAGCTAAAGATAAAAAATGACAATTTTCAAAATCACATGTATGTGTATTACTTTTATGGTACTCGTAAAATATTAACATCTAAACTGCATGCACAAACTCCAATGCACAAGTAAAGATCTATACATCTTATTTAGAGGAAATGAAATTACTTTTTCTTGAGATTTATAAATTGTTAGTCTAGTGAAATGTATTATAAAACAGACATATAGTCTACAAAAGAACTTATATCAATATGCCATTTAAAACTCATAGTATTTTGTTGGACTATGAACAAAAATGAAATATGAAACAATTTCTTTCACTTATTTCCCCACAACCAGTGAAGGGCTTTAGGGCAGCATTTGTGGTCAGGCTAAAGAGATAAGCAGCACTTTTCATCTCAGTGCTCTCTGCTATCTTCTTTGATATGAAGTGAAGGCAGTTGGAACTCAGCATTTTGGAACGCCTCTTCTCAGGTCTTTCCACCAACTGAGTTAGCAAAGCCACCACATCCCAGTAATGAGGACTCCTGATTAAGGAAGCTCCAGGAAGTCAGATTTGATACCAGTGAGAAGAGTGGTGGGTGGAGCTATTTCGCCTGTTACTTCACATGCCTACTACTTAAATTTTATCTATTGCCTTCTGATATCATTTGCAAGCATTGAGAAGTCGCTGTCACTGATATAACTGAAAATCTCTAGAATGATACATGTAAAGGTTAACAATGACACAGAAGTGATGGTAGTGGAAGAGCGGAAAAGAAATAGTGAAAAGGAAGATGTGAATGGAAGATAAACAGATGGTGAATGGGATGTGATGCAGCAATATTCAAGCAATAGTGAAATGTAAGAAAACCTTTTGAAATTAATCAGGATTGAGGAGAATGTTTGGAGTTTATGAATAGTCCACATGATAATATCTCTTTACTCCCATCAAATAAGTAGCTTGAATGCACGCATATTTTAGGCATATACTATTTACTCAAATTTTGGTAAAACTGTCTTGTGGGAAACTTTAGTAAACAATGTTTGTGTTGTGTGAAGTTGTCCCTCTGACCAAAATCATGACTGACACAAAACATCAGCTATGTATGACCGACAACTTTATTAAGTTTCTAGTTTATTTTTCAATTGGCTCATTTTTTATTACATTCCCCTGCCCAGAATTTAAAAATAGCACAGGTCAAAGCAAAATTCAACTATTTCTTAAAATTTGCAAATACTCCCATATGACCATACCATAGTAATTTGGCATTCATAATGAAAGGATAACAAGAATACTTTGTGTTTTTAAAAAACATGAGAATCACAAAATGTGCCAAGCATATTCTGAGTTCAGTTGGAGACGTGAGTTATCTAATTTCCTTCCAAATATTTATTCATTTTCACTCCTACTTCATTCACACTTTTATCACAACCAATTTACCATATCTTTATTGAAGTCTTCCTCTTTCAGATTCACCCCCTGCTGAATTTCAGCCTCCAGTGGTTCAAGCAATTTTTGTATATCTGAGTTAAACTGCTCCAATTCCTTCAAAGGAATGGAGGCCTAAAAAAAAAGATAGTGCTAATTTAAATCAAAATTACTTTTTATTAGAAACATAAACCAAAAGAAATATATTTATTTAACCTCCTGTTGCTAAACTAATAACATGCATTATGTTTCCATATTATATTTTATGAAAGTTCTGAAATACAACTGAGAAAGTACCTGAGGAAGCAAAGAAGGACAAACAGTTAACATCACCAGAGCTCAACGTACATGCAAGATAATGCAGTTTATACTTTTTATGTGATATCAAAATCACTTTATGTACATTTGATTGGGCTAATTTTTTAATATTCTACAGTTGAACTTAATCTTCCTCTACATATTCCAATTTAAATACCATTTGAGTAAATATGTCTTATCAAAAATTACCTCATTCATCAAAAAACAGTAATCAGAGGTAAAAATATAGAATTGTCGCCCTAGTCTTAAAAATAATACATTGCAGTCTACACAGATATTCTAAATGACGTTTCTACTATGGCAAAATTGACAGGCATGCTCTCCTAAGAAAAACAATGCTATTAGCTTGACTCTGAAATGCTTTCTTAGGTGACACAAATCAATTCAAATGAACGCATCTAGAATATTTCACACAGAGTATCCAAATAGGTTTTCCAACCTTATAAAAATCAGTCTCTTTAATTTTGAAATTGATATTGACCACAGTCTTAAATACCTTTAAAATCTCTTGAGTTTCTACATGAAATACTTGAAAAGAAGTGATGAAACAAATGACACTGAACACCAAATATTTCAAAAAATAGGCAGCATTTAATCATTAAATTCTGATAACAGAATGTGCTTCTTGCCGGGCGTGGTGGCGCACGCCTTTAATCCCAGCACGCGGGAGGCTGAGGTAGGCGGAGCGTTGTGAGTTCGAGGCCGACTTGGGCTACAACGCGAGCGCAAGGCCGGCCTGAGCTACATAGTGCGACCCTGCCTCAAAAAATCCAGGGCCGGGAGTTAGGCTCAGTGCCTTAAGCGCCTGCCCTGGCAGGCGCGAGGTTGTGAGTTCAATCCCCGGTGCCGCAGGAAAAAAAAAAAAAAAAAAAAAAAAAAAAAAAAAAAAAAGAATGTGCTTCTTACTTTCCTTATCTTTTTTGGTATTTAATTTCTTCCCATCATAACACTAGGGAATATTTTTTTTTATCTGATAACTTTTAAAAACCCACAGATGCCCTACAGAAATTTGATTTTCTTTCAGAGTTATTTCACTTTATAAAACCAATTTAGGAACAACTCTCAGTGCCTTATGCCCAGGATGATCACAGTCATCAACTTTGGATCTCTACCTATTCTTTCCTAGTCACACTCCCAGTGAGAGTTTTACCCTGTCTTTCTTAGATGAAAACCCTGGAGAACAATAAGAATCAGTGCTCAAAGCCAAACCAAATACAGTATCTAAAGGTGATCTGTTACTGATAAAGAGGTAGATCATTTAAGGCTATCCATGAGGACAAAATTTGAACATGCAATGTAAATAAACACGTATTTTCAAGGCACTTTGACACCTCCCAGAAAAGATCTATAGGGTCCTTTAAACAGTGACTTATTACAGCAGTGGTTTTAAAATATAATGATTACTTGTCATTTGAAATACCATAATAATTTTGGGAACCAGTATAGATTGAGATACTATAAATATGCTTTAAGGGTGTTATAATCTCACTATTATTAGCATAATTTGATATTACATAATCATATAACATTCAAAGGTTGTAAAAGTCAAATGATTGCAGTTCTTCAAAATAAAATAACAATTATCTAATACTGATTTAATGATAGGTTATTGAACTGTTGCTCACATTTGCTGGTGCTTGATAAGGGCAACTGCAGTTTTATATGATTTCATGAATATACAATATATAAAGTTTAAAATAACTTCCTGAAGAGTTGGATATTAAAATAATATAGTTGCAGTCTGATTCACTTTTTTTGTTCTACTTGCTTCTTCTCTAGTTCATCTTCTCCTGATATACTCACGAGGTTTCCAAAGCTTACAACTTGGGCTTGTCTACCCCTTCCCCAATATTTCTTCCATAATAAAATATACCTATTTCCATGGATTCAACTATAATTTTATTTCTCGATTTATTATCTTTGCTTGTGACCTCACTTTTGAATTCCAAATTCTAGTGTCCAACAGGTGGCAGATTTCTTACTTCAACATGTTTAGAAATGAGCTCAATGTCGTTTGCCCAAAATACTTGTGACAATAACTTCCCTAGTTTTGTTAGCAATTTTCTGCCTTTCATGCTTACAAGGGGTGATCGAAATATAGTGAATGTTTGCATTTAAAAAAAATATAGTAAGTGACACGTTACTCTTAATTCCTCTCAAAATTCTAACTCTTTGCTTTGAATACACTTACCTCGATGTTTTTGCCACATTCTGAAGCAGTTCTGGAAGTTCTTTTTCATGAGTAACTTAGTAAGTATCATAAAAATTGGTGAATGTTTCTGTGAAATTCCATCCAACAGAAAGGCAAGGTCATAAATCATTACAAAACATTACAGTGCATCCTTGTTCACTAAATTCAACAGATCTGGCACTGTGTAACTTCTGGTTCTTTGCCAAAATTAAAGTGACCATGAAAGGTAAATGTTTTTGAATGATTTTAGGACATCAAGGCAGCCACGAGAGCACACCTAAAGTCATGAAAGAATACTTGTACAACTGCTTCAGAAATTGGTAAGAACACTGGAATAAGTGTGTTCGAAGCCATGGGGCAACATTTTAGATTAATGGTGATGCATCCTACTGTAGTCACTTTATTAAAAAAATTAAATATTCACATTTTCAATCACATATCATAAGTCATGCCATTCTTGGATATCTTTTTCTATTACATTATAAATATCAAATAAATGTTAATTTGCTGCGATCCACTTGCTTTGTAATTCTGATTCACACCATTTTTCTGAGTCCTCACTCGGGAAAGACAATAACCTCCTGACAAGTGTATAGCACTTGCTTTCTGCCAAACCAGTTCCAGCCTGTCACAGTGATCAGATTCTTATGTTTTCCAAAACTGGTTTCATTTTTCTATCTTTCTACTCCAGATCCTTATGCATCTCCTGAATACAAATAGAATAAAGTCCAAACTCAAATACGATAGTCAAGGCTTTTCTAATCTTGTCCCAAGGAAATTTGCAGTCTTTAAAAGTGTGCATAATACAGGCTTTTCTCATGGCCCATTTGGTGATCATTTGTTATTCTCGCCCAAGTCCCATAGAATGTCTCTTATCTTCTGGTAAAACAACACAGACTCCTGAGGGAGAATGCATGGATTGAATCTGGGTTCCATCGTTTATTAGATAAATTATTTATTCCTTGAGTCTCAGGGCTTTATTTATAACATAAGAATAAGAATATCAACCACATAAGGCTGCTGTGAGGATAATCTATGTTGGTATGATGTCTGGCATGTAATAAATACACAATAAATATTGGCTATTATCATTTTCTTTGCAAATTCTATGTACCCATCTGACACAAATAAGTGTCCAATCCATCTTGGCTCTTATTATTTACTCTGAAAATCATACCCATGCAGTGGGTCAGTTCTACATCTCTGATCTTTGGAAACATAGTTTTTGAAGGGTAACTGCTTTTATTTCACCAAGGTACCTGAAAAAATCATGAGATACTGATGGTGAATGTGGAGAATTTTAGGCTTCAGTTTGTAAAATGTTATCATCATGAACAACAAAACCATTGATTAATTAATCTGCAGTTAAGTAGAAGATAGTCTCAGGGAAGATGTCAAAGACAGCATGTGTGTTTTCCTAAGCAGAATTTTCATGAAGAATTTTTTGGAGAAAAATAGATGGAAAACTACAAATTTAACGAGATGAAGTTACACAAGACACCCATGAAGAACAGTATTTTGTCTTGTTCTAAGTAGAGTTGTTCCAGGTACATAATAGGCACTTGTAAGTAAATATTTCTTGGAAAAAATAAATGAATGAATGAATAATGACGGGGTAATGAGATAGGAGAACATTTCAAGAAGTCCTTTAAAAGAAAACGATTTATATGTAGAAAAGTCAGAAGACTGGATTCATCAACATTTTCAAAGCAGAAATATTTTAACATGTGGCCAAGTACTAGGAATCATTCAATATTTTTAAAAAGGCACATGTATAAAAATTCTAGATGATATTATTACTAATTATTAGCAGTTATAAGACAAGATAATGAAAATTTAGACTTCATTATCAGGAATAAAAGATCTAGATTTCTTGGCCAAAGACTACTTTACATTACACCCTGAAAAGATCTTTATGGGGATTAGGGATTTGAATTATTCTGTGTGGTTCTAAAATGAATAACTAGAATTAAAGGACAGAAATCACTTGGAGCCTGAATGTTAGGTTAATATAATAACAACTGATTAGAATTACAATATTTTTAAGCAGTGACTTTAAAGAGTAAGTTTCTCATTGCTGAAAATGTCTTGGCAGATGCTAGATGATGATGTATTAGACCATATTTTAAAATTATGACCCTTTTTACATAGATATTTTGCTGAAATTTTATCACCTTACAGTAAGTTTTCTTCTTTAGACAATCTAAACATAGTACTTAGAACAATGTAGCTCAGCAGAAATATATTACAAAGAATATGTACAATCTGAGTTGATCTAGTTCCCATATTAAAAATAAAACCAGTAAAATTATTTAATAAGATATTTTATTCCATCATTATGCCCAGAATATTATCATACACGTCTATAACAAATATAAAATTATTAATGAGATATTTTATGCTCAATTTTTCATATTAAGTCCTCAACATCCATGCATGTTTTATACTGATAGTTCATCTCGTTTTGAAATAGTCACATTTCAATTGCGCAGTAGCCATATGTAGCTCATGACTCCTTAACTGGGTGGTATAGATTTATGGTGACTATTTTAACCATGGCTTTGATAAGAATAGTTTGAATAATGTTACTGAAATACCTTAATAAGAGTCAATGTATGGATATTTTATCAATTAAATTTTAGTGGATTTACTACAGTCATATGAAATCAGTCTTATTCATTTGTATTGTGTTTTCTGAGAGGGGTTTTTCAGGAAGTTCTTGGATATAGGAAAATTTATTAATGTAGCTTTGACTTATAATGTCAGGAATTTCCACTTCTTTTATATGCAACACTAAGTTGTGCTGCATTCTCATTTATACATGCATATATGTTTTTTACATTTACGTATATATTCTTTGTTTTCCCAAGTAGGTTTTAACCCTTAAAGTTGGCAATATATCTTATACTATTATGTATTTCTATAGCAAATATTGTTTACTGTGTCAAGTAGTAGTTTTAGAATACTGCCTAAATATTGATCTACCAGTGACCAATTTATAACCAAAATAACCATAATCAACCTATTTATTTTAACTACATTATTGGGAGGATCAGCTCAGTTATTTGACATCCATGTGATTAATATGCTTTGGACACAAGGAGTTGGAAAATATAATGGCTCTCCTTAAGGTTTCACTGATTTACTTTTAGGTCAATAAAGCTCTAACATGTAAGACATTTTTTCGACCAATTAATGTTTAATTGTCATTTTTTGGTCTCTGAAATTTGGAGTTCTTATGCAACTTTCTAAAATAATGCATAATCAGAAAACATCCATAATTTTTTTTTTTTGTACTGGGGATCAAACTCAGGACCTCGCACTTGCCAGGCAGGCACTATGCAACTGAGCTAAATACCTGGCCTAACATCTATAATTTAAAATTTCACTCTTTAACCATCAAAGTTTAAAATATAAAGCATATAAAGCCTACTTTTCATTTCAGAGCTGCAATAAATTGTCTAAAGTAGTTGAAAATGATGGATGATAAATCACGTTAATTACTGGATAAATTACTTCTATTGACTTTAAATGAAATACATGACCACAGAATTGCTGGAATCACAGTCATATCACATGTTAGACAGTACACACAGATATATTGAATATATAGAAAATAATAAAACAGAAATTTTAAGTTTTTCAGAGAAAGTGTATACCATGTGTAACTTTTGCACAATTTAATTGTTTACTTACCTTTTCATTTCAAGAACTTTAGCATGACTGTGCAGTTATACAAAATACATATAAAGTAGAACATAGAGAAGTTTAATAAACAGATAAATGGACACAAAATAAAGAAGAGACAGAGAAACTGAGAAAGACAACACTTTGTTTTCCTTGATATTTTAATGTTGCTTCAAATTGCTTAACAATTATTAATTGTGCTTTGTTGGAAGGTTTAAAGATTAATGAAATTTAAGGCATTGTTGAAATTTTGGCATCAAAGATGACTTATATAACAAGTTCACAAAGAATAACACACTAAAGAAAAAGCACAATCAATTACAAACTGATTCATTGTAAATTTAGAGCATTCAAAATTATTGAGATACACATTATCCATATTAAAATGTAAGCCTTCCTTTGGTTAAATATTACTTCAGCGTGCATAGATACACTTGTATAATAATGACTGTGTTTACACAGGCAACAAAGTAAACATTTATTTATGTGCACTACAAAATCTCAGTAATCATGATTAAATGACCACTGTATTGGAATTACACTAAAATATAAATTGAAAATAAATAATTCAAGTGCTGCAAATTGTTTTAAAATTGCTTCAAATCAATCTCTGCTTTCCATTTTGTGGCTCTGAAAATTTATCATTACAATACTCATATAGGAAAATCAAAAAAAGAATAATTCATAGAAACCAAATGAATAAAGTTTCAAGGATCAGCAACATGGTATATTACAGAAAAGACAGACTACTGACATGATATAAAGAGTTATTTTAAGTCATACTAATGTAGAGGAAAGAAAACTTACAAAGATAAATTAGAATATTGAAAAGATACTACATCTATGTGAGAACAAAGATAATGAAATAAAGTAATTTATAGAATCATTCACTCTCTTATTTTAAATTCAAGACACCAGAAAGTCTAAGAAATGTTTTATATAAATTAAACAAACAGACTCAGAATAATGACATTTTGCTGGTTGCGTTCTTTTGATATAAGATATTGGTTTACATTTAATGCTTTGATGATGAAAATGTGACTAATTTGTGAGGCTAATCTGGGGAAATTATCAAATACACCCTTACTAATAATGAATTTTGAGATAAATTTCATGGTTACATATTTCAGAATTTAATAAAACTGTCTACTTCTCGTTAGGTTTCAGTTGGGATAGTTCTCTATTTCATGATTATGTGAGTTTTTCAGTAGCAAATAAGGAAAAGCTTTAACTAAAAAATAAATAAGAGATACACAGATAGTGTAACACCAGAAACATTACATTTTGGATAACTTTGTATTATTTACCTCTTCTATATTTACTTTTCTTTCATTTTTCTTTTTTTCTTTCTCCCTTCTTTACTCCCCTCCACTTTTTTGTCAGGTTTTTACTTGTTTTAATATATAGAAGTATGCTGAAATCACTGTTTGAAGTGAACTGATTTTGTTTACACCAGCACATCATAGACCAGTAATGAATATTTGATGACATAAAGAAAAATAATAAACTACCCTGAGAATCAACAAATTGGAGTGGACAAAGCAATGGGCTGGCATCTAAATTTTCTAACCAGGTTGCAAAACTATGTTATTTTCAGCAGCTGACTACTTCTCTCATAGATCTCAATACATATCTGAAGGTCTCTGAGGCAAAGAACAATTATATTTTTAATCTACTGTCACCAATAAGAAAAATAATTTTCCCTTATAAAGGACCACAATCAGGAATTGCAAAATAGCTATATTAATTTCAAATTGGATTTTAATGAGACCCAATCAGTTCTACCAAATGACACTGCTTATCAAACTCAACTACATATCTACTTTGAAAACATTTTAAATGTTTACGAGAGATTTACTGTCTAAGTTTGAATTGAATTAACCTTGTTATAGTAACAGCCAACTACAAATGTGAAAAAAATCCTGTTAGCATAGATATTCTGTTGATAGGTGTCTTTCTTAACTAAATAAAATAAAATTAACAGATACATTATTATATAGTTTGGGTATTAATCTGATGTTATTATCTGAGATTAGCTTTAAATATTATATATTGAACACTCCACAAATTATGAAATATTTACAGAACTTTAGTTTTAAACTGTGCTTTTTAAAATTTCTTTGTGGAAAATTTTAAGAAAAAAAGGGATTACTTATATAGCAAGAATAACTGCACTAGCTAACAAATGGCATACTTTTTGGTCTGAAAAGGTGTTACGTTAGAACAGTATTAGAACTAGATAGCAAAGAGGGGAAAATGAATATGTATATGTGTTAATAAAGGTGATTGCAGAAATTTAGGTTTTAATTAAAAGTTTCAAATGGAGTAAATCTAAATTGGACATTGTAGGTCATATTTACGATTTGAATCATTTATTTCACACTGATGTTTAGGAGATCTGAAATATCTGTCAAAGCTATAATTCATTTATCATTCACATTTAAATCCAAATTTTAAAAAAGATAAGACCTAACTGTATTTTTCTCTTTTTCAGTATATTCTACTTTATATTAAATACTCATCTCTCCCTGGGATGCTTATACCTAAAAAAAATCCCAAGTCTCTTATCCACAGGAAGATTATTTTTATATCTGCTCTCTGATTACAGGTCAAACAACTTGGCACTTTATAATTATTACAACAATTGAGCTATGAACATTTAAATGCATGATGCCAGATTTTCCAAATCTCATTTCACAGTTGCAATACACAAAGACACACGAAGACAAAAATACGCGTGCACACGCACACATATAGTGCTACATGTATCTTAGTTGCAATTTTCTCAAGGCCATATAGAAATTAAATTAAATAATATATGGTACACTATCCTATAGTACACGACTAACAGAAGAATTAAAGACAAGGAGAAAATAAGTTTACTTTTCTTTTTGTTAGCATCAATTTCAGGTCCAATGTTTGAAATTTTATGCTATTTTAAACAGTGGAGGTTTTCTATATCTCTAGATGAAAAAATAACAAATCTAAGCAAATTATGTATACAAATTTCATAATATTTTGTATCAGAATAAACTCACTGCCTATATTAATAGCACGTTGCTAGGTGAAGTCTGTTTGAAATCTATTGAGACAAAGAATTACACACAACAAATATATCTTAGTGTGTAATAATCAATAATCTTGATTATTGAATTTCATAGGTAGACTTTCTCATTCCCTCAGTCTTGAATCTTCACTCATGTTTTAGTTAATCATCTTCTTTGCTCTCACAGCCCATAACTGAACGTTAAGCTATGTTTCAGTTTCTCTAAATCACCATTTCTTGAAGTGAGTTCTCTGGACCATGAGTATCAGTATCACCTGGAAAACACCTTAGAAATTCAATTGCTCATTCTCTTCTCTATTTTACTAAACCAAAATCTCAAGGTGTAGTGCCCACAAACTATGTTTTAATAATCCTTAAAAATTTGAGGGTCACTACACCAGACTTCCATTTCCTTTCCATTCCCAGAGTAACTCCATTATTAGAGGACAGAATTATCTCTTATCCAAACTACTGTGACGTCCTCCTAGCAGGTTTCCAACTTCTGACTAGAATTCAGTTGAATTCTCCTCATAACCCCCACTGGATTAATATTTCAATGGTGCATAAAAACAAAACAAAATCAAGAACTCCTCACTGTCTACTCAATTAAGCATAAAAGTCTGTGCTTTAGAGAGTCTAGATATCTTTTCCAGTCTAACTATCTACAGCAAAACTCATGCTCCATGTACTCTATTCCATAAGCAGCCTGATTTTACTCTCCATGGAACTCACTGTACAATCCTGAGCATTTTTTGTAACTTCATCCAGGATTGTTACCTGTTCTGTATTTCTGAAGTGGCTGTTGAATTTATTTACCATGCACCACTCTCAACACAGGATCCATGAAACTGTCTTGCTCCACCATTAAACAGTAAACCCCTAAAATCCACCATATCTTACCTTCCAATAGAGCCCCCAGAGTAGCAAATATGATGATCTGAAAATAATATATACTTCATGATAGTTCATCTATATTGCTTCCTTTTCCCAACTCTCCATTATTTATGAGCCCCTTCAACTGTCATCTTTCCTAAATTGCTAATTCCTTTTCTGACTAGGTAGCTGGGATGATAAAGAAGAGTAGAGCTGTCATAAGTATTCAGTTTATTTTCCCCTCTCTATTTTTGCTTCCTAGGGTTCTTCCTTCTGGTCTTGGCAGTTTCTTTTCCTGATACTGTCCCCCTTACCCCAGCTATGTCCTCACGCTCACATTCCGTAGAGCAGAGAATTGCAACAAGGTATAGAGCTCACTTCACTGATTCTACCAAGTTTACTCGGGGTTCTAAAATGATCCCTGGGTCATTTTGATAGCAATGACCTTCTCACTAAAACTGCAACTTCCTCTATTGATTTCACACAGATTTAGAAAGATTAAGTTATTTCAAAACCACTGAATTCTTTTGAGTAACCTAAATGAAATAAAAGCCAGTAGCATTTCACGTGTGCTAAGGGCTGTATTTACAGCAGGCAGAACTTCCTTGTACTTAAATTGCTCAGCTTAAGTCTCTGTAAGTCTGGTCATTGCCTTTAAAAAAGTAAAGACACATCATATTAGCTCTACCTCGTTTCAGCAGAGACCTGACAGAAAATTCAGCTCTTCCTCCATTTCTTTTTTCTTTTTCTTTTTTTTTCTTTTTTTTTTTGTGTGTGTGTGTCAGGCTTCAAAATTTGGCCATTCTAATTTATTTAATGATGGAAAAATTACTGATGTCAATGATTTCTACCATTTCATAACTGTATAATAATCAGTAGATGTCTTAAATGTGTTTTTACATGTCTTGCATTAGTTGATCCTTACTATAGTCTTGAGGTTAAAAAAAGACAGGAATCATTTCCCTTATTTTTTTAGATCATAGAGCTAGTGATGTGCTCAACTAGTGTTCAGGTCAATTTTTGTGGTTTCAAGTTAAGAACTTTTCTTCTTACCACATTTCTTCTCACTGAGGGCTAAAATTATCACTGCAGAAAGTTACAACTGAACAGGTAAGTCCTCATTCAATCTAAACTGAAGATGCTAGCGCTCACTGTTTTCTAGGATCTAGAATCACTTTCCATGGACAGTCTTTGTGGGTGACATGGGAGCACCCAACTTTGCATTCTTTACCAAATAGTCAATATGGAACCTGCTACTGAGTTTTCAGGTTAATATTTTGTCTAACTCAAGTACCTTTTATACTTAAGCTTAAAAAGTCTACCCTGAATCTGATTTATTCATATTCAGACCTATCCTACTTTTATTTTCTTATCACTCTAAATTTCCTCCAGGTGATTTTCCTACACAAAACCAAGCCATAGAGTCAACCACAGAAAACTCATAGTCCCACCTAATATTATCCTGCACAAATCTTACATTAAAGGTGCTTAGTTTTGAGATCAAAGGCCATCCCTAAAACTACTAGCATCTCCAGAATTTTCCTATTCTACAAGAAAACACATAAGTCATTAAATATCCAAACTTATTGTATCAACAGAAGATTACTGACCTGAAAAATTTAGAGGTAGCTAGGTCATTCGACCTAATCTAAGTCAAAAATTTAGCCCTGTATTATGCAAGCATAATTCGTATTTCCTGAACTCAGTTAGGGAGGAGAAAGATAAAAAGATACAACCCTTTCCTATACATTAACTGCAGCATTTTCCATTTTATGCATTCTATTCTTAATGATTATTTGGAGGGTGATGCTAGTTTTCCTCTTACATACTACTAATCCATACTACTTATCCTAGAAACACTAAAAGAGTCATGTAGAAAAATTACCTTATCTCTATCACTGAGAAATTTGGATTTAGAGGTCAATCTTCTAAATTCATTGTTCTTTCTGCAAAAATTACCTCATCAGAATTTGAACATATCTTTGAAGATTTACTGGTATTAAACATATTTTATGACTACAATAAATATTTGTTTTTGCATTTGTAAACAGATACTTCTTAAGTGTCTTTATATATCCTTGTATCTTCACACACTCCAGCACAATGGAAATCCAATATAATTCATGGACACACTGGATGAAAAAGCAAAATGTATCAGACACACTGTATCTCTGTTTGTTTTTTCATATTGATTGTAAGGCATGATTACCTCTTCAAAGAATCCACATGGAATCACTCTTGCATCTAGTCATCTTTACTAATTCAGAGAAAATGGCATACTATGAAAAGGAAAGCTGAGACTGTTTTGTCTATTAATATGTAATTGAAAAAATTGATTTGCAGTATCTTATGCCGTGCTTTGAAAGAGAAAAGAAAAATAGTAAACTGAGTGGTTCATTTTATTCATGATTTCCATTATTCATGCAAAATATAGAACAAAATCTAACAAATTTTTCTTGGTTCAAATCTTGCCGTAGCTAAAAATGCATTTTTACTGTGGAGGATAAAGCATTCCCATGTCTTAATATAGTATCTGTGAGTCACAATTTTGTAACATAATTTATTGGAAAATGATATTGTGTTGTAAATGTTTTACACTTTAGCAATTTATTAAAATTCTATGTATACTATGGAAACAATATAAACATAAGAAGTAGTAGTATTTTTAGGTGATTGAAATAAAAGTCCTTTGGTTATTTAAGTACTATCTACATTGCTGATATCTCCAGAACTAATAGCAATGCATTTAAGTAGCAGAGTAAATTCTTAAACAATAACTATACACTGAAATAAAGTTTCATAGTCTGTTAGTTTTTTCTGCAAGTGATGATTACTATATACATGCTTTGGGAAGGTGAGTTTTAAAGATAATTTTTTTGTTTGTTTTTTCTTTGTGACAGAGTCTCACTGTGTAATTAAGACTGTCCTTGAACTTACTATGTAGCCCAGATTGGCCTCAAACTTATGGCAATTCTTCTGCCTCAGTCTTCTGAGGGCTGGGATTAGAGGTGTGTGCCACAATGCAAGGCAAGGTAATTGTTACATGTGCATAAACTACTTAGAATTCCTCAGATCACCTTTCTTGTATTTTAAAGTCTACATCAAACTGACATATTTATATAACATGATGGTCAATTGGTGATGCCCTGGAAAGTGTAAAACCTGTGAGATCATTACATTATTGGGTGTCTGTACCTATGAAAACAATTTTGAACACCTAATTTTTTAGGGATCAGTACTTACCTGATATTTTGCATCATATTTTTGTAGAAATATTTAATATTTCCAGCAGTTATTTATGTACCTAAAACATTTGTATATCTTTACATATATATTTGAAAACACATCATATACCATATTGAAAAATATGCCAAACTACCTTCCATAAATATAGAATAGTTCGTTACATTTCAGACCTTCCTCAAAGAATTGAAATTTAACAATACTGTATTCTTGTATTTTTGCAAACCACTAACAACATAAGATTTTGTCTTAATTAAGTATATATATATATATAGAGAGAGAGAGACAGAGAGAGAGAGAGACAGACAGAACCATGCAAAATGCTATATCCTCTTGTTATTCATTAAACAGAATAATTATAAATAGACATGTAAAATTACAAAAATTAGGATATAGAAGTTCTGATTATTGTTTTCACGGCTGGAGTATTTCATTATAGTCTAAAAGATTTTGTCACAGTGTCTGCAACTAGTAAAATTAAGATAATACACACGTGCATAAGTAAAGAGGGACAAGCACCCTATATCATGCAGATGTACAAGGCCTCATTCTGGATATTCTACAATATACACAAGCAATAGTATGTTTAGCAAAATTTTTTAATATCAATAGTGCTTTCTTTAGATAGATATTTTTGTGCTTTTTAAAAGTTTGGCCTGCAGCATGCTATTTTTAACTGGTCTTTAGGTTAGCCCTGAAAATACATGTGTAAACCAGCGCAGAATGTAGTTCTAGAAAAGCTGTGGCAGGGGGAACAGTGTGAGAAAAATAAAGTAAGAAAGGGGAAGACTTATCTCCTGTGATAGTCAGTGGTAAAATTTCCTTAAATACATTTTGGCCTTCATTTTCTTTTCGAAAACCTTGCTGTGAGGGTTATTTGCCCCTCTCAGGGTATTGCGAAACCTTCGCAAGAGATCATTTAGCACTAGTTTCCACCTTGGAGTAGATCTTCCTACCTTTCCAGTCTTAATTCTGTGAGAAATGGCTGCAAAGCGGTGGTTGAGCTCCGAGATTTTGGGCTCTACTAGTTTCCTGCAGTGGTCGCCACGGTTTGCCATCAAGTTCGCTGCTTGGTCACGTGTGGAGTCCACTTTTGGGCGTATGTCATTCATTTCAGCCTTTAAGCGCTATATTCCATGAGCAAGAAACAGGGCTTGAAGTTAGTAATGGAAGGAGGGAGGGAAGGCGAGAGACAGAGAGAGAGAGAGAAAGAGGGGGTTGAAGGGAGGGGGAGGGGACGGGGAGGAAGGCAAACAGAGGGAATAAAGGAGGGGGAGAGAAGAGAGAGAAGAGAAAAAGAGGGGCACATATACATTCAGTAGAATGGAAAGGAAGGAGGAAAAGTCAACTTTCATAAAAGAGAAGTAGGATAGGTCACTATCCTTGGTTAACTTTGATGCATGTCTATTTAAAGTGCTTATTTAGAAGCCGGGCGTGGTGGCGCACGCCTTTAATCCCAGCACTGGGGAGGCTGGGGTAGGCGGAGCGTTGTGAGTTCGAGGCCAGCTTGGGCTACAACGTGAGCTCAAGGCCGGCCTGAGCTACATAGTGCGACCCTGCCTCAAAAAAACCAGGGCCGGGAGTTTGGTTCAGTGCCTTAAGCGCCTGCCTTGGCAGGCGCAAGGTTGCGAGTTCAATCCCCGGTGCCAAAAAAAAAAAAAAAAAAAATTAAGTGCTTATTTAGTCTGATGAAGAATAAAATATGTTTTCCTGACTTCTCCATGTTGTGTACAACAGTTATGATATTTTATGTTAAATCGTATTTATCTTATCTTTACTAAATTTAACAGCTATAGAACAGCCTAATTCTATGCTCTAGAGAGAAGGCAGCTGAAGCACACTTTTCTATTCTTTCCTGGAACTTTTGAGTTCCTTTTAGTATATTACATTGAGTGTCAGAGAAATAATTGATTTTCTAACAGATTTGGATTCTGTGTCACATACAAAGTTATAGAGGAATGTTGTTTCTGATGCTAGGGGTCACAGAGCTTTTAAGGTAAATAACTGCTTGTATTATCACAAAATCTTTGAAGTAATATCATCATAAGATGACATTCTTGACTATATATCAAAGGATTAGTCAGATCAAGATACAGATCAACATCAAAATAAGGAAGGCCAAGACAATAGGGTAAATATGTTTTAAAAAGAGGTTAAAATGTATTTATAGTTTTTCTTTAAAAAAAGAATTATAATCTGTGGAAAGTATCCAAGGACATGAAAAGGGACATTTAATTCTGAAGACAGAAATTTTAAGGGTTCTTTATGTAGTAAATTATACAGAAATCACATATTATTAAAAATTTCAGCAAAATAAAATAAGAAATCCAAAATGTAAATGTCATTTGTTAAAATTCAACTGCTCCCATGTAGTTGAGAAAGGGATGTTAACAAACAGAGCCTATGAAGTATCAATATTCGCTTATTGTATCTTTCATACCCTTTTAAAAGAAACACATTTTTAAAGGAAAGATAAAATTCAGCTTTATATAACCTTAGCATTAAGAATATTTAGAGGTTGAATACCCTTTATTCAAAATATTTAGGACCAGAAGTGTTTTTATTTAGTACTTTTAAAAGTTTGTAATATTTGCATTTCCATAATGATATGTCTTGTGGATGGGACCCAAGTCTAAACATTACATTCATTTATTTTTTCATATACGCCTATACATGTATCCTAATGGTAATTTTATACAATATTTTAAAATAATTTTGTGCATGAAACAATGGTTCTTGATGTTGGATTTTCCACTGGTGACATCATGTCAATAGCTAAAAATTTAGGATCCTGGAATATTTTGAATTACAAAATTTTTGGTCAGTGATGCTCAACCTGTACTGACTGTAATATGGCATAGGGAAAATATGCAACAATTTGAATTTCCAATGTTTAATTAGGTGGGCTGTATGAATAATGGCAGGAAACTGATTAGTGTAGGGTACAACTTTGTATTACTATCATTAAAATGGGCAGGACATAGAAATGTGCTACCAAGATAAATCCTAAAATCTGTTTCTGAGAAGATTTTAAATTGGATGTGATTAGCTAAGAGGTGGATACGGACAGATTATAGAACTCTTCGAAGTCATTAATTCCCATTCAAAAGCAGAAGAAATGAAGGAAGGAAGGAAGGAAAGAAGGAAGGAAGGAAGGAAGGAAAGAAAGAAGAAAAGAAGGAAGGAAGGGAGGATCAATTAAATCTTATTAATAGGTCCTTGGTATCTTTTATGACAAAAATAATTGACATAACTTTTGTGCGGTTTGAAAATCCCTTTTCATAACATTTTATTTGCTACCTTAAGTATGTCTTCTTTATATTGGGCTTTCTTTTTCTCAGATTCATCCAAAAGTGCATCAGCCTGAATGATCCATTTTGTGATGTGATCCACATTCTGGTCAAAGGTTTCCATGTGTTTCTGGTATTCCTTAATTATACAGAGACACATCATGACATTATTCGTTAGGCAATACTTTTAAAGAATAGATTTTACTTCGTACAATTCTAAAAAGGTAAAAGTATGGTATTATTCTAATTACTTTTAAGTGTGATCTCCATTAGAATGCAGCACAAGCACAGAGACAAAGGATTAAATTATAGATATCTATAGATATAGAAATAAAAGCCAGATATATGTAGAATAGAGGATAATTTTCAAGCACAAATAGTGTTACTGAATGTGTATGTAATTTATTTTTTCATTACAGAGAGAAATGGTAAAGCTTCTTGTTTTCTCTCTTACCAACAAAAGGTTTAGCCACTCTTCTGCTCGGGAAGTGACTGCTATCCAGTTACTATTCAGAAGACTGAGTTTATCTTCCACCAAGGTCTCTTTCTTGCCCAACACTGTCTTCAACGCCTCCCCTAGCTCTGTGACGCTCTTCAAGTGAACCTTCTGTTTCTCAATCTCTTTCTGAGTAGCCTGTGAAAATGATAGCATTGAACTTCAAATAACACATTCTTCCCTAGGGTTTAATATTTGTGAACGTGTGATGTGTATGGTTTCCAAGTTAAGACTTTGTAAGATTTTAAACACACAATCTTATTTTATGAACAAGGATATCATGCCATATACACTGTAGTTTTGTTATTGGATATAGAGAACGTATATAAGTATGATTAATTTATTTTTTCATATTTATATGTACATTAAATACTTAAACATATACATTATCCAAATAAACATATTTATATTTACTTAATTTTCACATAAAGTGGCTAATTGCAAATGTTTGAAGAGCCATCCACAAATAAGGACCTGGTTTTAAAAAAACTCAGCCAGTACTGTGCTAATGCATTTCTACAGCAGAAAATGTCAGCCCAGTGATGGTGAAACTTTTAAAGACAAAATACCCAAACTACAACCAAAATCCCACTTATTTATCACTAAGTGCCAATACTGCTATTAAACCCGAATACTGAGATTTTACTTTAGAAAAAACCAATAATATTAACATCTTTTGTCTTAAATGGAAAACACAATAACAGGCTTTCAATGATACAAACAACTTTTTATTGAAAGGTAAATTTACATTTGCCATGCTTTGGCACAATTATGGGATCTTTGCTGTTGTATTCATACTGATAATTTGTCAAACTTGGTCGGGGCTACTTGGCAAGCATGCTGACAGAGAGGGCTCTGTGAATCCACTATGCCATGGGTGCCATAGGTTTGCCACCACTAGTTTACCTATATGGTACCATAGATTTCTTTGACATCAGGTAAATCTTAAGGTTCCCTTTCTACAATATGTTTTTAAAAGCATGAAATGAAATAAACAGGACTTTAAATAAAAAAAAACAATTATACTGAAATTTAACATACAATGCAATATAATATAAATTTAAAAAAATATGATATCATAATACATGATTCTTTCCTAACATGTTAACTAACAAGATCCAGCATCAGTTACTTAGGATAATTTCAAAGTAGTGATGAGTGAAAATAATATTTTTAGATATATGCAATGACCGTGACATGATGTAGAGTTAATTGTCATTTGTATTGGTTACAAAGTCAATGATAGTGCTAACATTGAGGTTTGTTGCTCACATTTATAATGGACAAAATGCTTACTTGCAATTAGAGGACGATTAAAATAAAAACATATATTACCAATGAAAGTTCACGGAGCTCAATTCTATATGCCTGTATATTCCAGATTAAAATCCCATAAGAGAAAATCACCATTTACTAAAACTTGTTTTATAAAATATGAAGGTAATTACATCTAATATGACAAAGTGTATGGTAAGTTGATGAAAAATCTGATGCAAGCACCAATGTGTCCTGCCTACCCTACCTACAGTCCCTTTCTTGGGATGAGCCATGATGGCCCACATGACCTTCTTTGTTTCTGCCTCCATTCCAGTTCTTCTCTTGTCTGGCTAGATAGACAGGTGCTGGATATCCACAGGGAACTGCACTAGATCATAACAGATTCTTTCTCAAAAAGCTTAACTAAAAGTCACGAAGTCTAAAATTACAATATGAGCTCAAAAGCCACTTGCAAATGAAGTTCAACATGCTTATCACAGACAGCCAAAATTAAGTCACAACTGAGAATTACAATAAGAAAAAAAATACTGGAAGTTCACCTACAGAGAGGTAAATGAAATAGAAGCAGAGAGAGCAACAGACATGGTCCATGTAAAAGACAAAAAGACTGTTTCTATGAGCCAAATTTAGATCTCATTTCTTATCGTTAGGTGCCCTCAATGTGGCTTTTCTATCTTTATGGTATATCTAAATATTCCCTGTGGATGTCTTTCCTCCAATCCATGTCTTGCTTTACTCACAATAACAGAGGGTTTTTTGTTATTGCTGTTCTTGCCTTTGACATCCAAAAACCAGGCAGGAATAAACTAGATTAAAGGACTGCATGAAAAATTTTATATAAGAATTCATCACTGTCTCTTCAATTCTATGGTACTAATTTGTATTAGTAGTTTCCTTTAATATAAAAATATATGAAATTAATGTTATTAACATCAAATAGACATATCTGCTACCACCCAGATGGTTATTTGTAATGCAGGTATCATTTGCTGCACATGAGTGAACTTAGTATTTCATGAAGTAAATCTGTTTATATACTAATCATAAAAGTTCATTACATCACAATTAGATGCCAGCCACTACTGGATCAGGATCATAGATGATACTATTCAATATCTTTTGGAAAATCATTCAAAGTATCTCATTTGGATAGATACACCCCTTGTGGTGCATGATTTATGAGTAGACATGGATTACATTTCATCCCTTTCAATCCTTCCTCTGCCCCCTTAGGTAATATAAAACCTGTAAAACCACAGACATTAGCCACTGTTGTAGGCACTGTGGGTAAACAGAGAATCAGACAACATCCCTGTCCAAAAACTTATACTTGAGTATGCGTTTCTCAAGGAATTATATATAAATGAGCACTGTCTACTGCCTATATCATAAGCTAACAATTTATCACTCCAAGTGAATTATTTGTAAAGGTAACACCTCACAAAGTTAAATTTTAATTTATATATGGATGATTACCTCTTAAAATGTCTTCATAAGGATGGTATGTTTTATCATTGATATAAAAACTATCATGCACACAGATCTGTTTCTTACATACCAGGCAAAGCAATTAAAGGCAATAAGAATTCCAAACCGCAGAAGAGATCAGAGAAGTTTTGAACTAGAGAATTATTTTTCCAAATAGTTTCTAGATCACAAATAGCTATTATTTATCAAACATCTATCCAAATCTTCCAGGTGATTTTCAAAACAAAATATTTAATGTCCAACAATATTTTATTCAGTTAATGGAAACAATAAGCTAGGAAATGTGGTCTAATCACTAGTGACATTTTAGATTCCTCAGAATTATAGGATAACATTCGAACATGTTAAGGTTATCATAAAAGTGACATACACATGTTAAAACCACCATCATGGTGGTTCATGAATGCTTATGGTCAAAAATGAGTCACAGAAAACTTACATTTGATTGAAAAAAGAGATGTTAAGTTAAAATTTTGTATGTAATATTTAAGAGCAATCCTGTATTCAACTATTTGTAAAGATTCTACTTTGGGTTAAAAAAATATTGTGTTCATTTAATGATTTTTGAAGTTTTTCCCTCCAAAAGTATTTTTACTCAAAAGTATATTTTAACAACATCAGAGACCTCAAAGAATTTGCTAATCTTGCTTTCTGAATGACTTGTTAAAATTTTACTTAGCCAATATACACCAGAGGGTTGACATTCACCTTACTGCATGTTATTCAGTGCCAGAAATAAGGAAAAAGGTAATCTTGGCATGCCCTGATGTACTTGTGCCTATAATGTACTTCAAGTAAAAAGCTGAAATGCAGTAATTTGATATCATCCTAGAAAGAATATCCTTTTTATGACTGGGATAAGTATGAGTGTCTTAATAGGAGAAATGTCTGTTATGGTTTGTGTCTGGATGTCCCCTCAGAGTCTCATGGGGTCATGGGGGGCAGGTTTCTAGAGTTTGTGATCCAATCCTGGGGTTATTGGTGTGAGTGCTACATCTACCCTAGGATGGGTAGCCTACGTATAATATAAAGGACAGTCTTTTCTCATGCTCCTTCCCTTTTGCTCTTGCTATTTTGATGTCTTCCAGCCACCATGAACTGTTGCCCTCTGCTATATGCCACTCTGCCTTGGATCGAGCTGAGTATGGACTGAAACCTCCACAAACTGTGAGCTAAATAAACCTTTCCTTCCTTAATTTTGGGCATTGTGGGTATTTTGTCTCAGCAACAAGGGAAAAGTAACTAAGACAGAATTTGGTCCCAGAGAAGCATGGTCATTGTGTGACTATACCTGAACATGTGGTTCAAGAGCCTTTGGGAACAACTTGTGGGAAGAGTTTGGAAAGATGCTGAGATGTCACCTGAAAGAGTAGTGCTGGAACAACTTAGGATATTCTGTGTGGGAGATTCTGGTCACAGCTCAGAAGAGCAGAAGGCTGATAGAAATCCTGGAGTAAAGACCAGGCTCAGGAGGTTTCTTCTGGGAAGAAGGACTGTATTGGCTGTTGAACTCCAGATGATGCTATGACTTGGCAAAAAGTTTGTCTGCATTTTGCTCATGTTCAGAGACTTTACCTGAGACTAAGATTAAGAGTGGAAGATTAATTAAACTGACAGAAGAAATTTCAAGGCAGTTGAATATTAAGGCAGTGACATGGTTATTGTTGGGGGCTTTTAACTAGATTTATGTTGCAAATCAAGAGCAAAAAGCCCAGCAGGATGATTTAAAATGTTGTGAATTTGGCCCGAAAGGAAGTTCCAGTAAGGTTGTGGACCTACTAAGCTGAGATCTCAATTGCTGAGAAGGAGCAGGAGAATACAAAACATGGCCTTAGGGCATCACAAGAAGCAGCAAGTCTTCACCCTTTGCAGCCTCAAAACTGCAAAGTAAAAGACTGTTTTGGGAAGAAAACTGCAGAGTGCTAGGTTCCAGAATGGTGGGAGTCACAGCAGGTTCTGCAATCATGGCAGCATAGAGAAATTGTTCCTCAGAACTGGATTCAGAGTGCTCAGTGAACCAGGTACTTGACTTCTATGAGCAAGAGGGTGAAAAATCTGGCTATTGTTTCAGCTGGCAGCAGACCTTGGCATGTGGCACTGGTTTTAGGTGCATGCAGAATGTGAGTTCTGAGATTAAAAAGACTTCCACCTAGATTTCAGAAGAAGGTTTAGGAGACCAGGCAATGTGCCCCTGAGAGGGCATTGTGTCAAGCTGTGAAGGAGAAGCCAAAGGTGCAGTGGAAATCCTACAAGTTTGGAAAAGCCAGAAACATGGACCATTTGAGGAAAGCTTCAAAGAGAAAACAAAGCTAGTCCAAGAGATAAGTCATGGGAGCTATAACCACCAGAAGTGCTATAGTGGTAGAGCCACCCAAGACCTTTGGAGCTCACAATTTGCCACAGCTTGCATTAGATGCTGCACGTGAAACTACAGTACTTAGTGTTTGCCCTCCTGGATTTTGGACATGCTTTGGTCCTATTCCTTTGTATTCCCCTGTTTGTAATACTTGGAATAGAAATGTCTGTCTTGTGCCATTGAATGTTGGATGAGTTTAACTTTTCATTTGTACAGGGGCTCACAGCTAAGAGTTTGCCTTAGATCTTGGAGGAGACTTCAGACTTCGACTTTACAGCAATGCTGAAAATGTTAGGATTTTAGCAACTCTTGAGATGGATTAAATGTTTTTGCATATAGGATATGTATGAGTCTTCAGGGTAACAGGGGCAGATGTTATGGTTTGTGTCTGGATGTCCCTCCAAAGCCTCATATAGTCATGGGGACAGGCTTCTAGGATTTTTGATTGATTCATGGTCCAATACTGTGATTATGGTTGTGAGTGCTACATGCTACATACAATATAAGGGACAGAAAAAGTCTTCTTTCACATTCCTCCATTTTCGC
Source organism: Dasyprocta punctata (assembly GCA_004363535.1). Lineage (NCBI taxonomy): Eukaryota > Metazoa > Chordata > Mammalia > Rodentia > Dasyproctidae > Dasyprocta > Dasyprocta punctata. The sequence continues at coordinate 15,939 of RJWM01000106.1, read as the reverse complement.
TCTTCTTTCTTTTGTTTTTTTTTTCTGCTGCCATGAACTGTTATCCTCTGTCTTGAAGCCAGCCAAGTATGGACTGAAACTGCCACAAACTTTGAACTAAATAAACATTTGCTCCTTTAACTTTGGGTGTTGGGTATTTTGTCCCAGCAACGAGAGAAAAGTAACCAACACAGCATCACTTGAAGGTGGAGGGCTAGATATTTAAGATTTACTAAAGACAAACTACAAAATGACTAGAAGGTGTGAAGTTGAGAATCAAAGATCACTAGAAGGGGAATATGGGATACAAAACAAAAACATACATTTTATGAGGCATTGAGGAACCATTTTTCCATGCTCTATAGTTTTTCCACAACAGAATAATGTTTTCACCTACACATGAATTGAGAACTAAATTAAAGCTATTACTTTTGTCAGTTTTATACCTATATTCATTCATCTTTAAGGGAGCTAGAGTGATTTATAGGGTTGGCAAGATGAAGAAAAAAATTTTAAATGTTCAAGACACATCCTTCTTTTGAAAGGAATTAAATCCTTGGCATACATGATTTCTTCCCATGTCTTGTGGAGGTATGCAGAAAGTCCTGGAATGTCTACCTTTCTGATAAAGGAGATACATAAAATCCATTGACTAAAATGTTGACTAACTTATAACTCAGGTCCTTTAGTTACTTTTCTTCTTGCGGTAATGCATCAGCTCCAAGGGTTGATTTTAAGGATGAAGAAAAACTTAAATTGTGTAGGTTGTGTTTTCTTTTGACCTAAGAGATATTTATAAGTTCATTTTTGTAGATTCAAGGGCAGCTCAATGTGAACTATATACCTGACACTAAGAGTTTTCATGACACAGGAAAAATGCTTGGCATGAATAAAACTCAATATAATTATAAATTGCCACCTACTGTAACACATTATTTTCCATGTGCATAATTTATAAAATGATAGATCTACTTGTATAAATATTAAGCACTAACTTTCATGATTTCAAATCAATTTTGTGTCTATATCCTAATCATGAAAAATTTTAAGTGCTACTCTAACATATTTACAATAAAATAATGGGTAGACTAGGTTAAATTCTTCTTGCAAAAACATGCCCAATGTTCAGGGGAATGATGAAAAATACATTCTGATTTGCTTCTCATATCTATGAGTTAAACCAATTGTTGAAACTGTAAGTGGCATATTAAGTTCAGGATTCAGTAAGCAGCTCAACTTGCTTCATTGATGTACTAGCAGACTGGAATGACCTGCTTTGCTGGTCTCTGCTAATCATATCATTCACATGATGAAAACATTTCCTTTATTTTTATTTACAGGTATAATGGTAAAACATGGGATAATTATCTTCTCTCATCGGAAAAACTGGACAATTATTTTCCTTTAGGACTAGAAGTTATAGGCTTGAGTCTGACCCTCTTCCTTACCCATTTCTTATTATCCCAAGTTTTCTAATACTTTCCTGGGAATTTTTTGGTGATGTACATTCTCAGTGTAATTTCTCTATCTCAGGTCTTTTGATTCTCAATCCTTGCTTTTAAAAGTTTTAATCTCTTAGTCATCTCTTGTCCTAGGTATTGTGTCTTACTTCTCTTCACATTTAGTCAAATATGTGCCTGCACTCATTTCCTTATACAACTATCTCTGTACTACCAGGACACTACTAAATTTGTATTTCAGTTCTTTATCCCTTGTGCATGTTCCCTCTAATATGGATGAGCGATCTATAATATCTTCAGAAAAGGTGTCTTAAAAGGACCCCGTAGCCATGTGAATTTTGCACAGTCTATGTAAAAATTGCATTATTTCTGGTCAGTGGAGTGAGAGTTCTTTTACCTTTTAGCTACACTGTATATTTTTTAATTGAAGTTAAAATATACAGTTCATATTTACCTTTAAAGGGGAAGTGTATGTTTTTTTGATCCTCAACAACTGAGAGATCAAGCTAATGGTGTGTCATACAAACTATTATGTTTTAAACATGCTGAAATTTGATATTAATTGCTTTTTCAGGCCTTTGCATTATTCTATCATAGCTTGAAGTTTAGGACATATTTTACTATTAGGCTAATGTGATGGAATAATATAATGATAGATTAAAGAAGAATATAAAACATTAACTAGTGGATTTTATAGTAATGTGTATTGACTTTTTATTAATAATGCATTGTCTATTAAAGAAGAATTTCATGAAAGCAGAATGTGCAGAATAGAAATTACAGCTATAACTATAATGACAGTGAATAGTGGCTTCAATGGCATTTAACAGATGTTCTATTTTCTAAGTAACAGCTGCTTGATGCATTCATTGTACCAAGTTAATGATCTGCTAGTGTTATTTCACTTCACAGATAAATTACTGTGCTCTCCTTAAAAAAGATATGTAATTTTTCATGAGGATGATAGTGTAACAGACTTTAGAAATAAGTAATACTTCTCATGCTTTTATAGCTAAAAGGAGTGATGAGTTGAAGCAATTATCCAGATAATCTAGGAGCAAAAAAACAGATTTCTTTAAAGTGAAAGTCGATTGTTTAAAAACAATACAGGACATAGTTGACTGAACTAAATGTAGGCCCTATCAGACTACTTGAAATTCATGGACCTTGCCTGTATGACATTATCCAGAAGGTCTCAACTCTGCTGAATACTAAAGTCACTAGTTACACTCAGATAGACTGATTAAATCAGAATCTCCGCATGTGAGTTTTGAACACTGGTATGCTTTTCAAGCTTCCCAGGTGATTTCAACTTGTCACCAGTGTTGAGAACCACAGTAAAATAGACAAATTCTGTCAAGAGGTTCCAGTGATAGTCATTAAATTTTAGAAGTGAAATGGCAATCCAAAAGTAATTGAGGAAACTAATAATTATTCTTGATGTTGGACATTCTAAAACCATGTCTCTGAAATAAATGTCTATAGTACAATAATTTCTTAAATAAATAATAACAGTCACAATTTATTTTGTATTATTTAATATGCTAAAATAATTTTGACATTTTCTATGTGTGTCCTCTCAGGCAACTCTTGGTATACTAACTCTACTGTTAATAAAATCTGTTGGTGAAAAAAAATGATAAATGCAAATTATTGTAAAAGATGATGGTTTAAATATATTATAGGACCAAAACATCTTTCCAGGTAACCACACTTGACTATTTTAATTTTTAGATGCCTCCAAGAATATTGAAGGGGTTATGCAACTGCATAATCTAACTGACTTGGAAGTTTTGATAAATGAAGCTGAGTTAGAAATAATATATGAAATGTATCAGTGGTTAAATCAGAAAATCAAATAGATTAAGCTTTTACAAAGGTTATGATCATCAGAGACATAAACTCATTTAATTACAAGTATGTGGATGTTCTTGTTGCTACATTTTCATGTTGAATTCACATGTTAAACATTTTTGTCCATTAAATGGAAATTCAGAATGATTTCCTTTTGTACAACAAATCAGAGTGATTTTAAGACATTAAAACATAATACTTGAAATTCAAAATAGTGTCAATGTGAACAGAATACAGCCTGCAATAGGGTGATAAATGTACATAGTTTTCATTTTATGAAGATTAACATTTAAATTTATCATGGTTCATTTTATTATTTTTGTGGATAATGAGTATTCTGTGGTATACTAGAATTACACTGCATTACAATCACTAGCAAGTGATATTTCTAACAATTTGGTATAGTGGAAAAGTCCTTGGAATCAGATTCTTAAGGCGTGCTTCCAACAGAGTAGCATTAAAGATCAGATCTTTAATCAGATACTTAAGCACCAGTGTTTCTATGTCCTCACGTATAAAATGGGAGCATATGATAAGATTATTCATGTTTCCATTTGTTCTAAATTTGAACAGTTTTAAATACACATCAGTATTTTTCTTTTCCCTGTAGATGCTTCGGTATTTTATTTTTATCTTTTAAATCACAATTTATGTTTGAACAGATATTTAATGGTCATGTACTATATGCTGAACTATGTATGCACATGGAGAGCACCAATGATCAAGACACACATTTTCCCTGTCGTCTTGTCAAGTAAATTAGTAATGCCTATACAACAGACCCAAAGAGTTGAGATTATCATGACAGCTCAAAGATCCTGTGTGCCGTCTATAGTCGAAATTTCCAGTGCTAGTAATCTAGTTGCTTACCATTTTTTTCCCATTAGTTATACTCTGTAGTCATCAGTGTTCCTGATTTCAACTTGGTAAACTCCACTAACAGGGTATTGTGAGGTATGAAAAGCAAAATGTCTGATCATTAATGGGATACAAATGTCACAGTTACAGCTCCCTAATGGCATCTCTGATGTCTAGACCATGCAGATAAGTATAGACCACTTTTTCAAAAGCCTAACATTTTTCTCTTTAATGCTACACTGTCGGAAGCACACTTTTTGAATTTTAAAATACTGTGGGAGGATTACCTGGCATTAGGAATTCAAAATAAATTATTATTAGTTTGCCTTTTCAATTCTCATTATGAAACATTTATCTCATTTCTGTATAATTCTACAATCTCCCTCTCCTGACACTTTAATTTTAAAATGTCTTCCTTTACAACAATTTGAACATTTTGGGGGGGCGGTGCTGGGGATCGAACTCACAACCTCACGATTGCCAGGCAGGCACTCTGCCAATGAGTTATACCCCTAGCTCTCAATTTGGACTTTTGAAATACTGTTGTTTTTTCTATAACTTCAGTATGGAACTGTGATTATAGAGTGAGATCAGACAGTATAGTTATCTTGCTTGTAGCTATCACTTCAGTAAATCATTCCTACACTCATCCTAGCTGCTTTTGGAAGTTCTCTCACTCTTTCTCTTGTAGGATCACTAAGAATCTGACATGGAACACTTTAGATTACTTGGGTTTAGAGATCTCTCCAAGTAATTTGTACTTTTAAACATTTAAAATTCTGTGATGCACCACCCAGTATCTTTTGTGAGTACCATGTGTTAACTCTAGCATTTGTGGCTCTGAATGTGTGACTACAGAATTCTGAGCAGGAAGAAAACTTAGATGAAATATACTTAGGCAAGACTACTCCTACAATATCTCTGGCGTATCGGAAGAATGCTAGCAATGCCAACCTCCCTATACTTATCCATGAAACATACATGGCAAAAATCCATAGTAAGACTTACGACATTGTTTTTACATTAGTTTTCTTCTGCTCCTGATGTTGGTATTTTCTTTTATTTAATTTTCTTTTTCTTGTAAATAGCCATAATTTAAATGTTTTAGGCTTTGTGAAACATGCCATTTATGTCATAACTGATACTGCTATTTTGGTATTGCAGCAAAAGTAGCCACAGAAAATAAAGAAATGGAAGCAGCTATATTCCAACAAAACTTTACTATTAACACAAGCTACAGCTCGTCAACCTCTGATTTGTTCATCTGACTCTAGTTTGTTTTACCCTCATGTTTGTAAGCGAATCTCTTAAACATTCTTCTTTAGCAGGAAACTCAAAAAGTTGGCTAGAATTGGAATTATCCCTAGTAAGTCAGCTTTTTTAATGGTCTCAGTAACATTATTTCTCATGTTGAAGAGCCTGGAACCATATGATTGCCAAATCCTTTGGAAAAGTGAATAACAAATTTGCTGCTAGTATTGGGTACCTTAAGAAGATAATTAAGAATTAGATATAGGGCTATTCGAGTTTTATGTATTGTTTACTTATTTACAATATGGGAAACAGCATCATTTTCATAGAACCTTACTTTCTGACATTATTACCACACCCGGTGACTTGAAGATTTGTATACTGATTCCTTCTGAGATACATTAATCAAAAGATTGTAAAACTTGCATTACTTTCACAAAAATGGACCACTCCCATGCTTCCTTTGGCTCCATCTTGACAGAAATGCTCAATTCTCAGTTTATGTCACTCACTTCTGTGACTCTTTACACCAGGGAAGAGTGATGAGAATCAGTTAATCCTGCTATTTTATGAGGTCCAGTAAACCTGTAGACATAACCTCCAAAAACTGGTAACACAATGATCTTTCCTGGCCAAGGTAAAATGCATTTGCTACATTCCTGTTTTGTTGCTTAATCTGCAGGAGTATATCCTGATGATGCTAAGCTAAACCTGATGCAAAGTGGCTATATTATCTTGGAGCCAATAATTTCTACTAGGTATGTGCTGTGGCTTGAATACGGGTAGCATCCCTCAAAGATCTAATTGTTAAAGGCTTAACTCCTAGTGTGGTGCTACTGAGAGATAGTGGAAACTTCAGAAAGTAGGGCCTTATGGGAGTTCCTTAACCTAATATAGGGTGCCCTCAAAAAGGACTGTGAGACCCCATTTATCTTCTCAGTCTCTTCACTTTATAACTCATTATGTAATTTGTTTGCCCTGGCACACACTTCTGCCATTTTGTATTGTACTCATGAAAGGCCCACTGCAATGGGGCTACCTACTCATTCTTGGACTGGAATCTCCAGAAATGTAAACCAAAAAATTCCTTTCTCTCTATAATTCCGTCACTGTCATCACCCAGACATAATACCCAATGCCTGCAACTTAAAGGAGAAGAGGTTTATTTTGTTTTACAATTTCAGCAGTCTCAGTCCCTGCATGCTTGGTGGCATTGTGAAGGAATGTGGTACAGGAAGCCGGTTTGTGGTGGCTAGGAGGCAAGGAAAGAAAGGAGAATTGGGGAGGGAGGTATACTTGGCGAGGTCACGTTCCCGGTAACCCATCTTTTCCAATCAGACTTCAATTCCTAACAGCAAGTCAGCTGTATTGCCCCTATGGTTAAATCACCTTCCAAAAGTCCCACCTATAATCTCCTGAAGCTCCTGAGGGACACCTTGATTCAAACAATAACATTAATTGCCTCAGGTATTTCATTATAGCAACATGAACCTGAATTATGTAGTACATGTTTCTTCATTATTAACACCTACTGTATTTTATAGAACATGGCTAGATGGACTTCTAAAAGTAAGTATCCCAAATATTTGACTTTGTGTGTGTGTGTGCGTGTGTGTGTGTTTAGTTACATTGTGTCTTAGCCACTTTCCCACCACTGGGACACAATACCTGACACCTACGACTTAAAGAAGAGGTTTATTGGGTCTTATGGTTTTAATTTGGTAGTCAACTGACTCTAAAGCCGAAGAGACATGGCAGAAAAGCTTGGCAGAGTAAAGTCGTTCAACCTGTGCAGCCAGGAAGGAGGCAGCAAAGGGTGGAGCCAGGGAGTAAGATATACATCTTTCAGGTCACATCTTCAGTGACCTACCACTCTGACAGGACTTCACCTTGTAAGAGTACATTCAGTTGATTAACAACTGATGAATAGAGCTTTCCATGAGCCAATCACCATCCAATGTCATAATTGAACACATAAGATTTTGGAGGAACTTCTTAGATCCAAACCATAAGCATGTTCCTTCTTTTTCTTTCCTCAAAGACACAGCTTTTTCTGTAGTCATTGTCTTTAACTGCCATTCGTACTTTCCTATTTTCATTACACATAGAATGCTTTTACATACTTAACCTTTTGGTAAATGGCATTACATTGCATCATTTGTTTCCAATTTTACTACATTTTTCAAGAAGCATGGAATTGGTAATATACCTCTGTAGTTTCAAGCAATTTTACATTCCAATTTTAAGTGGCCAGCATTTGAAAAAGAATAGTAAACTGACCACTCAGCCTATGGAAAGTTTATAAAGAACAAATCTAATCTTAGTCAGTATGATAAGAGTCTATCCCTTCAATGTTTATTTGTTTCCCTTATAATTTGGGAGTAATTCACTTCAACTCCAGTTGCACTTCTCTAAAGGCACACACTACCAAATTCACTGGTAGTCACTCCATAATGGTTTTGTTGTTTTATTTATTCTGTATATTTTATGGGAAAGTGTTGGAGAGCAGGCTGCACAGGGCTAAGCTGCTGAACACAGGGATCTCTGGCTGTGCTGGAAACGCGCATATTCACAGCACTCTGAAGTCACAATAACCACAGCTGAGGCAGCAGAGGATAGGAGGGCACAGGCTGCAGACACTCCCTATTCCAGAGCAATAAAGCTGCCAACACTAGAGATCAAACAGTTCTCCTAATTGGAAAAATTTACAGCTTTTGATTGTCAGGGCCTGAGTCATTTTTCATGGACTTTGGGCTTTCCTGCTCTCCTCTTCCTGTACCCCACAAGTCTGTGGAATAAATACCAGCTATCCAAAGAAGTTCAATGCCTCAGCTCCCAGAGTTCTTACTCTCAGAGAGTCTCTACTCCTCTAGAGAGCTTTTACCTTCCTGGAGCCCCCAAAATCATACTACTGTCTCTTTGTTTAAGTCATTCACCATCTACTCATTCTAGGAGATTGGGGCTAGGATGACAGTTTTGTTATTGGCTCTAAAGGGACTTTCTTAGAATTTCGATTGTATTGGTGATTTTTTTTTACATGAAACGTAATTTACAAACAGTTGATGAGAACTTCATTATTAATGTAACTCATGAATAAAATCTAGGAGCACATGGAGATATCTCAAGGATTCATGGGTGTTATGATATATTGGATTATAGACCCTGAGGCATCTGGCTCCCCATAGACTGGGGAAAGAGACGAAATGTCCAACTGAGTATTACAAAATCTTGTTCAGTTTTTTTCTTTGCCAAAACACAAGTGCTGCAGATCCTGAAAGATTTGGTTTGAACAGTAATCAGAAGGGCTTTGATATACAACTGGCCACGAACATATACAATAAGAAATACCATGAAAGCCTAGATTATAATTTATTGTTAAAATTTCCTTCCTTACCTTCATAATGTAGGTAAAACTGAACTGAAATGTAAAGGTCTCAATACTTTTCTGAGGATAGAAAACTCCCTCAGTTATGTAATATGGCTGCTTAAAAAGGAAAATAAAAAACTCTAAAACTTTTGTGCTATGTGAAGTTAGTCAAATCTCTATTACTATAAATTAGTGAAATATGTATTGTTTTAAGGATGACTTTCCTGCTTTTCCTATTAGAGCCTTATTGCCAAACTTTGCTAGCTTTGATCTTCAAAAGCACATCACTGCAAAGTCAATTCTTGATACTTCAAGTCCCTCTAAAAATTCTCAATTAATCTTTTATGCAGCATCATGAAATAACAGTATTACTGAAATGAATTTTCGGTGGCTTCATTATGAAATAGCCCAAGTATGTTTTCAAGTAAATTCATTCACTGAGAAACTGACACAGCTTCTGAGAGAATTCAACATATGTTTGAATTTTTGATGGTAAATTTTTCTTTCTTCATTTATGTTTGGAAGTGAAACTCTTCAATACCTAATGTCTTCATGCTTGTTACTGACAGAAAACTTTGTGTTGCTAAAAATGATGACTATTGGAGCCTTTCAGTGCTATGCCATAAACATGATCTTAAAATCTTATTTTGCACATATATATACAGCAGAGTATATAAGATTGTTATCAGTTGGGAAGAATATGAAATTTTTTCCAGAGAAAAGCTGCAGAAGGAAATTATTTTCTGAAAAAAATTGTATGCTAATTATATTTAAAATTTTAGTTGCCTAGCTGTATTGTATTGTATTGTATTGTATTGTATTTATTTTTTGGACAGACATGGTTTTGCTATGTAGTTTAGCCAGGACTTAAACTTACTTTGTAGCCCAGGCTGGTCTTGAACTTGTTGTGATCCTCCTGCCTCAGCCTCCCAAGTGCTGGGATTATAGGCATGCACCACCATGCCCGGCTGCCTAGTTGTATTTTGAACTTAGTTGTTTGATACCATATACACAGAAGTTACCTGGCTTTTTCTTTAAAAAATCTAGAGTATGAACAATATGACTTTGGAGTACTTTAGGCTTATATTTCAATCTTTCATCCTGTTACAGAATCATTTTCTCTAATAGTGCTTTAGCATGATGTTTTTGTTTTTTGCACAGGCAGACTGATGGGAATATGGCAAAATAGATAATGATATTAATTAGGATAATCATGATCCATCAATGTCTACTACTGGGTCAAAGTTCTGGAAAATTCTATTAGAATATAAGGAAAGTTAAAATGTATTGTAATGATTATATAATTTGACACATTGAGTCTCATAAATATGCTTACTTCTTGGTATTTTCTGGTAGGAAACTTGCTGCCAAACTTCTTGCTTCATTGCTTTCTGTCATTTAGCCATCTATGGGATATTGTGGGCATATTTCTGTACAAAGGTTTTCTTCTTGCAATAAGTTTCTATTTACTTATTTTTTAAACTAATGTATCATTTCCCCGTTGTGCTATATGTATGTCTTTAAATATTTCTTTCTGTAATTTGTTGCATAACAAATGTAACTAACATAGGGTAAAATAAAACTGAAAATATTTCATTTCAGTCAGTATACTTGAAGTGCTTTTGTCTGATAAAGTCAAATAACCATCTTGTGAGTAACTGAAATTTTGTGTATAAAAATCTACTGCTGAGACATTCATGTTTTCTTATACAAATAAATTTAATGTTCTCAGATCAACACAACTGAGAGAACCTCAGTAGAAATAAGTGAAACAGTTTAAAAATCAATTGACTACTTATATTCAAATTTTCTTTGATCAAAATTACTTCGGAATGATGGAAATACACATTTAATATAAAGCATTTCTAATGATTGCTGAATTTATTTTTTAAAAATTTGTCACATCCTTTGAGATAGCAGATGAGACTTATAGCTAGAATCAAGTTCTTTATTTACCCTGAAAACTTGTGAGTTGAGAAAGAACAAAGGAATTAAGGAGTCAGTAACTGGATACATCTCCAGACTACTCAAGCTTTCTCTATGATGAAGAAAATCTACAAATGTTTTCTTGTGATACTTTAGTAATGTTAGGGCTAAATTAATAAAAAATATCTCCTTAGCTAACTTAGTCAATGACTTCATAGTGATGCTGGAATCAAAAATTCATTTGTGAGACATTTTAAAGTTTCTTATAGCCTGCTTGTAAATTGCAAACAGAGTTTTTCAAATTTCCTTCATATCACACTCTGTTCCTTTATGTAACATTATGATAAGATTCCACATTACATTTAAAGAGATATTTCACTATTATATGCTGGATTGTATTTTCCCTGAATTCACACGATGGAGTCCTAATTGCCAGCACTTTAGAGTGTGATCATATTTAGAGATAGGGATTTTAAGAAGGAGTTGTGTTAAAATGAGGTCAACATGATGCCTATTCTGATATGACTAGTGTCTTTATAAGAGGAGAAATTCAGGACACAAACATGTTCAGAGGGAATACTATGGGAAATACCTGATGCTCATTCTGTAAGAAAAAGAGAGTGGTCTCAGAAGAAACCATCCTCCTGAGGCATTAGTCTTGGGCTTCCATCCTCCAGAACTGTGAGAAAATAAATTTCTGTTGTTTAGAGCACTAGTCATCAGTGGTTCCTTTTGGCAGTCCTACTGATCTAATATACCTACTCAATTTGAAAGGAGCAATCATAGATATGATCCATGGAAATAAGATAACTTGAAATGAAGTCTGGATGATTTTCATGAATCCCTTAATTCTATCATCATATCCCATACTACATTTCGTATATATTTTCTATACTTAATTATTCAATAGATCATACATATCTTGGAATCTTTTGTTTGTTATTTTTCTGGGTACATATGCTAAGAACTGTCATTACTATGTCAAGTATGTTATAAAGAGAGAGGTCACACAGGCCTTTTTCCTATCTTTTTAATGATATCAAAGGAGGGTCCGACACTGTTCAGTCCAAGATCACTGTTCTCCAGAATGCAATCTTTCTACTCATTTAGGTACAGTTTGTTTTCAACAGGATACAATGCTACTCAACTATATTTTGTTGTCCTTCCTGATGGATAGATAGAGTTATGTGAGTTCTTGCAAATGAAATAAAGACAGAAATACTGCATGGAGCTTTTCTAGTACATCTTTAAAAGAGAACTGGTTGTCCTCTACTTCATTAACTTTCTTATCCTGAGCTATAGGAAAGGCGTGTTAGTGGTGAGCAAGCTTTACCCTAGACGATTGCAGAATGATCAACTGAAAATGAACCAAAAGTTGGGATGATTTAATGTAGCAAATCAATTTCCATTAACTACCAAACTTGCATGAGTTAGAAATATATGCATCTATCTCTTTTGAGGTGCTATGTTTAGGCTTATTTCTTACACCATTTCAGTTTGTTATTGTTATTTTAATCTACAAAATCAAATATAGTATATGTTTGACTGATAGGGGAAAAGTAAAGCTGATATAATTTTTAACCTGTACCCTCTGCCTATTCCTTACTATAATAATCGTATGTAATATAGTTACTGAAATAATAGCTATAATTCAACATCTCATATAATATAGGTTACCGAAATAATAGCTGTAATTCAACATCTTATCTCTAACATTATTTATTCTTAATGGAAAGAAAGGAAATTTCATTTGTTACTATTTATTTGAAACATTTTACACAATGAAATTCCACTACTACTTATTATTTAAATCTGCATGAAACTACAGTTTAATTTTGTCCTCACTATACGATTCTAAATTTTATATAATATACTTACAATTTCTCAACTTTAGATAATATAGATAGCCATACTGAATTTATAATAAAGCACATATTTCTTAAACAACAAGTTAATATAGGCATATTTATGCTAATTTTAAAAATCTAGAGTGGATATATAATACTATAATTTTTCAAACCTAAATAGTCCAATGTGTTGATAAAGTTTGAGATGGAAAAGTGTTATATCAGGTATTTTTATATCACCTTCAAATAAGCTAGTAGTGAATCAACTGTAAAAACAGGAAAAAAAAGATTAAGCTATGAGTGCTTTGACCTTAAAATCTGGGCAGCAATAAATGTCTGATTGGCAGGCTGTCAAAGAAAAACAGGAATTTACCCGCTGTGTGTGCAAGGAGGCCTCATGCCCTTTCGTGATAGAAATGATTGTCTCTTCACATACCCCTTGAGATATGTTTTGATTTTGACCTTGGCAAATTGCTGATCTTTCAAGTCCTATTCAGACCCACTGCCCATAGTCACTGTGCCCCTGTCCTCTTTGTAATTGTGGGGTCCATCTGGGGAACTCTAGTGTTAGGCAAGGGAGGAGAACATAGAGTCTTATCTCTGGGCTGACATTGTAACTAATGATATCCTTCCTTCCTGTATGTCTGTCTGGAACTCAGTAATGCTGTATCACCAAACTACATTCCAAAAATTATATATATTATATATTATAAATATATATATACATATATGTATGTATGTGTGTATATATAATATATAATATTATATTGTATTATATTTGACTCATGGGCTTGCTGAACTGCCTAGAATAAGCTCAAACTTGCGCTCTTTCTGCCTAAGCCTCTCAGAGTGATGGGATATAGACATGTGCCAGCACACCCAACTGATATATTTTTTTTCTTTTCTCTTTGCTTTGCTTTGCCTTACCTTGCCTGTCACAAAAAAGCTTTAATTAGAAAGTTAGAGGGAAATTAGGAAAAGACTGCAGTTTAGGTAGCTGGAGGGGACACATCCTGATACAGGTGCTCAGACAGGCCCCCTGATCTATTTATTTCTTAAGGATTAATTCCAGGCAAACTTTGAAGACACCCTTGCTAAAGCTTACTACTGGTTTTTGTCATGGTCTTGAAATAAGGTACATGGAATTCAACTACACTACTGATTAATTTTGGAGAAGAGTGAAAATGAACCAAAATAATATTCACAATTCTATCATTGTATATTAGAAGTTCCTTATAAAAACATGTAACTATGTGTTTTCATGTATGTTAAAAACAACCTCCAGTAATAAAAGTTTTACCTTTCCCCAGGCAACTTCAGAATCCAAATTACTTGGCATTCCTTCAACAGCTGACCTCTTCGTCAATTCCATATCTGTAGCTGCCAGCCATTCTGTTACGACATTCATTTCCTTTCGCATCTTACGGGACAATTTTAAGCATTTCTCCAGTTGCTGCTTTCTTTCTGTTACCTGAAAAGAATGATAATAAAATACAATTTGATTTAGTTTTCCATTCATGTTATTTATAGGTCTCTAATTGGGATTTTCATATTACTGCCATTTAAAAAAAATGTTCTTATGTGTTTCAATATAGTATTTTAGAAAAAAATCATAAGATCTGAAAACTAATAGTAAATAAAAACAATCAAAATCAGATGAGTTCATAGTCTAAAATGTGATGTCTTAAATTTCATGTCAAAGAAGAAAAAATCTATATATATATTTCTCTGTAATATGAATAAAACATAATTTATGGCCAAAGTTTGTAATAAATGGAATTGTAAAAATCAAAGTGAACGTATGTCCCATTTCTTATAGAAAACCTAATGTCAAAAAGATAAGCAAGAAGATTTATAATTTTTTACATAAAAAAGAGGCTTGCTTTTGTTTCCAAGTTATCACAAGGGAGAAAAATAATTATTTCTCTACAGACAAGAATATTTATGGGTAATGGTTAGAATTATCAATTTTATTGTCAATGTGAGTTTAAATGCCTTAATTTTGTACAAAAAAGAATACCAAGTATAGACCATTTCCTCCTTAACTGTAATTTCAATCAAATAAGGGCAAAAACATAAATGCACAACCTAAATTCTCACTCTGGTTAATAAAGAAAAGCAAAATTTGATCCTGAGTTTCTTCCTGTTTCCGTGTGCTCAGGGTTTAAAAACAAGACCTTCCCAAGCAAACTTTTTCATAATCTTACAGAGAAAATAAACACATTTGTAACTCTACACCACCTTTCTGGATATGGCTATATTTTGTTAAATTGCTGAATATTTGGCTTAATAATAATGCCAGGTTCCCTTCTCATGTAACAGTCAACTTGGAAAAAGCCAGATAAATTTCGAATTGGAAAGGCAAGTTGTCCTTGCCTCATGCCTATATAAATTACTCCATCATGCTCCTTTCAATTTCTCAAACAAAGAAGTATCTAAGTCCATTTGGTGTGTTGCATAAAGCAATAAATGAGAGAAAAACCTGTAAACTTTTACCTGCAAGGCAGAAGATATAACCAGTATAAATTTAAGAATCTATACTCTTATAAATTTGTTCCTGTTTTGTTTCTTATATTCCTTTGAATATGTGAAAAAATAAACTTGATTTTCTGTCAAGAAAGCTGTGAATCTGAGCATTGCGTGTAAATGTTTGACATTACAGAGGCAGCATGTTAGACTGTCAACATGTTGGTCTCTATGATACTCAACAGAATTTCAACTTGTTTAGGATAATTAGGAAGTTACTTCATTTTCCTTAGTTTACATATCTATCAAATGGTATCATTTTATTTTGCACATAGGGCTATTGTAAGGGTAAAAGAGCACAGCAGATTGAGATAAATTTACATATTACAACACTTCAGTTGGTTCTTTTATTTCCATTATTTCCTTCCAGGGAGGCTTTACAGAAACTGTATCTGAAGATAGATGGCAAACTTTTTATTACCATTTATTGTATTACTTTACAGGTAAAGAAAAATGTCAAAAACCTTTAGTTATTTTGCTAAGCAATATAGAGGAAGCAGAGTTCAAATTAACCTCAGCTGTAAGGAAATTAGTCAAAATAGTAACACAGGTGCATGCCTTTTTTGTGCCTCTTATCCTGTGCATAGTAAACAGCACTGAATATACACACATGAATATACATACAACCACATGTATGTACAGAGCACAGGCAAAAGAATAATCTATCTATAACCATGAAACGGTATCAAAGCCCCTG
Source organism: Dasyprocta punctata (assembly GCA_004363535.1). NCBI lineage: Eukaryota > Metazoa > Chordata > Mammalia > Rodentia > Dasyproctidae > Dasyprocta > Dasyprocta punctata. The sequence goes on along the minus strand of RJWM01000106.1, from coordinate 174 downwards.
ATACAAATATCTAATATTGATCAAAATTCATCAGTTGTTTAAAAGAGAAATTTGTATACTTTTAGGAAATATTTATTTGTAGAGGCTAGTAAGCCAATTCTGCTTACAGATTTTTCCTTCTATTTATCCTCTAAGGGAAGCAAATGCATCTGTTCTTTTTTTTTTTTTTTTTTT